>CM039633.1:8963212-9490712 GCA_022457165.1 Juglans mandshurica | reverse complement strand
AAAAGTATTTCATGACATGTGCATATGTAGTAAGATTTCCTGTGAAAATGACATTTTTAGATGCAGTATGAAAAAATGGTAAAAAATATCACATGTCATGTAAGTATGCACTCATTGTATCATATAACATGATATTTTATGTTCAAAATGACAATTATGACATGAATGGAGCATTTTTCAATAATTCATAAATAACTTATCAAGGTGTAAGTTAGAGACCAACTTACAAACTTCTTGAGTAATTGCAAAAACGTCGTAGCAGCTGAAATCAAGTTCGTACTAAGTTAGGAAATACTATGGATGAGGTTCATAAACAAAGGCTTCAATAATGGGTATTTACGAAAATATCCCAAGACTTTCAAGAATTGTCACTAAGGCCCTAATTTTTCACTAATTGCAAACGAACTCCAAAATTAACCAAACTTCATAGACCTCATATTTTTGGCATTCTAAAACCATATATACCCTTGAAATTTTAAAAATCAAAGTAGAACTAGATCAAACAGTCCCAACCCATGGCATGCACTCTAGTTGATGCCTAAGTATGTTTTCAATTATTGATCTCTATGAATGCATGCATATTCCTCTAATCACAAACAATCACCAAAGTCTTTAATGATATGGTAAAAGCTAATTCTTGGATAATTAAGCTCATCCTAACACTTAATCATGGCTAAGAAATCTTTAATTTTCAACTTACTAAAAACCGATGCATGCTTTGATAATCAAAACAAGATAGAATTAAAACCGATGCATGCTTTGATAATCATGACATGCTTTTAATCGAAAATCAAACCTCCCATAATCATTCTAAGACAATGATAAATCATATCAAAGAATACTTAAGACATGCCATAGCTAAATTTCTACTTAAAATTAGTTAAACACATAAACCATCCTTTAATGACCCGGTTTTGAACTAAGCATGATAATCTTTTCTAAACTCAACCAAAACTCATTCCATGGTTGTTATAGGTGGCCAAGGGGATGGAGATGTTGGCCTTGGTCCATGGCGATTGGAGGAAGTGGGCGGTAGTGTAAGAAGTTGAATTTCCAGCTTGCCTCCATCAGCTTGTGTCACCTTGTGCAGGGAGAATAGTGGCCTGAAACCACCATAATTTCCTCCCTATTGTGGCTACATTGCTCCTGTAGAGGTGGTGAGGTCGTGGGGCAGAGGTCAGATGAGAAACAGTCCATCAAACCACCCAAGGTAGCCGTCGGGTTCAAGTGGTTTCTTCTTGGACAGTTTTGTAATGCTTCGGTTTTGTAAAGACTTTGGGTGGGAAAACTGAGTCAAATTGCTCATGATAGCCATGGGGCCTCTTGGGGATTGGGTGGTGTGGGGTGGTGGCTCAACCATGGCAGGTGGTTGGTTAAAACTCAACCCAATTGGTTCCCACTCAACTACCTAATGGTGCAATCGGTTTGGCTACTTAGTTTGGTTTGTAAACCAATTTAGTCCAAGGCTTGGTATGGGTTTACAGGGGTCTCATGAGGTGTCTAAGAACCATATTACCCTTGAGAAAAAGGCACAAAAAGATTGGGGTTAAGGGCAAAACAGTCCATGCACTCAAAGGTCATACATGTGTGCCGAGTGATGTAGTCTGGGGTTTCGACATGTCATTTCTTCTAATGACATGTGGGGAGGTTTATCTAGGGTATTGGTAAGGTCTAAGAATGATGAAATGGAATAATAAATCAAGAAAATTTCAGATCAAAAGGTTAAGGAAAGATTAAAATGAAATTAAGATTCAAGGCATGGCTTAAAGATCACTAACCCTTTGTGTGCTGATTAATGGTCTTAGCCAACTTTCAAAACTTAATTTGGGCACTTGGGATATGATATGGGCTTAAGGAAACCAATAGTGTGGTGTATTGGGCTTTCAACTTGAATAGTGAAATAAACCCAAACATGACTTTGGGCCTTGTGGGCTTATAAGGGCCAAGAGTGTGGGTTGATGACATAATGGACTTTTGGTCTTGAATGAGAGGGGGTCTTATTTCCAAAATTTTTAGGGTTAAAAAGAGACCACAAGATCCACTAAGGTGGGCTTGAAAGGGTTTGTCTTGGCCTAATTGGACCATGGGTCAATTCTACACTAAGTTTGGTCCAAAGGCCTTAAGCCTTCCTTGCACTTGGGCCAAAGGTAGCTTCTAAGTCTTGAATTTCCTAAGGGCTTGGTTTAAGGCTTGGTCCATGAATGTTCTAAGGTCTTAAAGGCCTTACTAGAATCACTAATGGGCTTGTTTCTCTAACCCTTTGCTTAATGATACTAATTACCAAGGTCTAAACTAATCTCATTGTCAACATTGAAGTAATCAAATAATCAAATAATATAGAAAATATTTAAAACTCAAAATCATAAGATTAATCTAGAGCGTTTAAAGATTAATCCTAATGGTTAATTAGGCGGGGGTGTTACACTAACTATCCAAAAGCAAAAGGAAAAATTATCTCCCTAATGGGAAGTCATCACAAACGTCTTTCGGGCTGTTATCGAGCCAAGCCGAGTTGGTCTTTGGCTTGTCAAGCTCAACTCTACTCAAAATACTCAAGCTCCAGTTCAAGCCCGAGCTCGAGATTTTTATTTATTCTTTGTTCGACTAATATTGAATTTGTACAACTAACAAGTAGAACCTCTAATGAATTTTAAGATTTTAAAATTTTATAAATAATTAATATCTAACTAGTTGATATTTATCCATAATAACAATATATTATATGCCTACAGAAATTATTAATACATATACGTAATATGATAGCATATATCTATTTCATATATGGTTCTCACATACTAGTATATGAAATCATTAAATCTTATCGATTAATTATTGTACAAATTATAAAATATAGATATGAAGTATATTCGATATATAAACTTTAATAATTAGGTAATATATTTTATATTTAATTATAAAAGTGTTATGGTTATATTATTAGCTAATACATATATATGTATATATTTATCAATATATGAATGGGCTTTAATCGAGTTGAGCTAACGAGTCGACTCGCGCATAAATGAGCGGGCATTAACGAGTCTTAGCCGAGACGAATTTTGTTGGGTATGTGTCATTTACTATTCAAGCGGGCATTTGCTTTCACGGTCGAGCTTTTTTGTTTTTTACGAGTAGAGTTCGATTTAAGTTTAACCAAACGAATACCGAGCGGGCTATCGAACAATCTGGTTCATTTATAGCTAGCTCTAGACGTCTTCTAACAAACTCATACTGAAAGACTAACAAGCCCTTGAGCACAACCAATAGAAATTTAACACTAACAACTGACTATTACAAATAAAATAAGATAGTTGTTTCCAGAATCCTTCATCCCCGTAAGTCCCTTAATACGCTGTCTTCATCAGCACCGTTCCCTTGATCCTACGGAGGCACAGCCACTTTCTTCATGCCACATCGAGAGCTTCCAGACTTCCTCAATATTTAGAAAACATATTAATAAAGATCAATTTTTGTTTGTTTCCATAGTTTTGTCAAAGCAAACATAAGCTAACGATTTACTTAAATTAAAAACAAAATCATTACTAAAACTTTCCAAGTTATATTATCAGGTTATTGTAATTTAATGAGAAATAGGATCAAATGCCAGCTAAAGCACAAGAGATCCAATCTCAAGCATCTATAGCGAATAAGTAGCATACCTAATAGAGCTGATTCTGCTTTGACTCCACACCGTTAGAGTAGGAGTTCTTATAAAATGAAGTCGGAGTCAGATTTGTTGCCTGACCAACTCCGACTTCGACCTCCAACTCTGACTCTTATTTTGACCTCTAAAATAAAATATATATTATTTATATATTGATGATATATAATCATGTAAAAATTCTAGAATTTATATATTTAAATTCAATACTATATTAGTATGTGATAATTATTAAAGAATAATATTAATATACTAATAATAAATTATATGTATATACTACATATCATAATATCACTATCATATTTGTAATTTATTTTTGTGTTGTTATGTTTTTGTTGGTTGGAAACAATATTTGGCTTGTTTTTTAGTGGTTGATTGTGTTTTTTATTTGTAATTTATTAAGTAGTGGATAATTGGATGATGGATATTGTCATTGGACCATGATAGCTAATCGTTACTCGATCTTAATTGTTAGTTGTTATTCGTAGCCTTGGTAGCGGGGCCTTGGCTAAATGGTTGAAGCATCCTTTTATTGTTTTTAGTTGATTTGGAAGTTCGAGACTCTAATATAAAATATAGTATATCAACAATAGTCTAAAGAGCCTATTGTATATTAAAATTTCTTTAAAAATATCTTCTTCTTTTTTTTTACTTTTCAGGTTTGCATAGCATGTGGAATATTTTTTGTTTTTGCATATTTAAAATATTTTTTTTTTGTAATACTTTTAGTAAACTTGAAACTTGAAAGCTCACAAAAAATGATTTTTTTTTTTTTTTGACATCAAAACGAACATTTGCATTAATCATAGAATATGGCCTACAACCATATTGTTTAGATCATTATCATAGAATATGGCCTATCACGGATTTAATAGTTATTTTTTTATAATTGAAAAAACTCTAAAACACTTTCACATTGTTTAATTGATTATCATATTTATAAATTATTAAATTTGCTCAATTATTTTCAGTCTTAATGGTTTGTTTTAATGTAACACCCCGCCCAAAAAACTCCTTAGGCATTTACCTTAGTTGCCTTAATCATAGTTAATTAGGAGTTGGAGTATTTGAGAATAAGTACAATTTTGGATTTTTGAGTTGGCAAGAGGACCATATACTTTGGATTTAGTAGAATTATTAGAAGATTCTAGTACAATATTAATTTTGAGGAAAAAAACATTTTTGGAGCTTGATTGGTTTAGTAATATTATTTTGAAGAATTCTTAATGCTTTATTAGTTTTAAGGATAAGAAGCTAAGAGGCCCATAAGGGAATGACATATGGCATATTGGAGGGTTGTCACATTAATGTGCTAAATAATTTGGGTTAAATATTTGATGGATTTGGAGAAGACATAAAGAGTGGTTTATTAAGGGCCCAAACTTTCTGGGTATAAAGGCTTAAGAGAGGCAATAAGACTTTAGGACCCTAATGCAGTAGGGATGTGATGGGTTAAAGATAAGATGTTAAAAAGTCTTAGGCCCAACTTAGAAGATATAAAGTTTTAAACCTTTCTTGGAAGACACTAGAAATAGGCCTAATGTAAAGGACATAAAGCTATTGGGCCTAACTTAATAAGAATGAAAACCTTACGCCCAACTTGGAATATATAAGATTTTAGGCCTCACTTATTAGACCCATGATATTAGGTCCAACTTAGTAAGCATAAGGTCATTGGGCCTAACTTAGTAAGATTTACTTTGGCCCAATTGAGGAAAGACCCATAGATTAGGACCCAACCTAGTAGGCCTTTGAGTCCATGGATAGGCCCCACAAATCTAGATATAAGGTCCATATAATAACCCACACCAAAGCCCACACCCAAGGCTTGCACTTTTGGCCCAACAAAAGCCCAACCCTTGAAGCCCAAAAGCCTTGTCTTCCATTTTTACACTTCTAATTGAAGCCCATATACACCATACTATTGGTTTCCCTCAAGCCCAAGTTATGCCACACTCCCCTAAGATTTCCATCTAACTATGGTTAAGCTTCTAACTTGAGTTAAGAAGCACTAATCATCTCACACATAATTAGTAACCTCTAAACCATGTTTTAAACTTAATTTTTCTTCAAATTATTTCCCACATTTTTTTATCTGAAATTTTTTGGTTTTTATTATTGATTTGAAGTGTTCTTAGACTAATTTATAAGTTTAGATTATGTCAATGCCCAAGTTACCACCAATCGGCACCTAGGTGCACCTTCATGTGCATTACACCAAATCAGCCAGTAGCCCATGCCTTCTACACCATTTTCTCAAGGGAAATCTTATAATTTACACCCCACCTTAACCCTCCTAGTTTAGTTCTAGAATTGGACGAATTGGCTCCAAGAAACCTAGCCAAGAAACCAAACCAATTCCATTACAAATTTACAAGCCTACTTGAAACCAAATTGAGTGGCCTTGGGTATCAATTGAATTTATGCTCTTGTTTGAGCCAACTCCTCACGCCACCCTTGTATTTTTGTCCCTTGGAAGTGCTTCAAAGCAAAGTGCTTGCTTGACCAATTACCTCCTCAAAGCAGCCCAACCGATTGGCACAAAGAGACACACACTTGAAAAACCATCACCCATTTTGCCCCTTTCATTTTCTGCTCAAGCATGATCACTTGGCAGCCACTCATGCCTCTCTTCCTCACCTGAAGAAGCCTCCAAATGATGGTCATAATGCCCCCAAGTCAGACCAAGAGAATGGGGCAAAGGAGGTTAAAGAATATGGACAACTTTGAAGGAAACTCAAAACCGTAGGCTATGGCTTGCTTGTCTTGTGAATTTTGTTTCAAACATCTTAATCATGCAGTCCCTGCACCTATGGAGGTCTTCTAGCTCTCTTCCATTATGAAATTATGATACTTTAGATCACTATTGAATTGAACCAAGTGATGTCGCCCTTGGCATTTTGCACTCAAGCACTCCACCTCCCACCTCCACCACTCACATTCATTTCCTTGGAGCCAAAACAAATGCCCCCCTTGCCTTTTACCCTCCTTTGAGTCCTATAAATACCTCTCATCATCTCTCACCTCTTCACACAACTCTCTCTAGCTTTCCTTTGGTGTTCTTGAGAGCAAAGCATTCAAAGTGTGAGAAAGGGTGCAAACTAAGTAGCTTGAGTGAGGTCTTGGAGTGAGTTGAGTTTTGAGAGCTCAAGGGCCACAACTTTTGTAAGTAGTCTTACCTTATCTCTTGTTAGGTGTTAGATTAACATGTTAGGTTTTGATTTATAGCATGAGAATGATAATTTGATTGATTTATAAAAGGTTTTACTCAAGGTGTTGCATATGGTTCAGATGTGGGGTTTTGATTGAATAAATTGTTTTGGGATGCAATTTTAGCCATGATATGTCTTGATATGATTTTATATGTTTTACTAATGTCTTAGAAGATTTACCAAAGGTTTGAATTTGAGGAAAATAGCATGTCATGATAGGGTTATAAATCTATATCTTGTGTTGATTGTCTAAGTGTTCAGTTTGCACTTTTATGAGATTGATCTTGGCATATCATATTTTATATCCTCAAGGATGGCCTTTATAAACCTTTAAGAACCAATTATCATCATGTTAGGCATTGAAATGCATGATTTATTTAGGCTTTAAAACTTGCACTGACAAAGAGAAGCTAGAAATATCATGCATACACACGGTTTGAAGGTTTTTGGATGATTTGGTGTTATTCAACGCCTAAGTGTTGAGATGAACTCGTGTGGAATTTTTCTTCTAAGTTGTAAACATGTTCCAAGATCAGTTTTATGGATTAATGTTTAATGGAATTGGATTGCACATGCATGCAAAGAAGCTATAGGTTTGAAGTTTCAAAATGGTCACCAAGTTGCATGCCACGGGTTGGATGATTTTGACATAGTAGTTAATTTATTTTTGAAACTCTAAGGTCATATGTGGATTTAGAACAAAGAAAATGTGAGGTTTGTGAAATTTGCTGAATTTTGGGACTCAATTGCAAATAGTGAAAATTTTGGAAAGTATAGGGGCAGTTTCGTAAATATTGATTTTTGAAGCCTTTTGATTATGAAAATATTCCTTATTTATGCAATTCCTAACTTAGAATAACTCTTATTACAGCCACACCAATTCTCTAAACCTTTGCAAAGTTTGTAAGTTAGCTTCTAACTTACTCTTAGATAATTTATTTATGATTCTTGTATAACACCATATTAATATTATAAATGTCATTTTGAGCATGAAATATGTAACAACCGGGCTTTAAGCCCAGCCCGTTGGAGAAGCCCAGCCCACGAGCACCTTGTATTAGTCAAACGGCGCCGTTTGGAGAGGGATTAAATTACTTTCTGCCGTGCACTGTTCCTCTTCCCCATTGAGAATCCTCTGTTACGTCCACAAGTTTCCCCCTTTATCTCGTGCAACTGCATACCACATACACACGAAAATATTTTCGGTTCCACACAGACTTGCAGTTCATCCTTTCGGCTCCGTGAGTTTGATTTTTCTGATTCTTCAAAGGTTAGCTATCGTCATCTCTCTCTCGCGTTCTCCTCTGTTGCTGCGGTTCGGTGCGTCTCCCTCCCACTCGTGTACCTTGGTTTATGCAACTGGAGGTTCCCTCTTCAGACGCGATTCTCTCTCTTCTTGGTGATTTTCTGCCTTCAGGTAATTTTTCGCCCTCTCCTTTATTCTTCATGTTAGACCCTGGTTTCCACTCTCTTGGCCGACCCTCTTTTCCCCATCACTGCAGTTTTTGTTGTGTCCGTGGATTGGTGTTGGCTTTCGGTTCATCCCGTGCGCTTTGTGTATTGTTGTGCAGTGGCTTTTGGTTCTCTTAAGCATTGAGCCCGTAAGTCTTCACTTAAATATATATATATATATATATTTTGCTCTCGTGAGATATTAGAGTTGATTTTGGGTTAGTTGGTTGGGTATTTTAGAAATAAATAGAAGGGAGTTTTGTTGAGTGCCGATCAACACCTAAAAGTGTTGGATTTTTCTGTTATGGAGTTGTGAACGAAGATAAACGTGCGATGTGTAATGTCATTTTGGTTAAATTATTGGCGATTGCTTGAGATTATGAGCTACTGATATAAGTGTGATTTATTGATGAGTTGAGTTGACTTTGGTTTTATTGGTTGTGTTGGACAATATTAAGATTAGTATATGGTACTTTGGGTTGAAATGCAAGCTGTCCAGATTACTATATGGTGGTCTTAGTGAGTTGTTTTTGCTATATTATGGGTTGAGATTATGAGTGTTAATTATTTGATGGACGTTATGTCAATTATCGTTTAATACTCAGTGTATATTTTGTTTCTATCAATAGGTGACGAGATTTTTAGAGGTCAATTTCAAGACATAGATAAATCGCTGCAAAAGTCAGGTAAGCGGGGTTCATATACTAGTTTTGCATAAAAGAAATAAAATGAGGTTGACTTTGAAAATAAACGTGTTTGTTTTTGAAAAGAAATTATCTGAAAACAACCTCAGATGTTTATTCTGCATATGCATAAATCCAATATAAGAGAAAGTGTTTTCTGTCATGACTGGTGTAGACATGAGCTAGTTTTGTGCACTTTGTTTCTGAACTATGTAAAAGAGCGAATAAGGAATTCTAAAAGTTTTGTTATGAATAAATGAGAATACTTTGTTTATGTTTATCTTGAACATGTGAAATGATCTGAAGCTTTTCAGTGTTGTGTTTGATATGATGTGTCATATGAAAATCTTGGTATGAAGTTCTGATTCTGTATATGTTTGTAACCGGATTTTCGATGAAATCTGTTCTGTTTCTGTTAAGGCCCAGTCACGGGTATAATGGTGGTTTATAACCCTACCACGGGGGTGAAACATGGAAAATGGCCCAGCCACGGGTATAATGGTGGTTTATAATCCTTACACGGGGGTGAAACATGGAAAATGGCCCAGCCACGGGTATAATGGTGGTTTATAACCCTACCACGGGGGTGAAACATGGAATATGGCCCAGCCACGGGTATAATGGTGGTTTATAACCCTACCACGGGGGTTAAACATGGTATTGTCCCGATGTGATGCTAAGAGATGATTTATTATAATGTTTCAGTTTGGAAATGCCAACGGATTTTCTTTTTGGAATAAGCTTATTTTTCTGAAAAGTTCGCTCTAAAGTTTTTGTACAAGTTTTGTTTCTGCATTCTTAAAGTAAATGTTTTGTTCGGCTTATCAAATGTTATAAATGCTCATGTTTACATGCTAGTATATGCTCTCTGCTTGCTGAGTTGTTGATAACTCACCCCGTTAATCTTCATAATATTTCAGATGATATCGATGGCTCAGCTGAAGATCAATATTAGAGTCTATGGAGAAGATTTGCATTGATTTGTTGTTGGGTATCTCATTATATTAGTGTTGGTGTTGGAGGTTAATTATCTTTCTTAAGTTTACTTCAATGGATTTAGATGATTTATGGAGACTATGTTAATATTATAAAAGTTCTAGTTGTTGTTTGAGACATGAAGAAGAATTGATTTTATTTGGGATTGTTGGATTAAATATTGGATAAATGAGGTTATTTGATTTATTTAATTGATGTATTTACGTTCGATTTGAGGTTTGGAAAATGGATATATTCTTGAATTTGGAAGTACTCTAGCCTTGTTAGAGTAGATTATCAGGTTTTATGAGTTAACTCTCCGGACCCTTGGGGTCGGGGCGTTACAAAATATCATAGGATACATAATTGAGCATTTGATTAATTGTTATATGACATGTGAAATTCTCACCATTTTAACATATTGTATTTATAAATGTCATTTCACATTAAAGCTTTCTACATATGCACGTGTCATGAAATACATTTTTCAAGCATAACATGAAAATAAATTTTGTCACGACTCCAAAGGTTAGGATGGGGAATTAACCTAGTAGAACTCCTTTATCCACTCTAGAGTGAGTAAAAATTGAATGGTAACCCCAGGATTGACAAAAAATCGTCAATGGACTTTGAATTGATTCTTTTTAAAGAATGCCAGAGCGAAGTCGTATATGACACCTAATACTGGTGAGTGCATATGTTATGATGATAAAATGTTATGATACAAATGCATTGAGAATGATGTCTGCAGACAATAATGTAGTGTAAACATGAGTTGTGCTACGGTCACCGGCAGATACTCAGGGTGCATATGGGGAACCATGTTGCTACCATATGTATGTTAATGATGGCTTAAATAACGATGAAATGTTATGTTTTTTAAAGCAATGAGGTATGAAATGTTCTTTTTCGAAATATTATGTTTTTTAAACGAGAAAGTGAAAAATGTTCTCTGAAAGATATGTGCATTAAAGTTTTTTCTGAGAAATGTTGAGGAACCTGGATGGGAGACAAATACAGATTTTTTTCTTCAACATATCATTGCATGTATCTCATGTTTATCATTAATCATGCATATTTTATCTCTGTGCAAGTTGGTTGTTTAACTTACTGAGATTTCAAGTAAATTTCACCCTTGTGGGCCCACAATCATTCCTCCCGGAAGGATAAATATTTTTTAGGACCGGTAGCGGAAGAACAGGATGGACCACTGGATACAGATGGCTGAAGAGGTGATGGACCTTGAGCGAAGACTAGATATAATTTTGTTGCTCATAAGCATTGACTCTTCATATTTCAGAGCGTGTGAAAGAGTTGATCTAACCATGGAACTTGGATTATGTATTTTGTATTAAGAAAATGCTATCATCAAGTTTGAACTTATGGTTATTAATATTATTAGGATGTTTAGTTCATTATGGTACAAATTTTTATAAGTTAGCATATTTTTTATTGCGATTATTGCATACTGTTAGTTACATAGTAGGATGCATTGCATATTAATTGTCATGAACGGGGGTATGTAACCTTGTGCTGAATGTCCCGACACTCCAAGTATTCGTTACATCCCTAGCGGGGGTTTGGGGGCGTCACATTTAATATTGATATGCATTTTAAGGATTATGTTTTCCCATATAAAAAATGCAGTAACATTTTCACCTGGACATACGTACCTTGCACTTGTTTGGGATCACCTGGGGGAGTCTGACCCACGCTTTACATAAGAATTTAGCACTTGTTTGGGATCACCGAGCAAGTTCAGTTCGACTGACATATTGTTTGAAAATTTCGAGCATTGCAAGAAAAAAAAACCTTACTTGTGATCAGCAATTCCAACCTGACCGACACGTTACGTAGTAATTCTGAGCATCGGAAGAAAATAAACTTTACTCGATAATTCTGAGCATCTCAAGTCTAGTCTGACAAACACACTGGTCGATAATACTAAGTAGTACAAGAACTTAAGCCTTGTTCCAGATCATCGAGCAAGGCAAGTCCGACTAACACATTGCTAAAAAATTTCAAACGTCACAAGAAAATAACCCATGCTCAAAATCAACGAGTAAATCCAATCCAACGGACACACCCCTCGAGAATTCTAAGCATCACAAGAAAATAATCCTTGATTTGGATTATCGAGCAAGATCAGTCTAAACGACATACTGCTCGATTATGCCATCTTCAACCTGCCATATGTGCCTTGCACTCTTTCATTATTGGGTCCCATGGTGACTGATTATCAGGACATAAATATAACTAAGTTGGAGATCCAGTCTTTCAAGTTAGCGCAAAAAGAGTTTATAGAGGCAACAAGTGGATAAGGAGATGCAATTACGATAGCAACATTATTGGATTCGATTGGATTGAAAAGATCATTTCATTCAAATGGTACTAGAGTGAGTTTCCGAACCATTACTAGGTGTGAAAATATTTCATCAAAAATAAAACTAAAAACCATTCAAGTGCATTCAAATGGATTGAAAAAATTTTCTTGTGTGCGATCATACGAGCATTAGCACTAATGCACAGAATCCCATCATAACTCTACAGTTAAGCGTGCTTGGGCGAGAGTAGTATTAGGATGGGTGACCTCCTAGGAAGTGCTCATGTTGCACCTCTCGTTTAAAATTTTCTTTCCAAATAAAATTTGCTCTACTAGGGTGGCGTGGCAAAGGAAAATTTGCTCTGTTAAGTTTTCCTTTGTCTTATCGCGATATGGCAGCCGTTGGGCCCATCCAGGGCTCATCGACATCTGGTAAATGAAACTCCTTTATGGAGATAGTCTCATAGTCCCTGGCTCCACTGCTTGAAGTGGAAGTGCCGATTCGTGTGCCCAAAATCATTTATGGTACGCCTTGTGTCTTGTTCATGAGAGAAGAGATTGAAAAATCTACTCAATGTTTTAGATTTTCTTTGATGATGAAGTTCCTCCGCCTACGACCTACACTGGATGAGATATGTGCTGTTATAAAACATCGATGGGGTCTAGAAATACATTCGATAGTATCAAGCATGTGACGCCCACGTAACGTGTTCATTCGATTTTCAATTGAAGCCGATTTTTTCAAAGCCATTTCCAGAGAGACTTGTGAAGTAGAAGGAAAACCTTACAGGAACAAGAGCCATCTGTGGTTCCAGTTTGGGTGGTCCTCCCTGGACTGCTGCCTAACTTTTACCACGAGTCCTTCCTGCGGAGTCTGGTGCTGCCGATTGTTAAATACGTTAGGAGGGATAACAACACGCGTTGCGCTAAGCGTAAGATGGAGCAAGGGTCTGTGTGAAGATGGACATGGCTTTAGATCCGATTCCGGGTTTTTGGATTGGTGACCTAAGGAAATCTTCATGTCGGTATCAAGAAATAGTCTACAAAATGTTGCCGGCTTATTGCTCTCTTTGTCATATGCAGGGCCACGACTCTAAAACATGTAAAAGAGAGGTGGATGCTAAGAAGACAGGTGATCTGAAAAACTTGGAAGGAGGTAAGGTCTTGAAAAAATGGGTTCCCAAAATCCTAGAAAATAACCTCAAGGAAAATGTGAATCAAGAGTTAGGAGGGAAGGTGATTTCGGGAGAAATGGAGGATCCAAAAATTCTGGAAGTAGAAAACAGAGTAACCAATGATGGCAGCTTGTAAAACAGAGTAGCCAACAACCTGCTAGAGACATTGATTGTGATTCAAGATGTGTCTGAGGAGCTGGTAATGGTGACAAATCCGATGCATGAAAAAATTTCTTTGTAGGAAAAAAATACTTGCTATGATGGCAGTTTGGACAGGGCACAGGAAAGGCTTGTAGTGCAGGAAGAAATTCCTACATAGGAAAGAAATCCCATGCAGGATGGGGATGGCATGGGGTCCAAGAGATAGCTTTTTGGTGAGGGGTCTAGACAATTTTATGCTGACCAACCTCTAGCAAATGTATCGTCAATGTCGGAAGGTGAAGAGGACGAACTTGACTTCGGCCACCTTCAAAAGGAGGCTGATTCGCTATCAGAACAAGAAGACCCGTAATGTTAATCAGGAAGGATAAAGAGTTTAAGCCAAGGAATTCCACAAGGGCTAAGAGCAAGCCCTTACGCATGAACCTATGATTAGGCCAATTTTATTTTGGAACCTTAGGAGCCTTGGGACCTCTAAGAGGAGACTGGCAAAGTTCGTTGGTATGTATAAGCCAAGGATCATTGTGTTGGTGGAATCGTTTATGAATGAGAGCCATTTGACTCGGTTAAAAGTCAATCTTCGTATGGGGGGCAGCGCTTCTAATGAGGTCAATGGTGGTAAGATTTGGTTATTATTGGCTCCTGGAGTCAAGCTAACGGTGTTGAATTGTTTTTCCCAATCCTTATCAGTTAGACTGGAGGAGGATAACCATTTAATTATCTCATTTGTGTATGCAAAGTGTCAACAACTGGATAGAAGAAGCTTATGGGATAATCTACGAAGTATCAACCCAGGAAATGTTTCGTGGATGGTTCTTGGGGACTTCAACATAATTCATAATGATGCGAAACGTAGAGGTGGAAGACCAAGATCTGCAGTGGCTATGGCAGATTTCAATTCTTTTATTGATGACACTCGATTGTTGGATATGAACCATGAAGGTAATATGCTATCATGGTGTAACGGATAGCATGGCCTATCAAGAAGTTGGGCGCGTTTGGATAGGGTGATGATTAATTCCTCTCTACTTCTACATTGCTCCAAGGCTTCCTTTAAGTATTTACCGTGGACATCTTTACACCATTCTCCTATGATCGTGTGGATGGAGAGGGATAATTCTAAATATGGTTTTCCGAGCTTCAAGTACCAGAGAATGTGGGAGACTCACTCGGGATTTCGGAATTGTTTTATTGGCTCTTGGGGGATGCAAAGGGGAGGCCAAGATATGGTTCAGTTAGCTGGAAAATTAAAGGATTTGAAGCAATGCCTGAAGGTGTGGAATAAAAAAGCTTTCGGCCTTACAACTAAAAATATTAAAAGGCTTGAGGCTCGGGTGATGTGTTTGGAAGAACAACTGCAAGTTGAATTTAATGAGGACTCGAATCTGGACCTTTTAGTAACAAAAGTGGAGCTAGATACTTGGATACAGAAGGAGGAGATTCGCCTAGCTCAACAAGCTAAGCAACAATGGCTTAAATCAGATGAGGCAAATGCTTCCTTTTTCTAGGCTTTCTTATCCAAGCAATATAAGTAGTGAGGGTAATGACTCTAAATGATGGAAGGTGCTTAAAGAGCCCAAAAGAGGTGCATAACGGGGTGGTTGAATATTTTTTGGATTTCTTGTTCTCTAAAAATTCTAATCCTTTACCAAATTAATCTAGCTTCTCTATACAGGTCATCACTGACAGTGATAATCAGAGGATCATTGAGCTCCCTTCAACCCAAGAGATTAAAAATGCAATCTCTTCCATTCCATCGGATAGTAGTCCGGGTTTGGATGGGTTTGGAGCTAGTTTTTATAAATATTGTTGGGATATTATTTTTGTGGATGTTATGGAGGCGGTACATGATTTCTTATGAGGATCTCCTTTGCCAAGAGTATTCTCTGCAACTTATCTAGTTCTTATACCGAAAATTGACAATCCTAAGAACTTTGATAAATATTGTCCAATCATCTCTTCTATCCCGATTCATTTCCCAAGAACAATGAGCATTTAGTCCTTGACGTAGTATTTTTGATAACATCAGCTTGGCACAAGAGATGACCCATAATCTACATAAGCCAACTCGGGGAGGTAATGTTATTCTTAAAATTGATATGGCTAAGGCTTCTGACATCATCGAATGGGATTTCTTAATACATGTTTTGAAGGCATTTAGTTTCTCTAATATGGTATGTGAGTTGATTAGAAATTGCATATCTCTATTGTGATGAATGGTGTCTCTAAGGATTGGTTTAAGGCTGGGCGGGGGCTTAAGCAGGGAGATCCAATCTCTCCTTATCTTTTCATTGTGGTGGAAGCAATTTTGTCTAGATTGTTGAAGAAAAATTTTGTTCAAGGAAACATTGGAACCTTTTATCATCCTCGTGGCACTCCCCTTATTTCCCATCTTTTATATGTGAATGACATCATCATCTTTGCCAATGGTAGCAGGGCATCCTTGAGGAGCATCTCAGCAACCTTAGAGACATGAAAAATGGTCAGGTCAAACTGTTAGTAAAGAAAAGTCCTCAATTATGATTTCTAAGCAATTCACAATGGTAAGGAGATGGGCTAGTCTTCGAATTACTGGTTTTTCTGAAGGTTCATTGTCTTTTAAATACTTGGGGCTCCTATTTTTTCAAGGAGGCTTAAGGCCACTCATTTTGATGACATGTTGTCGAAGATTAGAGATAGAATTGGTGGATGGAAGGCGAATCTCCTATCCAGAGGTGCACAGGTTATTCTTTTAAGGCATGTTCTTGGAAGCATGCCTATTTATCTGTTTTCTTTACTGCATGTCCCAAAGTCAATTCTTGTCAAACTGAATAGGTTGTTTAGCAATTGTTTTTGGGGTCTTCATGAAGGAAAACTGAAGAAGCATTGGAGGGCATGGGAGGCCATTTTGCAAACCAAAAAAAAAAAAAAAAGGTGGGATAGGGATGCATAATCTGGATGATATAAAAAAATCCCTTCATATGAAGTTTGCTTGGAAACTCCTTACGGAAGATTCTCTATGGTCTTGTTATGTCAAAGCAATTGTAAATTGGCTGTGAAAATCAGTTTGTGGACTTTGGTACATTGAAGATTATTGGGAGGAACTGACAAAGATGTTGAAGGGCATGAATATAATTATAGCACAAGTGTATAGGCAAGGGAATGTACTAGTAGATATTCTGGCGAGAATGGCCTCAAAGGGATGCACTTCAAATTGGGATTCTTTTGCAGAGCTGTCTTGGACATTGCGTGGGCTACTAAAGACTGACAAACTTGGTCTTCTGTACATCAGAAATGCTTAATATTTTGAACGTTCTGAATTATTGGGTTTTATTTGTTGTAATGTTTGCTGGGTGTTCTTTTTCTTGGAAAGTCATCTAAAACTTGTTTTACTCTGCCTAATGTAGGAGTTTCTTTTTTCAATAAAACATGGGAGTAATGCTACTCATCATCCCAACTTTCATATATCATCCTATGATGTGACATTAGGTGATTGGAAATTACTTATTACATTTCACTTGTAAACCTATCATTTAATGCCACATCATAGGATGATGAGAGTTGTGATGATGAATAGATTTTTTCTAAAACATGAAGGTTCAATTCCGGCCTTCTTTGATTAAAAAATAAAAATGGATTGAAAAAATTTCATTCCAAAGAAAACATTTTGGAAAATTTCTTTTATCCCAAATGGTTTTTAGGCATAGACCTTTTGTGACAAAATGGGGATAAGATTTTCAATCCAAAAAGGACAAAAGTTTCCACCCAAAACAGAAAAAAAATAAAAAAAAAACATTTTTTTTGCATAGCGTAGAAAAAACGAATTCGAACTTTGTTTACTAGAGCTTGTTTGGGATGTAAGATGAGATACAAAATTTTCATTTGATCTCGTTTGATCTCATCTTATTCTCAAACATAATTTAAATAAAAAAAATTAAACTAATTATTACAACATTTTCAAACTAATCATTACAACTTTTATACCGAAACGTTCCGACCCCAAAAAACCACCTTACTTTTGTTCTCTAAAAGTGTAACGACACATCCAATGCCATTTGCTACCATGTGTCTAATAGAAAGACAAAACAAATCCCATGTAAAATTAAAACAAAATTAAGAAAAATCTGACGTATCTTACACGTCAAACATACGTAACCTGCTATAGGTCGGATTTCGGAGATATAGATCCCAACTTATTTTTTTCTTTATTTTCTTCCAACTCAAACTTCATTCGACCCTTTCACCATACCATAGACCAATCGAAAGTGACTGAAATTTTATTATAGAAATAATAATGGAAAGAGTATTACGCGTGCTACTAAAAACAAAGGTGACTCGCATGACCAATTGCTTTAGAAAACATAAACCATGCATACGGCAAGAAAGTTCACTTATTATATAGTACGTAATTATATATATGCATGGTTTTGGAAGTCTTGACATTTGATACCAGAATTTTAAATACAATACGACCAAGAAATTATTCTAACAATACCAAGTCGTTTTCATAAGACCATGGGGGAATATGCAGCCTTGCGTATGTGCCCGCCATAATCCCTGTTGGCCGGCAGAGACGATGATCTACAGGCGACAACTGGGAGGGCTAAAGGTCATTATGATGACATTCTTACGTCGTTTTTATTCAAAACATAAAAACACACAAGAAAAGAAATCACAGTCGTACGTTGTACGTTTAGATGCCGCACATCTCCTGGAAGATGTATACATACTACTGTGGCCAAAGAGAAGCAGCAGGAGACATGCATGCTTATGCTAGTTCTCTTTGTTTCTATATATTTCCTTTTAAATAAAATTATTTGAAATACTTTTATTCAAAGACTAGGCTTGCAAATTTCTCAATTATAATTATTGTTAGGACAAGGTTTGAAATAAAATTGAGGATGGCTTTCTTAATGATCTTATATATTATCTAGTAATTTATATGGGAATGAAGTTGATAAAAGATTTATTAGTACAAATATGATAATTGATGAACATATATAGAGTACTTCAATTAGTATAACTAATATTATTTTTATTTTTTATTGTATATTTTCACAGGAAATAACTGGCTACAAATACACAGTTTCTTGTAGTTAAAAATTATACATAAAAGTCTTTAAAAAATTATTATTTGATACTTTGGTTTTTGAGTTTTGCTATGTACAAGCAAGTTTGCATACTAATCTTGTTGCCTTCATATTCTAAATTCAAATTAACACTATTTTCAATAAATTTACTTTCTGACCAATCATATTGAATGGGTGCGCGTATTAGTGCGCAGAATCACTTACTAGATTTTTCCTTTTTTTTTACTGTTAATAAATGAGTCTTACAACTTAACCCACTGATTCATAGATTTGTTTTTGCCCAATTGACCCATAAATTTTATTTAAAACCTTCACTTGTAGGAAATGAATATATACTGTGGTTATAAGTCTGATCACTTCATAGCTCGCGCAAATATTGACAATTCTGACACAAGAAAAGATTACCCATTATTATCTCTTACACATGATGATGCAATTGCAACGTATATATGATGTCATGAATAGTGTAAGAAATTCTTGGTTGACAATTTGTAGAAGTTAGGGATAATGAGAAACTAATTTATAGATTGATTGTTTATCATCACATGATGGTAGCCTTAACTCTTTCTTTACGGAGGGTTTGTCCAAGTGTCAGATTGGCAAGACATGCATGGCCCGCATGGGGGAGGCTTTTGGTGGGGATTAGTTGAAGCTAGATGCACGTTGACTTCGACCTCTCTCTCTCTCTCAGGCTGCCATGATATGTTTTTGTTACACTAAAAATGATAGGACTGCGCACAGCCCTATATAATCCTTTACTCACAACAATCTTTCAAAGCAAAGTGATCCAAAAAAAAAGGAAATCATAGGAAAAGAGAGTAAACAAGTTAAAGGCGGGTTGCAAAAGCAGCATCAAGACTTTGAAAATGCTTTCAGCAACCATGTCTTGCTACCCGGATGTCCCACAAGGGCTGCAGATATCTGCCATGACTGAAGACATTATTTCTTCCTCTCTTGAAGTAAACTCGGGCACAGATTCTCACCCAAGCTCTCTCCTCTCCAATTTTTCCATTCTGAAGGACAAGGTTTTTCAGGTGGAGTCACTGATTAGCATCCTGAACTCACTAAATCATAGTGAAACTGAATTAACATCGTCCTTAGCCGCAGTCGGCATGGATGCTGTAATCCAAGAAATAATCATGACCACCTCGTCAATGATGTTCATATGCCAACAAATGGCTCTTGGTTTCACTTCTGCCGGCACTAGCAACCATGAATTGCAGCAGCAGCAACAGTGTCGACAAAATCGATTTCCTCAATCAAACTTCGGAAGCAATCGTGATGGGATCGTAATCCAAGAAGGAGAGCAGGGTTTCTATTCTGGCTACATGGTTGAGTGGAATGATGAAAACTACAACAATTCCAGTAACAAGGATGAAAACCGGAGTGTTATCACGGGAAAGAACAAAAAGGCTGGAGACGGACAACGGCTTTCGCTGGAATATGATGTCATCCAATTAGAAGCTGCTGATATATTGGCTAAGTACACGCATTATTGCCAAGTTTGTGGAAAAGGGTTCAAGCGAGACGCTAATCTGAGAATGCACATGAGGGCTCACGGAGATGAATACAAGACCATTGCAGCTTTAGGCAACCCCATGAAGAATGGGAGCGTGCTGGGCAACAGAAAAGGTTTGAGGGAATTGCCTACCAAATATTCGTGCCCACAAGAAGGGTGTAGGTGGAATCAAAAGCATGCAAAGTTCCAGCCTCTGAAATCCATCGTTTGCGTGAAGAATCACTACAAGAGGAGCCATTGCCCGAAGATTTATGTTTGCAAGCGATGCAACCACAAACAGTTCTCGGTGCTGTCTGATCTACGAACACATGAGAAGCACTGCGGGGATCAGAAATGGCAGTGTTCGTGTGGAACCACATTTTCTCGGAAAGACAAACTCATGGGACATGTTGCTTTGTTCGTAGGGCACACCCCGGCCAGTAGCTCTTTTATAAATCTAGCATAATTTTGGCACCATGATTGCAAATAGATGATATGAATCATCTGAGAGAATTGTTTTCCAGTCACGTGCTATCCATTTTGGTGCAATAATTATATAAACATGTTTACATCAATTTATCTTATTTGATGGTATAATATACACGAATACTTTATTCTAATCTGACCCGTCATGCTAATTGTTATTTTATTGATTTCTCCCCATTTCTTGATGTTTTGGGCCGGGGATAATTAAGAAAAACTGTACAATCACAAGAGTATCCCTGTACATAAAACAGTACTTCTCAAGCCAGAACATACACCTTGCGTATGAATTGTAAGAATAGCAAGAAAAGGCAAAGAGAGCAAAGGAAAATGGATGAAAAGGTGCTACTGCATTCGATTGATACAGAAAACTTTACACAGTGTTGCTGCTTTATACTAAAAATAGACCAACAAACCTACTCTATACAACTAAGAATAACTACTTCTAAAATTACAAAATGATACATTACAACTCAGTTGGAAGAAGGACCATATAGTAATTTAACTACAGATTTATTACAAGAGGCAAGTCCATTTGATGAAGGGTGTGGCTGCATATCAAAGTCATCCATGTTGCCACGAGCAGCTGCATCCACATCTGAAGGCTTGAGTGTACTGTTGTCATGCTGCTCTAATCCCCCTCCCCCCCCCCCCCCCCCCCAACAAGATGGAGAATAGATGTTGACTATTCCCATCTTGGATAGATGTGAGTAAAGGAGATAAGATGGAAGGGATTTAGTGAAGATGTCAGCAAGCTATGATTGTGTATTAACATGAGCAGTTTGAATGCTGCCTTCTTGTATTTTATCTTGTATAAGATGACAATCCACTTCAATGTGTTTTGTCATTTCATGAAAAACTGGGTTAGCTGCTATATGTAAGGCAGCTTGATTGTCACAAAATAAGTCTGCAGCTTGTGGATGAGAGATGGAAAGATGAGTGAGCAGCTATCGAAGCCAAGTGAACTCAGTACAAATAGATGTCATTGCATGATATTCTGCCTCAGCAGAGGACCTTGAGACAACTATTTGTTTCTTTAATCTCCAAGAGATAAGTGACTGACCCAAGAAAATGCAAAAACCAGTGGCTGACTTTCGTGTGTCTGGGTCAATGAGTTGTCTATAAGAGGTGGGGTCAGCTAGAGGTATCCCGGAAGACTTGCTTAATTTAATGGCTTTGATCCATTGGAAGCTTTAGAGGTTTAGAAGCTAATTTCCCTGATTCAGCAAGAATATCTAAAGTATATTTCCTTTGGCCGAGGTGGATACCAGTGGGGGATCGAGCAACCTAATGCCAAGGAAATATCTTAAGGATCCAAGATCTTTAATTCTGAAGTTGGTATTCAAAAAGGTTTTTAGGACTGAAATTGAGTCAAGTGAATTACTAGCAACTACTATGTTATCAACATAGACTAGTAGTGTTGTAAACTTGTATCGGTGATATGAGTAAACAAACTATAATCAGCCTTGGATTGGGTTTAACCAAATTTAATTCAAAGAAGTAGAGAACTTATCATACCATTGGTGTGAAGCCTGTTTGAGCCCATATAGGCTTCTGAGTAGCTTACAGACCTGTCCAGGTTGACCTTTGGTGTAGCCAGGTGGTGTTTGCATGTATATTTCTTCATTAACTTCGACATTGAGGAAAGCATTGTTAACATTAAACTGTTGTAAGTGCCACCCTTTGATTGCAGCTAAGGCAAGTATGGTTTTGACAGTGACAATCTTCACTACAGGTGAGAAAGTTTCATGGTAGTCCACCCCTTCCTGCTGGGTGAAACCTTTAGCAACTAACCTTGCTTTCTTTCTCTCAATAGTACCATTAGAAAGGTACTTAGTTTTATAAACATATTTGCATGCAATTGGAGTTTTGCCAGGGGTAAGTCAGTAAGGATCCATGTATGGTTAAGCTCAAAAGCTTCAATTTCAATGTCCATTGCCTTTCACCAATTAGGGTCCTTGGCAACTTGTTTGTAAGTGAGTGGATCATGATGTGAGGAAATAGTAGTAGAAAATAAAAAGAATGCAGGTGATAAATTGGCATACGAAAGTGAGGAAGAAATGGGGAAAAGAATACCTGAAGAAGCTGATGCCATGCTCACTGATTGAGTGGATGAGATGAAGGCTGCTTGTTGGCAATGGAAGTCTTTGAGATATTAGGGAGCTCTTCTTGTTTGAGTAGATCTCCTAAGAGGAGGTGGAGATGAAAGATCTGTGATGGATGAGGTGGGAGATTCTGATGAGGGGTTAGTGAGAGTAGAAGGGGTAGGTGATGGAGATGATGTTTCTGAAGAGATGGGCAAGGGAGTGATAATTGGGTGTGAAGGAGAAGAAATAGAGGAAGGTGGAATTGGATGAAATGAAGCAAAGGGTAACAAGTTGGGAGATGATGGGATATTAGATTGATGAGGAAGGGAAAAATATTTTCATGAAAGGTAACATCCCGAGAGATAAAAACTAACTTGGTGTTTAGATCAAGTAGCTTGTACCCTTTTACCCCAACAGGATAACCAAGAAAGATGCAATGTCTACCTCGAGGGTCAAATTTTTGTCTGTGTTGAGATATTGTAGAGGCAAAACAAAGACATCCTAAATTCTCATGTGAGAATATGTAAGTGTTTGTTAAAGAGAAGCTCAAAAAGTATTTTATTAGAAAGCAAGGGGCTGGGAACTCAATTAATGATGTAAGCTGCAGTGAGGATGCATTCATTCCAGTATAATATAGGAAGATTAGATTGGAATTTGAGAGCTCTAGCTATGTTCAAAAGATGTTGATGCTTCCTTTCTGCAATCCCATTTTGTTGTGGGGTTTCCACACAAGTTCTATTGTGAATGATTCATTTTTTATTGAAGAATTCTGTCATTTGAAACTCAAGGCCATTGTCACTTCTAAGGGTTTGCACTTTGGTATGAAATTGAGTTTCAACCAGGTTACAAAAAGCTCCAATGCATGATCTGGTATTAGATTTGGCCTTTAGTAAATAGATCCAAGTACTCCTAGAGTAATCATCTACAATGGTCAAAAAATATTTTGTTCCATCATATGCTGTTACTGAGTTGGGTCCCCAAATATCACAATGAATGAGTTGAAAAATTGTGTTGCTTTTATGTGAGCTAACTGAAAATGACAGTTTATGGTGCTTTGCAAGTGGACATACGAGACATGGATTGGTATGGGTAATAGTGGAAACATGATTCTGAATAAAAGGATCTTTGATTACATTGAGTCTAGAAATAGGTGTATGGTCCATTCTACAATGCCAGAAATCAGAAATTAGATCAACATCTTTGAAAGTAGCTGAAACATAAATTTTTTTATGTAATGAAGTAGAAAAATGATCTAAGAGGACTGTTGGGGTATCTGGTTCAGCAAGCAAATGGTAAAGACCATTCTTCATCTCACCCATGCCAATCGTGGTCCATGACAAAAGGTCCTGCATGAAACAAAATTGTGAAAGAAAGATAAAACAACAAGAGAGTGAGTTGATTAACTGTTTGGCAGAAATAAAAATAAAATGGAAAGAGGGAACACATAAGACATTATTTAATGTTAATGTGGTGCTGATATGAACATTGCCAATGTGAGTGACAGGTGCAGTGTGATTATTTGGGAGTTTAACAACAAAATAGAGTTGAGATGTGATAAGAGGAAAAGAAGGAGGTGTTGCAGACCATGTGGTCTGTAGCACCGGTGTCAATGATCCAAGGCAAGTGTGTGTTGGTGTGATGTGTGGAAATGAAGGAGGTGAAGCAAGAAGTGATACCATTCATGGTGGAGGAATGAGTACAATCTGCCTAGACATTATTGACTGAGTGACTAGCAATGGAGACCTCTTTTGTCTGCAATAGAGATAATAGTTGCTAGTATTGGTTCTTAGTGAAAGTGAAGTTGTCATCTGGTGAATCTTTGGACTCAATTGAAGTCATATTGGCAAAAGATATGCCATGCTGCTTAGCCTTGCCATGTAGTTTGTGCCCAAGTGGATAGCCATGTAATTTATAGCATTTGTCCACTACGTGACCTATCATATGACAGTGAGTACAGATGGGGGCTTGGGCATTTCCTGCCTTGAAGCATGTATCCAGAACATGCCCTTGAATTTTACAATGGGTGCAAAAGAGTCTGTCACATTTTGGTTGCCCGGATGATTTGAAAAATGGTTTATATGAAGGATATGGTTGTTTGACAGCAAGAGCCATCGAGTCAGGTGAAGGAAGGCCAAACAACACGAGATGTTGCATCCCTTGCTGCTGGATCATGGAGAAGATTTTATTTATGGGAGGTAAGGGATCTAAAAGCATAATTTGGTCACGGGTAACAAGGAATGAATCATTCAAACCCATGAGGAATTGAATGACACAATCCCTTTGGTCATCAAGTTTTCCACAGGTGCAATCGGGCATAAGATCATATATGATAAGGTCATCCCACAGTGTTTTAAGCTTGCCAAAATAAACACTAACAGAGTCATTATCTTGTTGCAAACCTGATAAAGCCCTTTTGAGCTGAAAAATTATGTGACCATTTTGTTGGGTGAACCTGTCTTTGAGTTCATTCTAGATTTGTGCAACATTATCCACCAAGGCAATACTGGATTTAAGAGAAGGGTTGATTGAGTTGTGAAGCCAAGAGTTTTCTAAGTCATTGCATCATTCCCATGCATCATAAAGGGGGTCAGTGGTCGTTTTTGGTTTTAACAAGGTTCCATTGATGAAACCAAGCTTGTTCTTGGCACTAAGAGCTCGGGACATAGCTCTTGACCAGGTTGTATAATTCTTAGTGGTGAGAAGGTCAAGGACTAAGGGGATTGAAGGGTTATCGCCATGGTCGAGTCTATAGAGATTGGTAATGCTGATGAAATCCAAAAAAGGGGATTTGTTTTGATTAGTAGCCATTTGAGAAATATTCTTACTCTCAGTGGCTCTCTAATACCATGTAAGAATAGCAAGAAAAGGCAAAGAGAGCAGAGGAAAATGGATGAAAAGGTGCTACTGCATTTGATTGATACGGAAACCTTTATATAGTGTTGCTGCTTTATACTAAAAATAGACCAACAAACCTAACAAACTAAAGAATCTTTACAGCATTGTATCAACTCTGTATAGCTAAGAATAACTACTTCTAAAATTACAAAATGATACATTACAACTTAGCTGGAAGAAAGACCATCTAGTAATTTAACTACAGATTTATTACAAGAGGCAAGTCCATTTGATGAAGGGTGTGGCTGCATATCAGAGTCATCCATGTTGCCACGAGCAGCTGCATCCACATCTAGAGGCTTGAGTGTACTGATGCCATGCTGCTCTAATATGAATGCTAGCTGCATCTAGTAGCAAATCACTTTCTTACAAACATTCCTAAGTTACAAAAGGACAAGCATGATTTAAAACAAAATGCAAATCAATACGATAGAGGATGAGCTCCTCATCACACATGAATGGAGGTGACTCTCCATTGATCCCAAAAGCGACACTTCCTCATGAAAATCCATTGCCATGAGGAGGATTGCAGTGGAAAGAGGCATACATATATTGTTATCGTGTAATCATGACTACATTCATCCACATCTCCCACTTGAGCACACTAGATTAGTAATGAATGTAGCTAGACATGTTTACCTTGGTGCCAAAGAAGAATTTGTCTCATGCCAACTCTCATTTTCAACATCTTGAAAATCATTGGTGTCAAATTGCGATATGGCCCCATGTGCCCATGCTTTTATTACTCCCTGCTTTTATTACTCCCTTCAGCTATAATGGCCAACAAATGACCTTCCAACACAAGCTTCTAAGAACATACACTCGAGTTACTGAAGATGCATGCAAACCGAAAACCCTAATAGCTAGTGGTCCAACTATCAACATGATCAACACAAGATTACTCCTTAATCAGTTTCCTTTAGAACTCTCTTTGAATAACCCTTAAAACATAGGACTAACATTAAAATACCCATGAACCTGATCCAAACAAATTTAACATTCCAAATGCCGAGGCTTACTTAGCACTGCTAGTATTACTCCTTTCACTTTTCCTTTTCATTCTTAAAAAAGAAAAGATAAGGGTTAGGGCTTCCTCACAGAGCTATAATCCTCTTGAGTTCTCTGCTTTAAAACCCCAAATCCTTCAATCTTGAAAGCAAGTGAGTGGTGTTTAGACTAGAGAGAAATGGTTGAAATTTCTTGCAGGTGTGCATGAAAGGAGTGAAGAGAATAGGACATAAAATAACCCTTTAGTTTCCTTCTCTAGATTGTGTACCCGTGAGACATAAATGTTGGGCTTTAAATACCCTTCTCGATTTCCTTTCTCTCTCTACCCCATCATTGCTTTGCTTCAGATGACTAAGGGACAACTGAGTCATCTTGTGTATGGGTGTCAAGTGGTGATGGTGATATGGCCTACCAATCTCGAGCTCGCCTCTCTCTCTCCCTCATCATTGCTTGCTTTCGATAACCAAAGGACACAACATGCAATTTGTGCGTGAATGCCAAGTGGTGGCCTGGTGTGTCATTAACCATGAGTTCCCCTATCCCTCATTATTGCTCATGCCTATTTTTGAGACTCCTAATCATTACATGCTTTGGGAGACTAAAGGTTACTTGCATCAATTAGTGCATGAGTGCCAAGTGGTGACATGGAAATAAGGTGGTAACTGTGTGGTTGGCATGTGCCTTCCGTGTGCCTCTTCCTCTTCCACATGCATGGGACCCTGATTGACCAATAGATTTCCTCTGACACCAATAATTGCATTGACCAATAGATTTCCTCAGCATTCGGTTTCAGCTTCCTAAGAGTCTCTTCAGTTTTCCATGTCTCCATAAATATGGTTCAAATACCCACAAGCTTAATAATGGCACCATAATTACCCATGGCCTATTTATGACTCTCCCCATTAAGGTGGTTTAATTTTCCAAGGTTCTATTAATGGATCCTTATCAATGGACTAGGCACTTACTTAACCAACTTCATTGGTGTATGATGCATGGGTGGCAATCATGGGTGAATCTTGACCACTACCCCTTTACAAATTCCTATTTGCTTAATAAAGCACAAGTGATTCTCCCTCAACCAATCAACCCTAACAACCAAGGATCAAAAGAAACCCAAAATAGCTTGGGCAACATTCCTTTTTAGGGCATGAGGAACAAAAGTTTTGAAAGATTTTAAAAGTAAATTCCCTATTGCCATGTGTCAAATAATGTGTTACTAGGAAATCATAACCCTAGTTTAAAACAAATAGTAACTTTGGTCTATATAAATACGGAATTGACAAAGGATCTTCCTTGAATTAGACAGTTTAATAAGTAACTTTGGGCCACCTTGGATCTAAAATCCACCAACTTTAAAATTAATCGAATCCAAAATTAATAAACGTGACTTCTAAGTCCCTGCTTTTTACTTGTGGTATCACATCCTCCCCCCTTAAGAAAAGATTTCATTCTTGAAATCGGTGGCGTATATAGAAAAGAAAGGAATTGTGCTTAATGGGCTACTTACTCTAAGGACTAACGTCCACTATTTGCAATTGAGTCCTTGGGTGAGGATGTTGGTGGTAATTTTTCCTCTTCTTCCAGCAATGCTTCCTGTGAAAGGTAGTATATTGCATCGTCAGGGTCATAGTACATGTTTTTCCTCAGCTCATGCAACATATGTGCTATCGTAGCTTCGTCAGCTTCCACCAGTTGACCTTCTTCATGAAAAACAAAAGAGATCAGTCGAAGTTACAATAGAATTGGATGTCTCAGATGACTCTGGGACTCGTATTTTCGCAGCATGGCCGGATTCTGCCTCATCTCGAATTCCAAATAATCGTAATCTAGTGGCATCTCTCCAAATAAACAAATCATGCCACAGTTGACGCTCCTTATGTGGTATACTCGTCGTAAGAAAATGTTTTCTTTAATGTCTGCATCTATCACATGCATCCGACGACGTTAAAACTTTTCCATTTGTTGCCAGTGAGCTGTAATCATTCGATCCTGCTTCTCTTTTATGGCCTTTTGCCTATGTTCTTGCATTCTCCTAACTCTCTCAGCTGACAACACTGACTTACATGTTGTAGCCCTAGTTCATGCTATGTTCTGTTACCAAGAGCACATTCGTAATACAATAGAAAATCTGTAACTATGAGCTTATCATCCACAATCCTATTAAATAAAATACTTATATTGCTTTTTTAACCAAATTTAACATAATTGCAAGTTACAGATTTTTAATCCAACATGCACCAAAGCACCTATAACTTTTCCTATGATTCAAACAAATGAGGGTATTTCACGCTCATCGAATGTTCTCTTTCCTAGGTGGCTTCTTGAAAATCTGGATTTGGACAAAGTACCTTGACCAAAGGTATCTTTCGATTCTTGATCCTTCCAATTGACAATCTGTATTGGTTGTTCTTCATAGGACAAATTGGGTCACAATTGGATATGACGCGGATTGG
Organism: Juglans mandshurica; assembly: GCA_022457165.1. Lineage (NCBI taxonomy): Eukaryota > Viridiplantae > Streptophyta > Magnoliopsida > Fagales > Juglandaceae > Juglans > Juglans mandshurica. Next base: position 9,461,579 of record CM039633.1, on the reverse strand, counting down.
CTACAACTAGTTGTCGGTCTCCAAAACTTCTTTTCAAAGAGAAAACATGAAACACGCCATGTATCTCTTAAAGCTCCATGGGAAGGCTTAGTCGATAAGTTACCAACCTGATCCTTTCTACAATTTCATAGGGTCCTACATACCGTGGCCTTACCTTCCTTTCTTGCCAAATCAAACTACTCCTTTCATAGGTGATACTTTAATGTATACCTAAACACCAACTTCAAACTCATGACTTATTCTCTACCATCTGTGTAACTCTTTTGCCTATCCTGAGCTACTAGCATCCTCTTCCTATTCAAGAGGACCTGATCTCTCACTTCTTGTAAGAATTCTGGACCAAGTATCTCCATTTCCTCAACTTCGTCCCAATACAATGGAGATCTGAATCTCCTTCTATATAGTGTCTCATACAGTGCCATCTTGATGGTAGAGTGGAAACTATTTTTTTAGGAAAATTCTATTAAAGATAGATATCCTTCTCAATCACCTTTAATCTCCAAAACACAAGCTCTAAGCATATCTTCTAGTGTTTGTGTGGTCCGCTCCATCTGTCCATTTGTTTGGGGGTGATAGGTACTACTAAACTTCAAGTTTGTGCCCATTAGGTTTTGTAAACTTTCCCAAAATTAAGACGTGAATTGAGTGTCCCTATTTGACTCAATCAATCTTAATACTCAATGTAAACGAACTATCTCCTTGATGTATAGTTTAGACAACTTCTCCATTGTACATTCAACATGTTAGGATTTGATGTCATTCTAGAGATGAACTGGTTGTTTAGACACTTCGCGAGTATAGATTTATCGATCAAGAATAGTGATATTATGCATGCCAGGAAGGAAGGATAGGATTTGTTTGTAGAAGCAAGTTAAGGTCGATGTCGGAGATGATTACCCTGCTTCAGGCCAAAAAGGATTTGGTGAGTGGGCTAACGCTTATTTAGCGCACTTTGTGCTTAAGGAGAGAGAGCCCAAAGAAATTGAGGATATACCGGTGGCAAGGAAATTTTTGGAAGTCTTTTAGAAAGCTGACAGGATTACCCATTTCTAGAGAAGTTGAGTTTTCAATTGAGACGAAACTAAGAGAAGCCTCAGTACACATGGCACCTTCTCGAATGACTCCAACAGAGTTGAAGGATTTAATGGGTCAACTACAATAGTTGTTGATGAAAGGATTTATCAGGCCTAGCATTTCAATTTGGGGAGCAGCACTAGTACTATTTGTAAAAAGAGAGATGGGACCCTTAGAATGTACATTGACTACCGAGAACTAAATATGGTAACTATAAAGAATAGGTACCCATTGCAAAAGATAAATTATTTATTTGACCAGTTGCAAGGAGCACCTTTGTTTTCTAATATTGGTCTTAGGTTAGGATATCACCAATTGAGGATTAAAGAAGGCGACATGCTGAAGACAACCTTTTGTACTAGGTATGACCATTACGAATTTAAGGTGATGCCTTTCGGGCTACCTAACGCCCCCAATGACTTTTATGGACATCATGAATAGAGTGTTTCGGATATTTTTGGAGTTATTAGTATAAGTCTTCATAGAAGACAATTTAGTATATTTATGATGTGTCGAGGAGCATGAAAACCACTTAAGGTTGGTGTTGGAGACACCCAAGGACCATCAGTTATTTGCCAAACTCAACAAGTGTGAGTTTTTACTAGATGACGTAAGGTTCCTTGGTCATATGATATCAAAGGATGGAGTCACAGTTAACCCAAGTAAGATTGAGGCAATACTAGGATGGCAGCTACCTACCTCTGTGCAAGAGGTGGTGAGTTTCCTTGGATTGGCCAGCTACTATCAAAGATTTGTGGAGGGATTCTCTAGACTATCGAGTCCACTCACAATGTTAATTAGGAAGAATGTTAAGTTTGTCTAGATCGACAAGTGTGAACAGAGCTTTGAGGAGCTAAAGGGAACGTTGAATACAACCCTTGTTCTAACCTTACCCATGCCTCATAAGCCGTTTGTGGTATTTAGTGATGTATTGAAGTATGGCCTAGGTTGCATCCTGATGTAGAAACGTAAAGTGGTATCTTACACGTCCAGACAATTGAAGGACCTATGCATTTCAGCTTGGGAGATGATGAGATCTTGCTGAAACTCATTCCTCGCCATACTGCATACACCTTGGATGAATGAAGATGCATCAAGATCTTAAGAAATGATTCTCATGGGAAGGAATGAAGTGAGATATTGCCCACTTCATCGAGAGGTGTGCTAGTGTTGGAGGGTAAAGGTAGAGCACCGATGGCTGGCAAGGAACCTACAACCTTTACCTATTCCTAAATAAGAATGGGAAGATATCTCCATGGATTTTGTGGTTGGGTTGCCATATGGGTGGTCATAGATTAATTGACAAAGAGTACTCACAACCTACCGATCACCACTATGCACACACTAAGTAAACTCACTCGGCTGTACATAATGGAGATCGTTAGATTACACAAAGTCCCTAAGAGTATAAGTGAAGTTTCTGGGACACGTAATTTCCAGTAGTGGTGTAGCAGCTGATCACAGCAAAATAGAAGTAGTAATGAGTTGGTCTAGACCAACTAAAGTACACTAGATTTGGAGTTTTCTTAGATTAGGCGAATACTATAGAAGATTTGTATAGGTTTTTTCTAAATTCTTTGGACCTCTCACTGTGCTAACCAAGAAAAAAGAGTGTCCAAGAGTATGGGGCGTAGAGTATGAAAGGATTGTCCAAGAGTTAAAGAAAATGTTGACTGTTGTAAAACCCGTCCTTGTGGTGGGACTTTTTCCAAAATATTTTTATAAAAAGGACGACAGGAATTACCGTCCGATTTAAAACTTTTCACTTGCATACCCAGGGTGCAAGACTCCACGTTCATAATTTAAAATGTGTTTTTATCATAAAAGAGGTTTACAGCAGAAAACATTAGTCTTATAATAAAAGGTCTCTCATAAGTTTAAAACTCTTGCCTAGACTTCCGTGCTCTTCCCCATGGGCCGCGTCTGTCCTGATCGTGCAGTTCCTGTGAGGGGGAGGGACATACATAAAAACTAAAATGAGTCGAAGACACGTAAGCATTACTTCATACCGTTAAAAATATAACAATATAGGTTTTCATTCATGCATTCATCATTCATACATACTATTACGTGTGTGCATACGTGCATTCGTTTGAAAACTTCATTGGACGGGGTTTTTCTCTTTTAAACATGGGCTTCCTTTCCGTAAAACGTTTCTCCCGTCAGTGCCTTCATTTCTGCAAGAGTTCGTGCATGTTTACGTGCGTTCTTTTGAAAACGTCACTGGACGGGGCTTTTCCTTCAAAAGACTTCCTTTCTTTAAAAAAAACGTGTCCCCCGTGAGTGCCTTCATTTCTTAAAGATTCATGCATTCGTGCGTTCGTACATGCGTGCATACATCCATTCATTCTTATCACTTTCATAGGCCAGTACACACTGTTACGCCCTGTGTGTTTGGGGTTAGCGGTCTTCCTTTGGACCCCGGATTCCGCCCGTGGCCCGAATGCACGAATCTTTAAGAAATGAAGGCACTGACGGGGGACACGTTTTTTTTAAAAAAATGAAAGTCTTTTGAAAGAAAAGCCCCGTCCAGTGACGTTTTCAAAAGAACGCACGTAAACATGCACGAACTCTTGCAGAAATGAAGGCACTGACGGGAGAAACGTTTTACGGAAAGGAAGCCCATGTTTAAAAGAGAAAAACCCTGTCCAGTGAAGTTTTCAAACGAACGCACGTAATAGTATGTACGAATGATGAATGCATGAATGAAAACCTATATTGGTATATTTTTAACGGTATGAAGTAATGCTTACGAGTCTTCGACTCATTTTAGTTTTTATGTATGTCCCTCCCCCTCACAGGAACTGCACGATCAGGACGAACGCGGCCCATGGGGAAGAGCACAGAAGTCTAGGCACGAGTTTTAAACGTACGAGAGACCTTTTATTATAAGACTTATGTTTTTCGCTGTAAACCTCTTTTATGATAAAAGCACATTTTAAATTATGAATGTGGAGTCTTGCACCCTGGATATGCAAGTGAAAAGTTTTAAATTGGACGGTAATTCTCGTCGTAATTTTTATAAAAATATTTTGGAAAAAGTCCCACCACAAGGACGAGCGTTACAACTGTAGTCCCAGTATTAGCTTTGCATGAACCCCATAAACCATACGTAGTTTATAGTGATGCATCGAAGATGAGTCTTGGATGTGTGTTAATGCATGAAGGATGAGTAGTTGCTTATTGTAATGGAGTCTCAGAGCGTCAGAACATGCACAAGGTTATATACCCCCGTTCATGACAGTTAATATACAATGCATCCTAGTATGCATCTAGCAATATGTAATAATCGTAGCGAAAAATATGGTGACTAATAAAAATTTATGCCATAATGAACTAAACATCCCAATAATATTAATGACCATAAGTTCAAACTTAAGGATAGCATTTCCTTAATACAAAATACTTAATTCAACCTCCATGGTTAGATCAACTCTTTTATATGCTCTGAAGTATTAAGAGTAATGCTTATGAGTATCAAAATTATATCTAGTCTTAGCTCAAGGTCCGGCTCCTCTTCAACCATCTGTATCTAGTGGTCCAACATTTTCGTCCTCTACCGATCCTCACACAACTTCTATTATTCTATGGGGGATGATAGTGGATCCACAAGAATGAGATTTACTATAAATCTCAGTAAGTTAAATAACCAACTTACACAGAGATAACATATACATGATTAATGATAAACATGAGATGCATGCAATGCAGAAAAATCAGTATATGTCTCTCATCCAGGTTCCTCAACATTTCTCAGAAAAACTTTATTGCACATTTATTTAAGAGAACATTTTTCACTTTCTCGTTTCAAAAACATGATATTTCAAAAGAGAACATTTCATATCTCATTGTTTTAAAAAATATAACATTTCATCGTTATTAAAACCATCATTAACATACATATGGTAGCAACACAGTTTTTCATATGCACCATGAGCACCTGCCGGTGATCGTAGCACAACTCATGTTGACACTACGTCTTTGTCTGCAGGCATCATTCTCAATGCATTGGTATCATAACATTTCATCATCATAATAGTTCATCTTAACATATGCACCCACCAACATTAGGTGCCATATACGACTTCGCTCGGCATTCTTTAAAAAGAATCCATTCGAAACCTGTTGACAGTTCTTTGTCAACCCAGAAGTTGTTACTCAATTTTTACTCACTCCAGAGTGAACAGAAGAGTTCTACTAAGATAATTCTCCATCCTAGCCTTTGGAGTCTAGACAAAATTCATTTCCATGCAACGCTTGAACAAAATGTATTTCATGACATGTGCATATATAGTGAGCTTTATGCGAAAATGACATATATATGCAATAAGCTAAAATGGTGAGAATTTCACAGTAGTCCCAATACCAATTCTGCCTTTATCACTGTCAATGGTTGCATCCCAATTAACTTTGTAGAATCCATCAAGTCGTTTCTTCCATTGGCATATCGAATTTGCAACACTTTCTACATGAGATGTATGGATTCCTTTAGCAATCTTAAAACTTTGCAGTTCCTCTCTAGCCCTTCTGACAATGGAGCTGGGTGGACAAAGCCTTTACCATGTGTAGTGTAGATGCAAGACATTTCTTAAGTTGACTTTGTCAATTCGCCAAAGGGGGAGATTGTAGATGTAAAAGTTTGGTTATGACTAGGTGATTAAGTTGATAAGCTTATATAGGATTAGGTGACTAAAATGATAGAGTTTATCCTATCATTAAGTTGGTAATTTTGGATGAATGTAAATTATTTATTGACTTTATCTATAACAATATTAAGTTTATCTAAGAGGTATTAGAGGTTGTTTAGATAAGTCATAAGTGGAAAAATCGAGTCTCAAGGAATATACACTTATCTAGAGAAGAGGTTGATCTGAAATCTGTTATTGCAGTCAAGATTTATCACGGGTGTCAGCATTCTGTCAACAGACTCGCCCCTTCAGCAGAGTCTTACTGAAACTAAAACTACTTTCAGATTATTTATTTAAAGGATCCTACTGCTTTAGATCTGTAGAGATTTATATCCAAATATTTTCTAGAGCACTTTCAAGTCCATATTTTAGTGAGAACATTCCTTAGAGAATTTCTATATTGTTTCACTCAAAGAGTGTGATCGTGCTTCATGTTGGAGAATTGATTGGTCGAGTTTTAGCCACTGGAGTTCCAGGAGAAAAGCTAATGTTTGAAGATCGTCAGAGGTTCTGGCTGCTACTGCAGTAGTAGACAAATGGGCCATTTGTCTGGTCAAGTAAGAATGTCAATTGATAAAAGTTTTGTAATTGAGCTTTACTTGTAATTGATTTTCAAATAATAAAATTCATTTTTCTGGGTTTGGCTGCCCCGTAGGGTTTTTACCTTTAATGAGTTCTTTAAAGGGTTTCCCTTCGATACCAATCGTTGTGTCATGTAATTTATTTATTTATTTTATATGTTCATTTGATTAAATAATTGCAAGATTGAGATCTAACAAATTTGTTGAGTGAATTGATAGATATTTTCGCTGTGTAAATACACAGGGGTACTTAGGTAATTTCAATCGGCATTAGAGTGTTCCGTTCCCCTACTGACCATGTCACTATATGTCCCACCACACTTTGATGGGGAAAACTATGCATATTGGAAAATTCGTATGAGGGCTTTCCTCAAATCTTGGAATGAACGTGTGTGGGGTACAGTTAAGCGAGGATGGACTAAACCCGAGACAACTATTGATACTTGGACAAGAGATGAGATCACCAACTTTAATTGGAATAGCAAAGGACTTAATGCTATCTTCATGGATCTGTCTCTCGATGAATTTAAAAGAATCTTAATGTGTGAGATTGCTAATGAAGCATTGGATATCTTGGAGATTATACATGAGGGGACAAAGATTGTAAAAAATTCAAAATTATAGTTGCTAATCTCAAAATTTGAAGAGATTAAGATGCTGGAAGATGAAAGTTTTAATGATTTTTATGCTAAACTTAATGATGTTGTGAATTCTAGGTTTAATCTCAGCGAGAAGGTGGAGGATTCAATGGTCGTGAGAAAGATCTTAAGATCTCTACCTGAAAGATTTCGCCCAAAGGTGACTGTCATTGAAGAAAGCAAGGATTTGGATGCTATTAAATTTGAAAAGTCGGCTTCTTATAAACATACAAATCATCTCTTCCTTAAACAAGAAAATATAAGTCCATTGCTTTAAAAACAGTAAATGATGATTAAGATGATTTTTCTGATAAAGAAAGTTTGAACGATGAGGATATAGATCTTATTGCAAGGAAAATCAGAAAAGTTTTTTTTAACAAGAAAGCTAGTGGAAAGCAAAAACAAGGTAAGGAATTTCCTGCAAAGAAAAATATTCTGAAAAATGGAATATAGAAAAATCTGAGCAAAAAGATAAAGTGAAGTGCTATGAATGCTCAGGTTATGTTCATATAAGAATTGAATGTCCAAACTTTAAGAAAAATAAAGGAAAAGCATTAAATATCACACTTAGTGACAATTCAGAATCTGAAAATTCAAGTTCATCATCTGATAATGAAAATTCTTTTGTGACTTTTTCTACTGTTGTTAATGATTTTTCTGATATTGTGCATACAAAATCTAAAAGTGAATTTGATGATAATGACTCAGATATAGCTATTGTTGATGTTGACCATGAGTTGAGTGTACATGAAGCTTATAATGATTTATGTGAAGAAGTGGTCAACTTGAAAAAACTCAACAAGAAGCTGTACAATAAACTCACAGCTGTGGAGAATAAAAAGAATAACCTTTCCAAGGCACTAAAAAATTCTGAAGTTGAGATATCAAGATTGAAGGCTCAAAAGGATGCACTAGACAAAGAATTGAAGAGTTCTCAAGAGTGCCAACAAAAAACTGCTACTCAGAAATTAGATGAAATGTTGAGTTGTCAAAAATTTAGTTGTGATCGCATGGGTTTGGGGTACATGACTTTCCAAGGTATGGAACTAAAGCCTCATCATCCGCTACCACTTCATCAAAATGTATCATTTTTATTAAAGGAATCACACGATAGATCAATGACAAAGAAGCCCAACCAAGGTAAGTCCAAAGGTAAGTTTATTCCAACTTGTCATCATTGTGGTATTCTTGGTCATATAAGGTCATATTGCTTTAACTTGAATAAAGTGAAGAAAAATGGAGGTGAGAGAAATTTAAAAAGGAATGGAAAGACTTTAGAAAATCAAATTGATAAGATGAGTCAACAAATCACCTTCATAACTCTAAAGCTTGGTGAACTAGTAGAATTTTTCTTTCACAATAAAGAAAAGACAATACAAAGTAGGGTTTGATGAAAAAAATAGACCAAACTTTAAAACAAAATGGGTGATCAAAGAAGATGTCGTATCACATTAGTGGATAGGACCATGTGCATGTTCTTGCATTCCTTGCATTTCATTTTATTAGTCTACGACATGCATTTTATATTTCTGTTTTTAATTTATATTTTTGTTTTCAGTTTTTAATAAGAAAAATAATATAAAATTTTTTTTTCGTTTGCTTCTAATCTTTTGGGAAATGCATGTTTGATATGTCAAAGTTTTGAGCAAATGTGTCCTCACAAAATAAAATTTTGAACTTATGCATCTCTTTACTTTGTGCAGTTCACTTTATGCATACTAACCCTTGGGTCATCTTAACAAAGTTCATTTACAAAGCACTGTGAGAAACTTATGTGTATACACCTTATAATTAAGTTCCATATTTATTATTGAGATGCTCACCATAGAAGAAGTTCATGCCTTGAATTAACTAATGCTAGTTGAACCTAGTACAATAATAAAGAGATCTTCCCTTGCCAAACACAAATAGTTTATCCATATAGAAAAGTCAGTGTTATATCATTACAGAAAAAGACAAACACCATACACGGATCTATCATTTAAAATCCTTATAGAAAGAATCGTGGTTCAAATCATTGTGGAAAAAGATGAGCAACAAAAATGAACATAAAAGTGGTTGTGCAAAATAGTGTTTGGAGGAGATACTCATGTATCTAGGCTCTAGCAGAAAGTTTGACTTTTGAGGTAAGTGACAAACACTTGAGAGCATCTATAAGAAGAAAATACTCATGAATAATATTATCAAAAATATATTGAAGAGAAAAAGAAATAAAGAGTTATTTTTTAATATAAGTTTGCTCACTCACACACTCACATGAACGTTGACATTGATAATCTTATGAGGTGTGAACATCCATGGTGATTGTTGCAAATAAGAGGGTGTATTTTATTGATTTTTTGTGAGTGAAACTATGTTTGAACTAAGATGCATCTAGGCACTGCCCCATTGCTTATATATATAAAAATAAAAATTTTGTTTATTATTTATTTATTTTGATTTATATAAAATATATTGAGTTATGGGTTAGTGTTGGGAGCTCTTTTTCCATTTGCTGCATAAGTCCTAATGGTGAGTCTCTGTTTTGCTTCTAAGTCTTAGGGGGACTCTATCGAGTAACCCATGCACGGCAATAGTCACTTAAGTGACTTAAGTGTTTTAGCCCCACACGAGTACATGCCCAGGACTTTCCCCTGATATTATTTACTTTTCACTTGCGGGAACTCACCCAAATACACGGCACTCTCCATTCTCAAGGCCTAGCCATATCCCATTTCAAACTTATTGGCTTCGTGCTTCTCGTGATTAAGACACAGAACAAATACTTCTAATCTATTCTTCATCACGGTAAGGTTTCTATCTCAATCAAATCTCTCTCCTTCTCAATGTCTAGGGTTTGGCGCATATTTATGGAGATTGGGTTGTTGATTTTAGTTATGTGAAGTTGGGTCTTGGATTTTGGTTGGGTTGAGTAGACATCTACACTTATGATTACATGGATCAAGACTAATTGGAATATTCTTTATTAGATCCACTTCTTGGGGGGAGAAAAGGGTATGCAAGAGATCTTCCTTCCATCTTTTCAAATAAGAGTCTATGAGGTCAGCCACCTTTGCATTATTTCCAATATCATGCACAGGAGTATGGATCATGTGGGAATGGGGTCATGGGATCCATTTATCCTTCCAAATTCTAACACTCCTTCCATTTCCTAATGGTGTATAGGAACCGACTAGACCGACTGTCACCAATGAGAACCAGCCATTGAAGTCAGAAATCGACCGGAACCAGTGGAGAACTGGTCGGCCGGAAGTTGGAATTTGCTAAAACCGAAGTCGGCCAGTTCGGTTCCGTTTTGGACATGAAGTTTATAAAAACCAATAAGGTGAAATGGCGTCGGTTTAAGCCAAACGACGTCGTTTCGAATTAGGGAACTAGGGATTAATAACCTCATCTCGCCCTTCTTCTTCTTCTTCCTACCAATCTACTTCCCTCCCAAGTCCCAGTTCCCTCCTGATTCTTAGTTTCTTTATCTCATTTCCATTTAACAAAAATGAAGCCGCTGCTCCCCAGCCCGTAGACCCCAACATCGCCACTACCCTCTGTTCATTCAACCCACGCATCGCCGGCCTTCTCTCATCACTATGTCGTCTCCAACATCTCCGCAACTCAAGGACCACTTTTTTTTTTTGTTTTTATTTTAATTTGTGATTTTGTTAGGAATTTAAAGTTGATTTGTTATGCATTTTTGAATTTTTTGTGAATTTTCAATTGATTTTTGTTGAATTTATGATGTAAATTTGGGGATGGGTTAATCACCAATGGACCGACCGTCGAATCGATCAGCACCGGTCATAAGATTTCGGCCGGTTCTCTCCCTCCCTATTGGCCAATTTCGGTTGGCATCAAAGATCTAAAAAACTATTGATACGGTTTCAGTTTTGGACTTTCGGTTTTGGACCAAAACCGTACCGATAGTATCAGTGTTCAACCCTACCATTTCCAATTCTCCACATAAGACCCGCCTTTAACACATGTTGTCTTGCAAGTATACTCCTTCATGCAAAAGAAGGCCTATATTCCAGAGTGGCATTTATAAAATCAACCTATTGGAAATACTTTTGGTTTAAAACTTTGGTAGGAAGGGAATTTGGGTTCTGTAACATACGCCAGCTTTGCCTGGATAACATGACAATATTAAAGCTTCTAAAGTCTCTGAACTCCAACCCTCATTTTTCCTTTGACAGTCCCACTTGATTCCATGTTACCCACTGAATTTTAAAATGGTGTCCATTGTATCCCCACCAAAACTTTTTCAGCAGCTTGTTAAGTCTGTGCAAATAAGGGTGTGGGAGCAGAAAGATCCCCATAGTGTAAGTAGGTATTCCTTGGAGAACAGCTTTCAAAAGAATTTCATTGCCTGCTGCTGACAAGAACTTTGTTTTCCAGTTTGTGATTCTAGTCCAAGTCTTATCATTAAGTGAATGAAATGAAACATCCTTTAATCTTCCAACAATAGCAAGTAAGCCCAAATATTTATCATATGATCTAGTAGACTTCACCCCCAACAATCTTTAGAATGGTACTTTGTATATTGAGAGGAGTATTCCCACTAAAAAATATTGAAGTCTTTTCCTTATTTAATATTTGACCTAAAGCTTTTTTAGAGGTCTCTCGAATCTGAATAACTCTACTACACTCCAATGAATTAGCTTTGTAAAATATAAGACTACCATCTGCAAAAAATAGGTGATTGGTACAAATAGGTCCCTTTCCAATAGGAACACTTGAAATGCTACCTCTAGCCTCTACTTGGTTAAAGAGAAATGTCATCTTTAAATGTCAAAACGTTTGCACATATAATGAAAAGATAGGGGAGAGAGGATCTCCCTACCTGAGACCTCTTGATGGAACAAAGGATTTTTGTGGTTCTCCATTTATCAAAATAGAGTAAGAGACTAAAGTGATGCAATTCATCAGTAATGATATCCATCTTGGATCAAAGCCCATATTGCTCATAATTGCTTTAAGAAATTTCCACTTCACTCGATCATATGCCTTGTTCATGTCAAGCTTAAGAGCCATATAGTCTGACTGATCCTGCATTCGAGAGTTCATAGTATGAAGTGTTTCATAGGCTACAAGAATATTATCAATGATTAATGTGACTGAATGCATGGATCTGAATGCGATTTTACAACTGAAAACCTACTTACTTTTGTCTTTACAGTGTGGTATGGTTCTTGCCAAGTATTCGACTCTAAGTAATATTTTAAATGTTTCAACCACTGATCTAGGTAATGAGCAATGTGAGGATGATGTTGTAAGACACGACTTGGCCAAGGGAAAATGACAGAGGTTTAGTTCATCATATATATATATATATATATAATTTTAATTATTAATAAATTATTTAGTTAAGCACTAAACAAGTTTAAAAAGAGCTTCCGTTGACTGTCTTTAGTTTTAGTGAAGTATATTTTATTTTAACTATATGAGATCTTTTGTCTGGCTCCTAAATGATTTTAGAAATGAAGTTAATTAGTAGCATTTCATTCACTCTTATATCCTAAGGTTGGGGGACGTTTGGACACAGAGATATGATACATGAAATTCTCAAAACTTCTCATAATTTCCTTTTCAAACATCACTCAAATACAAAACACTTTTTAATTTTATATTTTCAACTTTTAATCTAATAATGACCTAATTATTATCAAAACAAAACACAAAAATTAATAAAAAAAATTTCAAACTTTAAAACAAAAATATTCAAATAAGTTTTTAACTTTATAATATGTTTATTCAACTTTTCTCTCTTTTTCATCTATTGTTCGTCTTGTAAGATTTACGAGCAACTTATGCATAATTTTGCGATGAAATCTACTCTGTTATTTTATTCATTATGGTGTAGAAAGTGGAGCTGTTTACCCTGATGTACGGAGTGATTTTGTGCGACTTTACTAGTGAATTTCAGTTTATATTTCGTAGTTATATGCAAATTTTAATTTATTTTTTGGTTTGATCAAGATGAATATGACCTACAAGTTGGTAATCCACTTTAGCTTGTGATAATTCATATTGAATAAATTTCTTTTAGGTCCCGTTTGGTTACACAATTTAGATAAGATGATATGAGATATTTTGTAAAAAGTTGAATATATAAAATATTGTTATAATATAATTATTTTAATATTATTTTTATTTTGAAATTTGAAAATGTTGAATTGTTTATTATATTTTTTGTGGGAGTTTGAAAAAGTTATAATGATTATATGAGATGAGATAATTTGGTTTTATGTTGTTATATTTATTATAGATTGTGATATTAAATATGTGAATTTATTGAATGTGTGTTATTATTTATTTACATGAACTACTATTTCAAATATATGCATTGGTTTAGTGGTAATGGTGTTGTTTTAAATGAAAGGGTAAGAGTTCAAAACTCCAAAAGTGCAATTTGATTTATTTTGTGAAGTGTTGGACTTGAAAAAACAATGATTGGGCCGGCCAAGTCTTGCACATAGGCCAAAGAGTCACAACACTTGGGTGCTTGCATATGGACAAAAAATGCACTTTAATCAATGTTTTGAATACCGTACCGGACGTCGTATCGGTCAAGGCACTGGAACGAAATATTTCGGTACCGGTACCGGTACCGTTTCGGGATAGCGTTTCGGGATAACGTTTCGGGATAGTCGATATATAAATAAATTATATATATAAATATATATAAAAATTATATTCCAAAATAATAGTTTATATATAAATACATATATATAAAAATTATAAATAGTCTAATCTGAATTAGGGGTTAAAAATAAGTTTGTAATTTGAAAAAATCGAAAAAAAAAACACACAGGCCGAAATATCGGCCGGTACCGGCCGAAATATAGGTCGGTACAGGCCTAAATTTAGTCCGGTACGGCCAATACGGCCGGTATTTTAGCCGGTACGAAACAGATATAGTACCTGTACCGGTCGGATGGCCGAAACGAAAAATTTCGACCGTACCGGCCGGTACGGTAAGAAATTTAAAACACTGACTTTAATAGGGTGCAATGCTTCAAAAATCTATTTAATTGAAAATGCACTTATGGAGATTCAAACTAGTGGCCTCCCTTCCCCAAGGATGTTCAAACTAATGCCCTCCCTTCCCCCAATGATGTTAAAACTAGTTTAATGTTTTACTGATGAATATTTTCCTACTGAATTTTCTTTGTACTGCGAGGAGAATGGCATAATCCATTAAACTAGTACACCCTATACCCCACAACAAAATGGTTTAGCAGAAAGAAAAAATAGGACACTAGTTGATATGTTAAATGCTGTAATTTTGAATGCAAAATTGTCTTTTAATTTGTGAGGAGAGGCATTCCTTACGACATGTTATTTACATAATAGAATACCTTCTATAAAATTCAAAATTTCACCATATGAATTGTGGAAAGATAGAAAACTAAATTTGAAATACCTAAAGGTATGAGGCTGTTTAGCATTTTATAGAATTTTGGAACCAAAAAGAACAAAATTAGAGATTCAAGGGCAATCAAGAGTGTTTTTGTAGGATATGCTAAGAATTCAAAAGCATATAGACTTTTGGATTTGGATTCTAACTTTATAGTAGAATCAAAGGATGTAGAGTTTATTGAAGATAAATTCTATAATGACTTTAAAACAGTATCAGATCCTACTCAACACCAGAATCTGACTTGAGTCGGAAAAGGAATTGTATAATTCCTAACACATTAACTGAACCGAGGAGAGGTCAAAGAGTCAGAAAAGAGAAAAACATGGATCCAGATTTTGTGTCATCTCAAGCTATTGTTTTCCTTTTGGTGGGAAATAGAGATGGTGTTTTAAATAAGATACCCGGCCATTCCATTAAATATAGAAGAAGATCCAAAAACATTTAAAGAAGCTATGACTTCTAGAGATGTTGCATTTTGAGAAGAGGCAATAAATGATTAAATGGACTCAATATGTCAAACAATACTTGGGTTTTAGTAGACTTGCCTCCTGGATCAAATCATATTGGTTGTAAATGGGTATTTAGGAGAAAATACAATACATATGGATCTCTTCAAACTTTTAAGGCCAGATTAGTAGACAAAGGTTTTAAACAAAAATAGGGCATAGACTATTTTGATACGTATACTCCAGTGGCTAGATTTACATCCATTAGAGTGCTTATAGCACTAGCTTTAATATATAACTTATGTGTACACCAAATTGATGTTAAAACTACTTTCCTAAATGGTGAATTGGATTAAAAGGTGTACATGGAACATTCAAAAGGATTTGTTATGCATGGGCAAGAAAAGAAAGTTTACAAATTAATTAAGTCATTGTATGGATTAAAGCAAGCACCAAAACAATGGCAAGAGAAATTTGATTCGGTAATTTTATCTCATGGATTTAGGCATAATAATGCTGATAAGTGTATTTATTCTAAATTCACGGATTGTTATGGTGTTACAATATGTCTTTATGTGGATAACTTACTTATATTTAGAATAAATATGGAAGGAATATTTGAAACTAAGAAGTATTTCTTCAAAGTTCAAAATGAAGGATCATAATGAACTTGACACTATTTTGGGCGTCAAAATAAAGAAACATAGTAGGGGTTATGCTTTATGTCAATCTCATTATATTGAGAAAATGCTTCTTAAATTTTAATACTTCAGAATTAAAGAAGCAAATACCCTATATGACTGATCTTCATTTAACTTAACTGAGAATGCTGGGAAAGCGGTTGCTCAATTAGAATATGCTAGTGCAATTGGTAGTTTAATATATACAATGCATTGCATTAGGCCAGATTTTTCCTTTGCAGTATGTAAACTTTCTAGATATATGGGTAATCCTAGTACGGAGCATTGGAAAGCAATTGGTAGAGTCCTTGGGTACCTTAAAAGAACTAGTTCGTTAGAACTGTATTATACCAATTTTCCTGTTGTACTGGAAGGGATGATGCTAGTTGGATTACTAGTGCTAGTGATAATAAGGCTATGTCTGGTTAGGTTTTCACCATTGGTAATGGAGCTGTTTCATAGACTTCTAAGAAACAGACATGTATTTCACATTCTACAATGGAATCTGAATTTGTAACCTTGGCGGCAGCAGCAAAGAGGCATAATGGCATTTGTTATTTCACATAAAGTTGTGGCCACAATCGATGTCAGTCATTTCTTTACACTGTGATAGTGAAGTTACTATGTCTAGGGCTTATAGTAAGGTCTGTAATGGAAAATCTAGATATATTAGCTTTAGACATGAATATGTCAAACAATTAATAACTGATGGTATTATCACTATTGTATATGTGCGGTCAAGTAAAAACTTGGTGGATCCTTTCACAAAGGGACTCTCAAGAGATATGGTGAATAGTACATCTAATGGAATGGGTTTGAAACATTTCTTTTAAAAAGTCACCTGTAATAGGAACTCAACCTTACACTATTAATAAATAGTCTAAAGTTTAATGGGTAATAACAAGTTACAGTTACGTGGCTGAGATAAAACTAAAATTCAATGTGAGAAACCATTCCAGGATGGTTAGTGCTGTCTGTCACGCTAAATGTAGGATGAGTATTATGCTCTTAATAAAGTTCAATAATTATATAAGTGTCTGAAGTAACAGAGACACAAAAGGAACTTTACCTATGTGAACATAAGAGGTGGGAACAACTTCTAGTAAGAGTTTAAGGTTTACTTTTGTAAATGTTCATAAATCCCAGGATGGAGCCCGTGTATTAGTTAAAATAATTGGCGAGTTATCTCGCTAAAATTGGATAGAATCATGTGTGTGGTATTTTCATTCTTAACATATAAAGTCTTGGTTTAAACCTAAGCCACCATTGACTTTGTTAAGAATTTAAGATACTTACACTAATTGAAGGTTTAAGTCGAGAGATACCTTCTTGTATGCATGAGGATATGAATCAGCAGGAATGGAATCCCTTGAACCCACAATCAATTTGAAAACTCTCCAAGAAAGTTAAAATCAAATCAATGGATGGAGAATTAAGACCCAATGAGAAGTTGTTTCAAAAACCTAGATTATATTAAAATCTAGACCCGTTGAAGAACTCGTCTCAAGAACCCAGATTACAAAGGAGGAACGCCACAAAAATTGTGATTTACCTTTGATAAGTTCAAAAGTTCAATTAAGAACAAGAGGAGATAAACTCAACTCACAATGAATAAATTCATCAAATTTTATAAACTTCTTAACATGAGGCTACAAAGAGTATTTAAGGCAAAACCTAATCAAACCCTAGCCAAAATAAATCTCCATCTTCCAAAAATGCCTCTGAGTGAATAGTTTCGCATCTATAGTGCGGCTACAGTACTCGCTACAATCCTAGTTCAACAAAATAATAAATTTCCCAACATGCCCTTGAATAGGTGCCCCCTTAAGTCCTTCTCATAATAAATCTAATTATTCTAAACTAATAAAATAAGTCCTTGAAATGAATTAAACAAGTTGAAAGCCTTCAAGTGCCCAAAGCCTTTAAGTCATGTTGTTGCCCTCTTTCATACCTTGTATCAAATGAATCAAAATTGGATCTTCATCCTTCAAGCCCATCTTGAATGTTGGGCTCTTGCTAGACTCGTCCCAAGTGGATTGCATCGTCTCATTGATCTTCTTGGCTCTTGATCCTGTGATTGACTCATCTGGAACTTGCAAAAGATCTTTAAGACTAGGCCCACTTTGGTTCCCATCATTCCCCCTCTCCTCAAAAGGATTCGACCTCGAATCTCCACCTAGATCAAAGGGAAAAATGTTAGTAACATTGAAAATAGCAGAAACATGATACATACCTGGAAGATCCATTTCATTTGCATTATCATTAAATTGTTCAAGAATTTAGAAAAATCCATCCAAGCTACTCCTGTCGTCTACAGGTGAAGGCATTAAATATAAAGGAGTAAATTGATTAAATCTATAAACAATTTTAAAATGTGAAAATTTAGTAGTAGCATGAACACTCCAATTATATGTAAACTCAAAGAATGGCAAACAATACTCCCACAAATGTTCATGAAACACATCTAAAGTCTTCCTCACCCCAAAATGACTACTCTAATTATATGCAAACTTAATGAAAGGCAAATGATACTCTCGCAAACGTTCATACAACAAGTCAATGAATGACAAATGATACTCCCACAAACATTCATGCAATACGTTTAAAGTCAATTTGAAAACTCTCCAAGAAAGCCAAAATCAAGTCAATAAATGGAGAATGAAGACTCGATGAGAACTCGTTTAAAGAACCTAGATTATATTAAAATCTAGACCCGTTGAATAACGCTTCTCAAGAACCTAGATTACAAAGGAGGAAAGCCATAAAGGTTGTGATTTACCTTTGATAAGTTCAAAACTTCAATTAAGAACAAGAGGAAATAAACTCAGCTCACAATGAATAAATTCATCAAATTTCATAAACTTCTTAATATGAGGCTACAAAGAGTATTTAAGGCAAAACCTAATCAAACCCTAGGCAAAATAAATCTCTATCTTCCAAAAATACCCCTGAGTGAATAGTGCCGCATCTACAGTGCGGCTACAGTACTCGCTACAGTAAAACATTAACCCTAGTTCAACAAAATAATAAATTTTTCAACATGCCCTTGAATAGGTGCCCTCCTTAAGTCATTCTCATAATAAATCTAATTATTCTAAACTAATAAAATAAGTCCTTTAAATGAATTAAACAAATTGAAAGCCTTCAAGTGCCCAAAGCCTTTAAGTCATGTTGTTCCCCTCTTCCATGGCTTGTATCAAATTAATCAAAACTGGATTTTCATCCTTCAAGTCCATCTTGAATGTTGGGCTCTTGCTAGACTCATCCCAAGTGGATTGCATCGTCTCATTGATCTTCTTGGTTCTTGATCCTGTGATTAACCCATCTGGAACTTGCAAAAGATCTTTAAGACTAGGTTCACTTTGGTTCCCATCAATGAGGATATCAATATTTGACTGAAAATTTAATATCACAATGTAAGTAGGGGATTGTTATATTTATTATAGATTATGATATTAAATATGTGAATTTATTGAATGTGAGTTATTATTTATTTACGTGAACCACTATCTCAAATAGATGCATTGGTTTAGTAGTAATGGTATGTCATTTCAAATGAAATGGTAGGAGTTCAAAACTCCACAAGTGCAATTTGTTTTATTTTGTGAAGTGTTGGACTTGGAGAGACACAATGTTTGGGCCGGTCAAGCCTTGCACGTGGGCCAAAGAGTCATAACACTTGGGTGCTTGCACATGGGCAGAAAAGGCACTTTAATAGGATGCAATGCTTCAAAAATCTACTAATTGAAAAGATACTTATGGAGATTCGAACGAGTGCCCTCCCTTCCCCAAGGGAGGCACTTGCTGACCCTTTGGTCTATAAGTGAAACATTATGACCTTTAAACCAGTAACTACCAATTGAAAATTTATAAGTTAAGAGTTGTGATCTTATATATGGTGCCACTTCATTCTCTATAAATAGGGGATGAGACCCACAAATTTATTCATTCAATTCTCTCATATTTTTAGTCAATCACACAATTTGGTAGAGAAACTCTAAAAGAAAAACTTCAAAATTGCTATCTCTAGTTGTGATTTTGTTGTATTCTGGAGGTAAATTACTTGTTCAAACTCTTTCGAGTGGGGACAATTATCACCTTAAAGATAGTTTTCTACACACCTCAAAGTTGCACTTATTTTTTCAGATTATTGAATTCGCACAATTTTCTTCAACATATATAACCAAACCAGCCCTTAGCGAACCATACTAGGCCAGATCTTTACCTAATAACTTTGGAAGGATTTTGTTTTGAGTTTCTATTTTTATTTTAGATCAGATCATTGAGATCAATATGTATTTAAATAAAGTGGAACCATTTTTCGTCAAGGTAAATGTCCAAGATGATATGATTAGAAAAAAAAAATGTCCAAGATGATAGGACATGTTTGGTTCGCGAAATAGGGTGCCGGAAAGGAATATATAGCTATTCTACATGAATGACTATCTTTTTGTAATTTGGTGTTCTTTTTAGGATAAGAAATAGCCATTTAATGAGAAGAATCATTCTTCAACATGAAGAGGAATAGTTATTCCTTAAAAAAAAATGGAAAAAATGACTGTTTCAAAGACGTGTAAATATTCTTATAAAATGATATGAAAGTTACCATATTAATTCAAGCATTTAATTATCATGTAGAGATTATACTATTGGAATTTGACTGATTAAAGTACTGTTTGATCTAGCAAAATCTAATACCTCTATTGAGATTTGCATTTAGGGCTATAAATGCATCAGTCCGTACGATTGTTCACCCGATATTCACTCTGCTAAACTCGAACCAAGCTCACCTCAAAAAAATTGATCATGAAAAGCATATATAAATCCGCTTGATTAGTATTAATGACACATACTCAATTAAATCCGACTCGACTTGGTTAAGATTCGTTAAGGCCTGCTTATTTGTGTTCGACTTGGCTCATTTGCTCAACTAATTAGAGCTCATCCATAAATCGTCGAATATATAATTATATTTCTATATATTACTATTCTTATATATACATATATGTGTGCGCGCGTGCGCGCTTCTATACATATTAAAATTGAATAATATAAGTATAATAACCTTTATAATTAAACATGTAGTATATAACCCAGTTACTTGCCATTCTTGCCAATATATTGAGTATAGTCCATAATTATACGTTTAAGTACTTAAGTGCTTAAATTATAGTAGCATTATTAGAATACATATAATAGTTAGTATGTGGGATTTAGGAGTTTCATATACTACAAATGTAGGAAAAATTTCATAAAATTTTTATGAAAAAATTTCATAAAATTTCATAACATTTTATTAGAAAAAAATGTTTTCATAAAATTTTTATAATCTTATAATTCAATATAGGGTTTATATATTAGTTGTAAAATTTCATTAAATTTGATAGCTTTTTTGTAATTTTATATTTTTAATTATTCAATTCCTTCAAAAATAAATAATAAAAAAATTTAAAAGGGTACGAACAAAACTCAAATAATAACTCGATTTGGCTAGTTCGAACTCATTAAAAAGCAAGGGTAAATATCAATAAATAACTCGACTCGGCTTGAGTTCGTATTTGACGGCCAGCTCGAGCCAGCTTAGCGAGCTCCCAATTTAAGCTTGAGTTATTTGAGTCAAACTTACTCGATAACCCAAAGAATCGAGTCGACCTTGATCGATTACATTCCTATTTGCAACTTTATTACTAACACTTTATTAATTTGCTTCATAAAGGCAACTGAGACAGAGCATTTGGGGTACCGATCGAGCATGTAGCACTTTAGCGCCAACTGTTATTCATGCATGCATGCATACATACGTGTATGTGTGTGTATATATAGTATGTATATCTTCCTAGACTTTCCTAGAATGTTTCTTCACTTTCCCTTGTATAGTTGAACTAAAAACGAAAGCAAAATCCAAGTATTCAGATCAACTTTAGGACTTTATTATAAGATACTACAGTAGTTATTTGGATGACAACATGAAGCAAGCACGAACATATATATAAGTTTGGTCGCACCTAAAGGATACAGCAGAAACGATGACCTTTCTTGTTGGTACCGACCTTCGAGTGTCTGTTGGCTGAGCCATTTCTCTCTTCATCTCCCGGCCTTCCTCTTCTTCTAAAATTAAATCAAATTCAAGTAGAGATATTAGTAATTTGGTACATTATAAAACTCAACCAAAAGGGCACAAAACAAGATCACTGATCTAAAAAAGATCACTCTATTGAACTGTTCCATGGTTTCAATTCAATAGAAGTTTGATTTGCATTAACCTTTATAAGGCAGAGAATTCAAGAAGCCACAAAACTCAAATGAAATAAAACAATATCTTTGAGTGTGTACATGATCAGGGCAAGTGCAACCAATGCGCAAGTTTATGTGTATCTTTGAGTGTGAATGCATGCACGTATGTATGAGAGAGAGAATATTCAAATGTGAATCCATAGCTCTGTTTAGGTGTTATTCTTCGTCTTAAATTTTGTTATTCACAATCATATTTAGCGTCGATTCAAGTGGTAGACATAAAAACTGCTATAAATATGTCCATGCTTGTATAAATTAACGTATTATTGGAAATGTAAAAAGATTCTAAAATGAAGAATAGCCAGTACTCCTACTTATATGATATGCCAATGAACATACAAGCACGCATGGTCAAGTCCAGGAAATGTTGTTAAATTCTGATTAAAACTTTGGCTGAAAAGCGGGTAATCTGATTAAAAAGAGAAATGCTTGGGATCCCGAAAATGGATCCCGAAGATTTCTCTCGAAACTTTTTTTTTTTTTTAACTTAATGATTAAGGAAGTATTTTTTAATGATGTTGTGAATTTTTTTATTTTTTAAAAAATTGTTTATGATGATTAAAAAAATACATGAAAAAAATGAAAAGAAAAATAAAAAAATAAAATGCACCATTCGGGACATCTTTCGAGACAATTTTTCGGTGACTGTAGCACCATTCGATTAAAAATGTGGTCAGAATAATTCAACCAAAAAAAAGGAAGAAAGAAACTCATCACTCCCATGTATATTTACCAGCTCGCCAAACGCAATGCCACAAAGAGATTAAACAAAAATAAATTCACAAATTGACATAATTTTATATGATATATTATATATCTACTTTACAATAAAATTCATTTTATAATCAAACCTACTACATCAAGTCATGTCAATTTGTAGTTTTATTTTTGTGAGATCTCTTTAGGTCTAAAGTATTTCTCTAAAAATTATATAACTTAAGAGGTCAAAGCACAGAAAAAATTATTAATTGATATTAAAGCAATATAAGAGTAGAAAATGTGTGCATACAAAAGAATAAAGCACAAAGAGAAATAACCCAAACAATCTGCATAAAGTTCTGATCTTTAGAGTCCACATTGATTTGTTTCAACAAGGATAGATTCCCCATCACTCTAGATGGCAAGTTGTTCGCCATCTTTGTCAAACTAATTTGGCAAATAATCAAGGCATCCATGTTGGGTTCTTTTCTTTTTTCCCACATCCTTTAGCAGGCCACACATTTATTCTGATTCTAATGCCTCTATTACGTCGAATCCCATTCCATCTTTCAGGGCGATAATGAAACCGAAATGTCATGGTTTGATCAAACACAATACTTGTTAAGAATATAATACAATTACAAATAATAAAATCTACATTTTTTCATCAGCTTAAACTTTTGGGATAAGTGGTAATTTCATATGGTATCAGAGCAGAGGTCCTGAGTTCGAGCACTAACTCTACACTCTACCCATTTAATTTAATTAAATATTCCATGTATTGGGTCTACTCATTGATCAAGAAGAGATTGACCCACATGTGAGGGGGAGTGTTAAGAATATAATACAAATAATAAAATCTACATATTTCCATCAGTTTAAGTTTTTGGGACAAGTGATGATTTGTGAGTTTATCTTTATGAAATATTTTTGTAGTTAAAACATTGCTCAACGAAAAATAAGATAACCTACACTCTTAACAAATTTAAACAAACATAAGAAAAAACATCATATATAGTCATCCAATAGTTCTTAGGTTCATGACACCAAGGGCAGAAACAAATTACCAAATGTGTAGTTAGAAGACACAACAACCTAAGCAACAAGAGACTAGGCAAACAAAGTTGAAGATACTAAGGAAAAATGTCACAAATATTTTTATGTTTTTCTGCTTTCCAATTTTTAGTTTTAGTTGATTGGTACTCACTTGGCTATCATGACTTTGACAAACTCATCAAAGTTGAGCAGGTTATCGCCATCGGAATCAGCCTCAAGAATCATCTCATTAACTTCCTCATCTGTCAGCTTATCATGACCAAGATTTGTCAAGACATGACGGAGCTCAGCTGCGGAAATGAAGCCATTTTGATCATTGTCGAACATTTTGAAAGCCGTTTTGAGCTCCTCCTCGAAATTAGAGTCCATCGTCTTCCTTGCCATCAACTTAAAGAATTCAGGTTTGTCGATGGTACCACTACCATCATTATCAACCTCCTTGATCATATCAGAAAGCTCTGCCTCAGTTGGGTTTTGCCCCAGTGACCGCATGACGCTCCCAAGCTCTCCAGTAGTGATGCAACCTGGAGCAGTTCTTGGAAAACCACAAAAGTAAGAGATGTAAGCCACTATAAATCTTCCATTGTAAGTGCATGTGTAAGGAGGGGTGGTGTTTGCAATTTTCTTGAAAAATCAAATCCATAGCGATAATAAATATATTCATCATATATAAAATACAAAACTTAGATTATGAACAAATAATGAAACAAGGCCATAAATATATGAAGAAAATACGAAAAACGTCAGAGAGGGATCTAAGAAAGGAGACCATCGCCATCCTTATCGAAAAGGTTGAAGACCTCACTGAACTCGGTGATCTGATCTTGGGTGAGTACTTGAGTTGCCATTTCTTTTATGGAAGGGACTTGACAAGTAAGGAGATTAGCAAAAGAAAAAAGCAAGAGGAAATGGAAAAATCTGTGATTTTGTTTGTAGCAAATGCAAGCAGATCCGTCGAGTTATGTACATAAGGCTCTAGATGTTTCCAACAACAAAGGGCATCTGGTTCTATTTCAAGCCGACCACACAATGTCGATGCATCGTATCGATTGATGATTCTAATGCTTTTGTTAGGCAGAATCTCATTCCAGTTTTTGAGCATCCCACCCTCCAAATTGTCTTTCCAACCCAAATGACAGTCATGGTCGGAGGATATCGCACCAAATATATCATAAATAGACAGACCACCACCAATAAAATGTTTCGGGACAAGTACTGTCAAGCAACTTCCAATGTTTTAGATTCTGGTTTTTTTAAATTAGAGAAACTCTACTTACAACCGGGCTGGGAACCTCCCACGTAACCAGCACGCTCATTTTGATGAAAACTTTTTTGTTTTCTACATGCATTTCCTCTTCATTTCGTTCCCTCTCTTTCTCTCTATCAATTTTTTTCTACCATCTTCTTCCTCTCATTCTCCCTCTACATTTCTCTCTTATGCACATCGCAAACATCCGATTGTTTAGCATTCGTGTACATCACAAGATCTACTTGCAAGTTAGAAGACCCACTCGGTTAGCTCTGTACACCATCCGCAGCAAGTTGGAAGACCCACTCGGTTTACTACAAAACAACTGCTATCGGGAGTAAATTTGTGAGCTTTTGAAACCTTTTAGGCTAAACTCTTGCTTTATATCTTTCAGAGCCTTTAGGCTGGTAGTGAAAGAATGATGACGAGGAACTCAAGGAGATTGATGATGGGATCCACAGCACCAACCTGCACTTACAATGAATGTAAAGAATGCAAGTGCAGGTAATAGGTTCTAGTAGAGGGGGATGACCCAATCAATGTGGAAGAGGCGATGTGTGGCTTGCTCTTTCTGGTTTTATATGTTTGGCTTGGATTTTTTACGAAGAAAAAGTAGGATTTTTATATTATTCGTTTTCATGAAGACGATGACCACTCTCTGGTTTCACGAAGACGGAGATGACTTCTAGTTGATTTCCTTTTTTTTTTAATATATCTCGGCTTACTTGGCATAATGCCACGTCATCTGATTTCCAGGGGGTTCCCCACCCCCGGTTGCCTGTAGCAGAACTGTTTAAATTATTCCGGTTTAAATGCTGAAATAAAATGTAACATACGGCCCAATCATAATCTAGACCCATAGAGAAGCTCTGTTGCTAAGGAAAATCACTCCATTTTATTTATTTATTTTATTATTATTACTATTATTTTATCTTCTTCATTATTTATTTTATTATTTAAATTTTCTCCCTCTCTTCTCTCCCCCACCAGACGGTTTCCTCGACAATTTTCCTTCCCCGTTACCCACGTGCTAATTTCTCTCAACAACTGCTCTCCTTCATCCTTTTATTTCCCTCTCTCGTAAGCCTTCGATGCCATTTCAAGTTCTCACATAAACTTTACCTTGTAAATACTCTCTCTCTCTCTCTATGATCTTCTCCGTCAGTTTATTTTTCTTTATCCACTGCTCACATCTCGTTTCAAACGTGCGCCCACTTCGCACCCAATGTTCTCCCTCTCCCTCTCTTTTCTTCTCTGTGAATCTCATTGTAGCCACCCTGTAACACCACGATATACTACCTACTGCAAACATTCGTAATGGATGCACCACCGTATGTAAGAACCAATGCATGCTCTTCCATAGCTAGCAACAGGACCCACAGAAAACCACGAAAGAAAACCTCCATTGTTTCACGACTTCCACACCCACATCATTACTGCACCATGCACACGACAACAACCAACAGCCCATTTGTGCAACCGCATGCCGCTGCCAAGCTGTATCTTTGCCACCAGCATCCAAGCGGAGGACAACCGCTTCACGCCTCCCACAGACAGTCTTCCAGCGCACGCATCGCCACATGCAAGCCTCCACCTCCTCTATTTTTCTACACTGAAACAGAGCAACATCACCCCAAACTTGAAAGCAAGCTACTACAGGTCTCCTCCTCTGTGAACCTGCCTATGTGAAGCAACGACGTTGCTCTGTGCATGGCAGAGCTCGCTCGCAGCACTTGCGTGATGTGCAATGCTCTGGAGGAAGTAGAGATGTTTCTTGTTCTGTGCAGAGACCATCTACAGTAGAGCATGTGGCAGCAGAAGCGCTGCCAACTATGGTAGTAGTGCTTGTTGTTACAGTGACCATTATGACGCATGCAACTCACTTCACACAGTGCTTTGTAGCACATTTTTGGGTGTGCAACAAATAGGGTCAACATCTGTGCAACGCCCCAAATCCGGGTGGCTTGGTGAATTACTACTTGTCACTCATAAACATGTCTCCCAACACATCCAAAGAAAAATCTTCATAAACTTCATAAATGAAATCAATCTCAAATCTTCTCAATAATCTCATTACAATCTCCACACAATCTTAAAAGCAATAATAATAATCAAAGAGGTCCATAACCTTTCGGTAGTCATAACAAATCAACTAAATAATTCATAAATCTTACTAAACTCATAAAACCCAAAGACTTTAAGACTAAGAACACCAGAAGTCCTTCTCAGCTTAAACACAAGCAGCATTCTAATCCAGGTCCTCATTTGGACTTACCACATCATCTGAAAAAATATTATAATGATAGGGGTGAGTTATCAATAACTCAGTAAGCAGAAAACATATGCTAGCGTGCAAACATGAGCATTTACAAGGTAGAACATGCAGAACAAAATATTTTCCAGAGTTAACATGCAGAACAGAACATATTTTCAAAATAACAGAGCGATGGTTTTAAAACAAGTAAAACCCATGGTACTTTGGCATAACATAAACTGAGTATCATCATCAGATCAAAACAGAGCATCAAACAGAGCAGAGACCATGTTTCACCCCCGTGGTAGGGTTGTGCTAACCCCGGTGGCCAAACCAGGCAGAGACAGAGGTGAAATCTTTCCTTTATTCTTCTCGGAGCCCCAAGTGTGCACACAGGAAAGACCACAATAAAACCACTTTGTTTCCAAAGTGGGTGCACTCAGAGACAGAGAAGTTGGTACCAACCCAAACAGAGCAGAGCATAACAGAGCAGAGCAGAGCAAAGCAAAGACAGAGTCAGATACGAAAACCAGTACACCATGCCAAAGGTTTTCAGATGTTATATCAAAATAATACAGAGTACCAAAATAGACTCAGAACAATTTACACACGCTGAACACAAAAGCCAGAACAAATAAATACACAACTTTTCATATTCTCAATATCGCTCTTTTTCAAATTTCAGAAATCACATGACAGAATTTAGCTCATGTCTACACAATGCATGTCAGAATATATTTTCCTTTTTCACACAGATTTCATGAATAATGCAGGTAAGAGACCGAGGTTGATCTTTGTTTTCACAAGTTCCCAGCACAACACAAATTATGCAAGTTTTCATAAAATCAACCTCAGTCTTATTAACTTGTATAAAACCCAGCATAGGAACCCCGCTTACCTGACTCCTGCAGCGTATTATCTAAGCCTTGAAAATGATCTCTATCAATCTCGTCACCTATTCATAAAATAACATAAACTAAATATTAAACTCCGAAAACACCCAATTGTTCTTAAACAATTCAAGACTCAAACTCTAGACCATAATTCAACGAGTTTTAATCAAACTTAACTAGCCAAATAACAATCCGGACAGCCCAAACTTCGACCCAAAATATTCTATACCAAACTCAGTATGTTGGCTATAAGTGGAGACTGGTTTGGAGCTGAAAAAGTGTTGTCTGAAAGTTGGCTCGACAGTTGGCTCGAGCCAACTTCGCTCGAGTCTCGCTCGACAGACCGCTCGAGCGAGATCAAGTCAGAGAGGTTCGCTCGAGTGTCGCTCGACACTCTGCTCGAGCGGAATCAAGTCAGAGAGCTTCGCTCGAGTGTCGCTCGACACTCTGCTCGAGCGGAAGCAAGTCAGAGAGCTTCGCTCGAGTGTCGCTCGACACTCTGCTCGAGCCAATTACGCAGATTTCGCCTATTTAACCAGTTTACACTACACAAAGCACTCTTCTTTCCATTCCCAAATCCAAAACAATGTCACTTAAAAAAAAATCCAAACCTAGGACAAAACACCAACCCGAAGTACTCACCACACATAACAACCAGAAAAAAAACTCACAAAAAAGCTACTAAAACTCACGGTAAGGACCAAAACAGAAACTGCAGTAAATGAAAAGGAGTGAGAGAAACGGCTGAGAGGATGCACTAAAAATAGAGTCTTGTTGCAGAACAACCAAAAATATGGAAAGAGGATAAGTTATACCTGACGATGAAATCTTGCACAAGGAGAAGAGAACCAATGGAAAACTGAAAAGATGAGAGAGAGGAACACCCAATCTGCAGAAACTGGAGCAATGCGATAGAGAAAAACAGTTATGAAGGAGAGTGACCGAAGGGGTGAGAACGAAGTGGAGAGACGTGCGAGAGAGAGAGAGAGAGAGAGATATATACGGAAGAAACTGAAAATGCAACAACGCATGCGAAAAGAAAGGAGAGAAGGAAACGGAAATGAAGAAAACACACCCACCTCCATAAAACGACGCTTACTAAACACTAAAATGGCTGGGCCATTCACACGCATGGTCCGGGCCACTGCTGAAGATACCGGGCCTTACATCCTCCTCCCCTTACAAGAATTTCGTCCTCGGAATTCGCTACAAGTTATAAGAACTCTCTTCGAACAAGTGCGGATACTTTACTCGCATCTCTTGCTCGAATTCCCAAGATGCTTCATTGATAGCATGATTATCCCACAATACTTTAACCAAATAAATAGTTCGATTCCGCAACACTTGCTCTTTCCTGTCCAGAATCCGCAATGGTTCCTCGGTGTAGGTCATGTCCTCTTGAATCTGCAAGGTTTCATGATCTATGATGTGAGTGGGGTCATGGATATACTTCCTCAACATGGACACATGGAACACATTATGCACTCCCGAGAACGCCGGTGGTAGAGCCACCCTGTATGCCACCGGTCCAATCCGTTCAAGAATCTCAAACGGTCCAATGTATCTAGGGCTCAACTTACCTTTCTTTCCGAATCTCATAACTCCTTTCATTGGTGAAATTCTCAAGAATACCTTATCTCCCATCGCAAATTCTAACTGACGGCGGCGTTTATCTGCATAGCTCTTCTGTCGGCTTTGAGCTGCTTTCATTCTAGCCCGAATGATATCTATCTTTTCTGTGGTCTGCTGAATAATCTCTGGCCCTAGAAGTTTTCTTTCACCTACTTCATCCCAATACAAAGGAGACCTACATCTCCTGCCATACAAAACCTCATAAGGTGCCATCCCAATGCTAGCCTGGAAGCTATTGTTATATGCAAACTCAACCAATGGTAAATGTTGCATCCAAGATCCCTTGAAGTCCATCAAGCATGCCCTCAACATGTCTTCTAAAATCTGAATAGTTCTTTCTGATTGTCCATCTGTCTGAGGATGAAAAGCAGTACTGAAACTTAACTGAGTACCCATTGCCTCTTGTAAGCTTCGCCAGAACTTAGAGGTAAAACGAGGATCTCTATCCGACACAATAGATACTGGCACTCCATGCAACCTCACTATCTCCCGCACATACAATTCAACTAGTTTCTCTAGTTTATAAGAAACTTTAATGGGCACAAAATGGGCGGTTTTCGTTAAACGATCCACGATTACCCATATAGCATCTTGTCCGCTTACGGTCCTTGGTAGACCTGTCACGAAATCCATGGAGATATGTTCCCATTTCCACTCCGGAATCTGGAGTGGCTGTAATAATCCTGCAGGTCTCTGATGCTCCGCCTTCACTTGTTGGCAAGTCAGGCATTGTTCTACAAATTTAGCAATTTCTCTTTTCATGCCATTCCACCAAAAGGACTCTCTCAAATCCCGATACATCTTGGTACTCCCTGGGTGAACAGTGTACAAAGAACGGTGTGCCTCTTCAAGAATTACCCTTTTTAGTTCCTCATCAGCAGGTACGCATACTCTACCCCTAAACCTCAAAACTCCATCCTTGGAAACACAAAAATCAGGCTTGTCCCCGTTTTCGATCCCTTCCATTAGCTTCACCAACTCTGAGTCCACTTTCTGAGCAGCTCTGATTCTATCTATCAAAACAGGTTGAACCACTAAACTGGCCATGACAGCATTTGTATCACTAGACGAGACTTCAATACCGGCTCTTTCTAAATCCATCAACAACCTATGCTGAGTGGTAATGGCTGCAACTGTCGGTCCGATTGACTTCCTACTCAGAGCGTCGGCTACTACATTAGCTTTGCCAGGGTGATAATTAATGGTGCAATCATAATCCTTGATCAACTCAAGCCACCTCCTTTGTCTCATATTTAATTCTTTTTGGGTAAAGAAATACTTCAAACTCTTGTGATCCGTATAAATTTCGCACTTTTCCCCATACAAGTAGTGTCTCCAAAGTTTGAGTGCAAAAATAACTGCCGCGAGTTCCAGATCATGAGTGGGATAATTCTGCTCATACACTTTCAATTGGCGTGAGGCGTAAGCTATAACCTTCCCATGTTGCATCAGTACACACCCCAAACCAAGCCTAGAAGCATCGCTATAAACAACAAATCCGCCTCTAGCTGTGGGGACTGATAACACCGGAGCTGTCACTAATCTCTGTTTCAACTCTTGGAAACTTTCTTCACACTTTGCTGTCCATTCAAACTTATTATTTTTCCTGGTGAGTGCAGTGAGAGGAACTGCTATCTTCGAAAACCCATCAATGAAACGACGGTAATACCCCGCCAATCCCAAGAAGCTTCTAACCTCATGAACATTCCTCGGTGCCGACCAATTAACCACTGCTTCCACTTTCCCTGGGTCTACTGAAATTCCGTCCTTCGACACTACATGTCCCAAAAACGTGATTGAATCAAGCCAAAATTCACACTTCTTCAACTTAGCAAACAGTTGCTTGTCTCTAAGTGTCCCAAGTACCAACTTCAAATGTTCTTCATGCTCGGTCTCGCTTTTGGAGTATATCAGTATATCATCAATAAAGACAACCACAAACTTATCCAAAAACTCATGAAACACCCTGTTCATCAAGTCCATGAATACCGCTGGGGCGTTTGTCAGGCCAAAAGGCATGACCAAAAACTCATAATGGCCATAACGGGTCCTAAACGCCGTCTTAATCACGTCTTCAGCTCTGATCTTCAACTGGTGGTAACCCGATCGAAGATCAATCTTCGAAAATACTTGAGCACCCTGGAGCTGATCAAACAAATCTTCTATATGGGGTAGCGGGTACTTATTCTTTATGGTCACCCGATTAAGTTCCCTATAATCGATACACATTCTCATCGATCCATCCTTCTTCTTCACAAAAAGAACTGGAGCTCCCCAAGGTGAAACACTGGGCCTGATGAAACCTTTGTCTAACAATTCTTGCAACTGCTCTTTGAGTTCCGCTAATTCCGACGGCGCCATGCGATAAGGTGCTTTTGAAAGGGGTGTCGTGCCTGGAACTAACTCAATAGCAAACTCTACCTCCCGCTCGGGTGGAAGTCCCGATAAATCTTCGGGGAAAACCTCTAGATATTCTCTCACAACAGGTATCTGTTCCAACATCACTTCCCCCTTTGGTGTTTCTACCACACAGGCTAGGAATCCCTGACAACCATCATGCAACAGTTTTCCAACCTGAATGGCAGAAATGATGGGTGGAGTCAACCTCACTTTTGACCCTATGAACCGAAATTCACTTTCATTGGGGGGTCTGAAAACCACTTCCTTTTTAGCACAATCAATACTGGCGTGATAGGAAGCCAGCCAATCCATACCCAAAATGACATCAAACCCAACCATGTGGAAGACTATTAAATCTGCTGGCATCAATCTTCCCTCTATAGAAAGAGGGCACCCAGGTAGAATCTCACTACAAACTACAGAATTTCCTGTTGGGGTCGCAACCACTAACTTGTTCCTCAACCTTTCAGTATCTAACGTGCAGAATCTAGAGTACGTCGTGGAAACAAAAGAATGTGTCGCTCCCGAGTCAAATAACACAAAAGCATTATTAGAAAACAAGGAAAGAGTACCTGTGATCACATTCGAACTCATCCATGAACCAAGAATATTCAAAATCTTAACCAGAACCAATCAAAGAAAAGAAAACCATAGAAAATATAAATCCTTAAAGTAAAACAAAAGAGTCATACCAGTGATCACGTCATTCCTGCCCTCAACCTCTCCAGGTGTTAATGCAAAGACTCGAGCAGGCGCAGTAGGACGTTGATTGCTGCCCCGAGCTGATACTTCATTCCTCGGAGGTGGCGGTATGAACCTCTGGTTGCTACTATTTTGCGTTGGGCAGTCTCTGATGTAGTGTCCTGATTTGCCACAACGGAAACACAATCCCGCCCCTTTCCTGCACTCTCCGGAGTGCACTTGATTGCATGTCCTACACTGGTAGGGCTGTTGATTACTCTGAACAGGCCTTTTTCCCGAACTACCACCTTCACTCCTCCTCTTCCACGGTCCTTGGTCCTTGCCAGAATGGTACTCGGTGGGAATAGTCCTTTTCCTCTGTTCGTGCAACGCAGCACTCCTTTGAAGAGTTCTTTCAAAAACTGTTGCTTTGTTCACCAATTCGGAGAAGTTCCGAATCTGGAAACCCACTACACGCTCGTACAGTTTCTCATTCAGTCCTTGCTCGAATTTGCGTGCCTTCTTTTCCTCATCCGGAATCAAATAAATAGCAAAGCGGGATAACTCAGTAAATCTGGCAGCATACTGATGAACCGTCATGGTTCCCTGAACCAGGGTGGCAAATTCCATAGCCTTATCCTCACGGAATGAGCTAGGGAAAAAGTGCTCAAGAAAAATCTGCTTGAAGTGCAGCCAACTGATTATCTCTGTCCCCTCTGCTTCCCTAATAGATCTTTCAGAGATCCACCACCTCTTTGCTTCCCCAGTAAGCTTGAATGTGGCGAACGCCACTTTTTGTTCCTCAGTACAGGTTAGGACTCGAAAAATCTCCTCAATGTCCTGTATCAAATCCTCTGCCAAAGTTGGATCGCCTCTCCCATCAAACAAAGGAGGGTGCATTCGATTGAATTGTTCGACAGTACAACCCCCTTCATTGAAGTTACGCTGGCGACCCGCAGGATTCTGCACAAGGTCATCAATTAATTGATGTGCAGCCGCTCGCAGTACCTCGGAAGCACTCGGGTTTGCTTCCCTTTCATTCTCATTCGCATTCAGATCCGACATGCTTCGTTCTCTACGACGAGGTGGCATCCTGACAATATAACTAGAATTTTAAATAATCGCTTCGAAAATAAAGTTTATAAGAACATAGAAGATTAGTGGTATATAAAAAAAAAACGTATATATATTAGAATTCAATATATAAGAATATCTATAACAGAGACGAAAAAGGAACGCACAATGATAGTAATAGTCAATCTCCCCAAAATTTAACATCTTGCTCCCTCTGAGAATTTAAGAAGGCTCCGTTACTAGACTAAACCTTAATCAACATGTATTTAGTTCATAGACCTGTGATATACCACACTCCATAGCTATTCCTAAAGCCTACGAATTCTAAGACTTCCCAGTTCAACAATATTCAATCCTATGAACCCACAGAAATCTAAACCTCCAAGGTTTATAGTATGCAGAATTCAAACCTGTCTCTGATACCAAATGTAACGCCCCAAACCCGGGTGGCTTGGTGAATTATTACTTGTCACTCATAAACATGTCTCCCAACACATCCAAAGAAAAATCTTCATAAACTTCATAAATGAAATCAATCTCAAATCTTCTCAATAATCTCATTACCATCTCCACACAATCTTAAAAGCAATAATAATAATCAAAGAGGTCCATAACCTTTCGGTAGTCATAACAAATCAACTAAATAATTCATAAATCTTACTAAACTCATAAAACCCAAAGACTTTAAGACTAAGAACACCAGAAGTCCTTCTCAGCTTAAACACAAGCAGCATTCTAATCCAGGTCCTCATTTGGACTTACCACATCATCTGAAAAAATATTATAATGATAGGGGTGAGTTATCAATAACTCAGTAAGCAGAAAACATATGCTAGCGTGCAAACATGAGCATTTACAAGGTAGAACATGCAGAACAAAATATTTTCCAGAGTTAACATGCAGAACAGAACATATTTTCAAAATAACAGAGCGATGGTTTTAAAACAAGTAAAACCCATGGTACTTTGGCATAACATAAACTGAGTATCATCATCAGATCAAAACAGAGCATCAAACAGAGCAGAGACCATGTTTCACCCCCGTGGTAGGGTTGTGCTAACCCCGGTGGCCAAACCAGGCAGAGACAGAGGTGAAATCTTTCCTTTATTCTTCTCGGAGCCCCAAGTGTGCACACAGGAAAGACCACAATAAAACCACTTTGTTTCCAAAGTGGGTGCACTCAGAGACAGAGAAGTTGGTACCAACCCAAACAGAGCAGAGCATAACAGAGTAGAGCAGAGCAAAGCAAAGACAGAGTCAGATACGAAAACCAGTACACCATGCCAAAGGTTTTCAGATGTTATATCAAAATAATACAGAGTACCAAAATAGACTCAGAACAGTTTACACACGCTGAACACAAAAGCCAGAACAAATAAATACACAACTTTTCATATTCTCAATATCGCTCTTTTTCAAATTTCAGAAATCACATGACAGAATTTAGCTCATGTCTACACAATGCATGTCAGAATATATTTTCCTTTTTCACACAGATTTCATGAATAATGCAGGTAAGAGACCGAGGTTGATCTTTGTTTTCACAAGTTCCCAACACAACACAAATTATGCAAGTTTTCATAAAATCAACCTCAGTCTTATTAACTTGTATAAAACCCAGCATAGGAACCCCGCTTACCTGACTCCTGCAGCGTATTATCTAAGCCTTGAAAATGATCTCTATCAATCTCGTCACCTATCCATAAAATAACATAAACTAAATATTAAAGTCCAAAAACACCCAATTGTTCTTAAACAATTCAAGACTCAAACTCTAGACCATAATTCAACGAGTTTTAATCAAACTTAACTAGCCAAATAACAATCCGGACAGCCCAAACTTCGACCCAAAATATTCTATACCAAACTCAGTATGTTGGCTATAAGTGGAGACTGGTTTGGAGCTGAAAAAGTGTTGTCTGAAAGTTGGCTCGACAGTTGGCTCGAGCCAACTTCGCTCGAGTCTCGCTCGACAGACCGCTCGAGCGAGATCAAGTCAGAGAGGTTCGCTCGAGTCTCGCTCGACACTCTGCTCGAGCGGAATCAAGTCAGAGAGCTTCGCTCGAGTGTCGCTCGACACTCTGCTCGAGCCAATTACACAGATTTCGCCTATTTAACCAGTTTACACTACACAAAGCACTCTTCTTTCCATTCCCAAATCCAAAACAATGTCACTTAAAAAAAAAAATCCAAACCTAGGACAAAACACCAACCCGAAGTACTCACCACATATAACAACCAGAAAAAAAACTCACAAAAAAGCTACTAAAACTCACGGTAAGGACCAAAACAGAAACTGCAGTAAATGAAAAGGAGTGAGAGAAACGGCTGAGAGGATGCACTAAAAATAGAGTCTTGTTGCAGAACAACCAAAAATATGGAAAGAGGATAAGTTATACCTGACGATGAAATCTTGCACAAGGAGAAAAGAACCAATGGAAAACTGAAAAGATGAGAGAGAGGAACACCCAATCTGCAGAAACTGGAGCAATGCGATAGAGAAAAACAGTTATGAAGGAGAGTGACCAAAGGGGTGAGAACGAAGTGGAGAGACGTGCGAGAGAGAGAGAGAGAGAGAGAGAGAGAGAGATATATACGGAAGAAACTGAAAATGCAACAACGCATGCGGAAAGAAAGGAGAGAAGGAAACGGAAATGAAGAAAACACACCCACCTCCATAAAACGACGCCGTTGGGACCCTTACTAAACACTAAAATGGCTGGGCCATTCACACGCATGGTCCGGGCCACTGCTGAAGATACCGGGCCTTACAATCTGCATGCTATAGTGCTCGGTGTTGAGGGTGCATGCTGCACTGCGTGCAACCGGCCACTTGTTGCACTTCTTTGGACCACCCTGGTGCAGGAGACGTGGCCAGGTTTGGCTACGATACTAATTGCCGCAACACCAAAGGTGCAAAGTAGCATCACTGATTATCTTTGGTTGAGTTTTCTAGTGTAATATGCCTCCATATATAGTCAAAGGGACATCTCACTAATAGCGAGATTGGTACGAAGAGTTGCAAACCATGACAATGGTAAAAGATTTGGTAAACGTATCTGCAACCTAGTCCTTGGAAGATATGAAATGAACTACAAGGTTGCAGGAATAAACTAGTCATGAACGAAGTGGTAATCAATGACAATGTGCTTAGTTTGAGAATGAAATAGAGGATTTGCAATGAGATATGTTGCAACATGTTATCGCACCATAAGATATATATATATATATATATATATATGTATATATATATATATGTATATACAAGAGTAATGCTATTATGTCCCGAAGTCATACAACTCATTTTGTCCCCATGAGCTGACACCACTATCTGGTGCCATGTTACTTATTAAAAAAAATTTAAAAATTTAAAACACAAACATAAAAGGGTAGAGAGAATTTAAAATTTTAATTTTCATCTTTTTATATTTTCGAGCATCATTTTATTTTGAATATATATTTTTTAATTTTTTTTATTAAGCCACATGCCATGTCAAGGGAGCAAAATGAATCATATAAATTAGGGATAGTAGCATTACTCTTTGGTCAAATATTTAGGTTTGTGTTTTGGATAGATTGGTCTTTATACTCTAATCTTGAACTCTTGAATGTCTATTTCTCAATTTTGATAATCTTAATGTTTTATTAGTAAAATGTTAATAATCTGTTCAAAATGTAATACCATCAAAATATTATGCATAGGAAATTCAAAAAACATTTTCATTTTTTTTTTTTAAAAAATTGTAAAGATATTTGCTACCGTGAATTATGCAACTGACGGGTAATCGTTTTGAAAAAAGTGAATAAAACATAGACTCACATGAAAAAAATTAATTTTTTAATAGTAGACCCCACTCTTTTTCTAAGCGATTACTCGGCGTTTACGCACTTCATGATTGTATGTAAAATTACTCTTTTTTAAAAGCCTTGGTGGCTTGACCTAGGCAGCATCTAGTTCCCAAACATGGCCTTGGGTCATTTTAGGCAATGCCTGACCGCGTTTAAGGCATTTTATTTTATTTTTAATTTTGCTTATGATTATATTTTTAAAAAATGCTTGTTTTAAAATATTATTTTATTTTTTCTTTCATTTTCCATATGTGTTATGTGTGAGCAAGTAGTACTTGGTTTGAAATTAGAGTATATGTATAAATTTATTGAAAAGAAAGGACTTAAGTCTCGTTTGTTTTGACAGATGAGATGAGTTGAGATTATAGTTAAAAATTGAATAAAATATTATTAGAATATATTTTTTTAATATTATTTTTGTTTTAAAATTTGAAAAAATTGAATTATTTATTTTATTTTGTATGAGAATTTTAAAAAAATATAATGATTAGATAAGATAAGATGATTTGTGAAAACAAACGAAATCT
Source organism: Juglans mandshurica (assembly GCA_022457165.1). Taxonomy (NCBI): domain Eukaryota; kingdom Viridiplantae; phylum Streptophyta; class Magnoliopsida; order Fagales; family Juglandaceae; genus Juglans; species Juglans mandshurica. The sequence continues at coordinate 9,423,450 of CM039633.1, read as the reverse complement.
TAGACTATTTTAATATTTAGTTTTCTTTTCAAGAAAAATATAATGGGTCAGGCTTTCAAAACCTTCAACCAAATTCCATGATACTCATTGCATTGTCAAAAGAAGATCATAGAATGAAGGCATCCAGATCATATAGAGGTTTTCGTTCATATTCCATGATTTTGTTTTAATTAAAGAGAGATTAACACAAGTTTATATATTTATAATGTTTTATTTCTCTTCACGTAAATCTCCACAACTGGCTATAGTTGATGGAGGAAGCATCCTTTTTGTCCTTAGCAAGAGAAATAACTCAGTGAAAGGATAAATTAGGGTTTTCCAAATTGATTGGGTAGTTTTTCCATTATTTTTGTCAATAATTTACTGATAATTAAAAAAAAGAAAAAAAAACTTTATCTGAAAAGCTTACACTACACACTTCTACTTAATTAAAGTGTGATTTATCATTTTTATCCTTCTATCTTAATGGTTAAATATATATATTTAAATAGAATGATAAAAATAATAAATCACATATTAAGTAGATAGAGATATGGGGTGTCAGATTTTGTTATATAATTTCTCTATATATTAAAAAATAGAGAAATGATATTTGCAGTCGTAAAGTGTGTAAGCGCCGCACAATCTCTTAAAAAAAGTGACTTAATAAGAGATCCACGTAAAAAAACTATTTTTTTTAATCATGATCATACTCTTTTTTAAAATGATTGTACGTCACTTATGCACTTCACAATTACATATAACATTACTCTAAAAAAGATATTGTCACGTCTTTCTTTACTAAAAAAGTAAAAGTGCCGAGAAAGAATAAAGTGTCGTTTAAATAATAAGTTGAGATAAAATTTAAAAGTTGAATAAAATATTGTTAGAATATTATTTTTTTTAATATTATTGTTATTTTAAGATTTGAAAAAGTTGAAATATTTATTATATTTTATGTAAAATTTTAAAAAATTATAAGAATAAAATGAGATAAATACTTTTACGAGACTAAGGCTGCGTTTGGATGTTGAATTGACTTCAGTTGAGTTGAGTTGTTTATGAATAGTAATACGTTGAGTAGTAAAGAGAATTATATGGATTCCATCTAAACTGAATTTAAAATGTGTTTGGATGTTAAGATGAGTTTAGTACTTTTTATAAGAAATTAAAAAAGATTTTGGATCCCACGTGTTAAGATGTTTAAGGTTGAAAAAAGTTGTGGATCCTAAATGTAAAAATGTTTTAAGTTGGGATGAGGTTAATAATTTTAGAATTAAGTGTTTATATGTTAGATTCAATTTAAAATTAATCTCACCAAACGAACTTTCTAAAACTAAACGTGACCGAGCAGCTGTACGTAGAAAGTGGACCCGTTGACAGTTTGTTGAAGAATCAAGGAAGGAACGGAACGGACAAGGAACCCAAGACCGACAGCCAGGGAAGAAGCTCGACGGAGAGGGAGTCGAAGCGGCAAGCAATCGGAAAACCTTCTCATCTATTTGCATTGCGAATTGTAATCTATTTGCTTTTCACTTGTGCAACGCTTCCCCAGGTACTTTCCTTCGAAGATAGCCTTGACATACGCGCATGGAAAAAAAAAATCCCATAAAAACAGATTTCTTCATTCTTCTTGATAACCACCTAAGTATTTTCAGAGTCTACTTTTACATTTCGACCATGGAAACTTTTTGGGCGGTGTTTGATATACTTTCTCCTTTCTCCTTTTTTCATTGTTCTCCTTTTTTTTTTCCTTTTCATGTTATTCTTTTTCTGGGTTTCGGTTTTTGTTTTTTGTGGTTTCTTAACTGTTAAAATTCAACCAGAATCGGAATTTGAGATTTTTTCTATCACTAGGTGCTTCATGTATGACAAAGTGTAACTACAGCATTCGACCTGAAGATCATGGTAATATTTTTCAAGAGCTAGATGTATGATTTCTATAGCATCTTGATTGAGACATCTGGATTAGAGCCCTGAAATAATCGCTTGTTTCAGGATTTCCTAGTTGGAGCTTTCAAGCCACCATGTAATGTTTCAATCTCATTTGCTGACGCAAGAACTCGCAAACAGGTATCTTTTTAACTTATCAACATTGTGCAATCTTTTCTCCATGACCGATAAACCTGTTGGTGGCTTTCGGAGTCCATAATAACCAAGAACATGCATTGAAACTCTTTGTAATGATGTGATATAGTATGAAGAAGGAATATCTGTTGCGATAGATTAATAACCCAAGGAAGGCTCAAGGTCAAGCTACATTTGCATTGATACTCAAAAATGATTTGTCAAGGTTATAATTGGAGTTTCTTGGAATCATTATAAATGGCTTGAACTTCTCTCTCCCAAACAATGTGGGGTCGCATTCATTACCTTCCTACACCAATCACAATCACACAATCTTGGGTATTGCAGATATACATGTTAGACTATAACTAGGCAATCACTTTCCAACATCAATCTCGGGACCCCATTGAGCACAAAACTGCAGCCTCTTAACATAGCTATAGCTTCAATAAAATCAGAAGACGTCTCCTCTGCCTCCACTTTGTTGCAAGCAACAAGTACCTCACCTATATGATCTCTGAGAATCACACCCACACCAGCTTTTTGTTGATAAAAAAAACATAGCTCCATCCACATTTAGCTTCAAAAAACCAGATGGGGGAGGGTTCCAGCAGCATACCTTTCTGATCTCCTTACTATCAACATCAAACACATGAACATTTTATATTCTTGCTGCAATGACAAAGCATAATTAATCACATATCTAGGATTATGGGAAACTTGCTCATAAATAAATTTGTTCCTTTGATACCATAAGCCCCAGGCAATAGAAACAAAAGTTGTCAAAGCTTCCTCTGAACCTTTATCCTTCACAGTGTTTGCTAAATCCCAAAAAGACAAACCTAAATCTGTATTTTGCATCACAGGAAGACGGACTGACCAATGATGTCTTACATCACAACAATAAAACAAAGCATGTTCATGATCTTCTTGTTGTTGTAAGCAGAAAGCACACTTATCTTGCACCATAACATGTTTCTTTTTAAAATAATGAAAAGTTGGCAGGCTGTCTCTACATGCTCTCCATGCAAAAATCTTAATTTATTAGGTAATTTCAGCTGCCATAAACATTTCTAAAAGGATCTGTTTCTTCTCTCCATAGAACTTTCACCCACCTGTTGAGCTGATAACTGCTGGAAATACTTGTAGGCACTTCTAACTGAATAAAGACCATTCTTCTCCTGAGACCAGAACAATGTACCATTTGAACTGGTACAAACTCTTATCTTCAAAATCTCTGCTGCTATATTTGGATTGATTACAGCTCTCACCCTTTTCACATTCCACCACTGAGTATCATCATCAATCAGAGAGTTGAGTTTTAAATCCCAATCTTGCACCTGAATCTGTTCAAGGAGTTGCTCAACATGAAGGCTTGGTATCCATGAGTCTTTAAACACTTTCATAGATTTGCCATCACCCACTCTCCACATACAACCTTTCTTCTGGAAGGATAAAGCTTCCCATATACCTTTCCAAGCATAGAAAGAGTTATAACCCACTTTAGCCTCAAACAATGTTGTATTAGGAAAGTACCTAGCCTTATAAAATTTATGCAATAAAGAGGCTTCATTTTGTAGAATTCTCCACCCCTGTTTAGCAAGAAGAGCCATATTGAAGAGCCTTAAGTTTTTGAAACCTAAACCCCCTCTATACTTCGAATCACACAATTTCTCCTAGCTAACCTAGTGAATTTTGTTTTCCTCAGATCTCTTTCCCCACTAGAACTGAGTCATCATCCTCTCCAACGCATGGCACAAAGAAGCTGAAAACTTGGAACAGCTCATAGCATATGTTGGGATGGACATAGCCACTGCTTTAATAAGCACTTCCCCACCCCCTTGAGACAAGAGATTACCCTTCCAAACCTGAAGTTTCTGCCAAAGTCTCTGTTTAATCCCAGAAAAGGCAAGATGCTTAGATTTGCCCACCTATGGGTGGGAGGCCCAAATACTTCTCATATTCCTGAGAATGGCTTCAACCCCAAAGAGCCATGATCTAAGCTTTCAAATCCTTCTTTACATTTCTACTAAAAACCATAGAGGTTTTTTCATGATTAATACTTTGCCCTCAAGCTTTCTCGTACTTATGCAATAGTAGTTGTATTTTGACGTTTGTATCAACATCAGTTTTACAGAAAATCACACTATCATCAGCAAACAATAGATGATTCACTCGAGGAGCCCCTCTACAAATTCTGATGCCTTCCACTACTTCACTACCAACACTGTTCTTTATAAATTGATTAGTCCTTTAGTGCGCGAAAGAAACAAATAAGTAGATAAAGGATCTCCTTGTCTCAACCCTCTACTAGGAATAATTGGGCCTTTAGGATACCCATTCATAAGCACTGAATAGGTTACCGTTCTCACACACTTCATTATGATGCTAATCAGATTATGAGCAAAACCAAGGGCAGACATAATCTTCTCCAAAAAATCCCACTCTACTCTATCATACGCCTTGCTCATATTTAACTTAAGAGTCATAAAACCTTTCTTACTACTTCTCTTATTTCTAAGAAAGTGTATGAGCTCATAAGTAATAAGAACATTGTTAGTGATTTGTCTTCTAGGGACAAAAGCACTTTGGGACTCAAAAATAGCCACAGGCAGAACCAAAAAAGCACTGCTCTAGGGTTTATAATGCAAGATATTCAAAGACTATTGAATGGTTTCCAAGAGGCTAGGGTATTACACGTTAACAGGATGGGGAATGAAGCTGCTCACCAACTGGCTCAACATGATTGGAATGTTTTAGACACTGAAATGTGGTGGGATTTTATACCATCTTTTGTATCTCAAGCTATTTGGCTTGATAAGAAGAAATTTTTTTAAGCTATTTTCAATGATATGGCAATCTTTCTATAAAAAAGAAAAAGATATACATGTTAGAAATAACCTTTGTGTAGAAAGATTATTTAGTACCCAAGTTGTAACGCCCTTAGAGAGAGGCAAGCCACATCTGGGCCTATACGTCAAAAAGACTAGTCAATGGTACAATTGAAGCCCCCATTGTAAAGAGCAAGAACTCATTTATGTGGAATCACATACACCATCTACCCTTATCATTCAGTATGAACTATCACAATCCCTCCCCCCCCCCCCCCTAAATTCTCGATGTCCTTGTTGGGCCAGTCCATTGTAGGTGGCACGGCTCAAGTCCCACATTTTCGGTTGGGATAGACTTTGATACTATTTGTAATACCCCAAGGGAGGGACAAGCCACATCTGGGCTTAGGACTAGTCAATGATAGAATTATAGCCCCCATTGTAAAGAGCAAGAACTTCTCCTTCCCAAGTAATGTGTTTCTACATGTCTATGGAGTTTTGAAAAATCCAAACATCATACACCACCTACTGTTATCACTCAGTATAGGGTATTGCACAAGCTATGACATATATTTCTACAACACTTTGGAAAGGTTTGCCACCAACTTTTCAGCAATTACTAATAATAGGGTGTACAAAGTCCATTGTGCTCCATCAATTACGGAGACAATTGCACTTCAATTTTTTCTCCTTAAAAACAGAAGAAGAAGAACTACATTTTTTTTTTGTTCTTTATTTTTTCTTAGCATGCTTTGTTTCATTTTTGAGGAATAACAAGATCATTTCATAATTTGGGTCCTGGGTATCTTCCACTTGGTTCGAATCAAGCTTATAACTAACTCAATACTGTTTTGTTTCAGAAATAGATGATTGATTAATCAAGTTGGTTATTATCATAGATTTCTTAAATCTCTCTTCTGATTCCGGAATTATAAACTAAGACCTAGATAAACCCACTGACCATCACCGAACGTTGCGGGAGATTATTTATTTAGTCAAATAGGGTGAGATTTTTTAATTTTTCCTGCATTAAAAAATAATTTCTTTTCCGTTTCTCAAATATCCTCTAAAATAGGCAAAAATGTTCTAACTCGATACTAAAGTATCGAAAGTAAATATTGGGGCAGTACAATTGTAACACTCTTTTCTTTGAAGGATTTATATTTAAAGGTAAAAATTGTAACATTCTTCAGTTAGAGTTATAGATGCTATTAATGTTTATATTGCATAAACCAAGTTATAAGAGGATTCCACTAACAATTAAAATGGAACTGAAAATTTTATTAATAAACTTAAGCAATAGTGAAATCCCTTCTGAATGTTATAATAGACATTGTGAATGAAACTCTCTAATAGTTAAAACTAAGTCATGTTCTCCATGTGCTAAGACAAGCTTCTGGCTCATTGTTGATCCCTTCAATACCTGGGATGTTTAAAACAAAGATTGTGATACCCCATATGATAAGAATAAGGGTAGGTGGTGAATGAGATCTCACATTGCTTGGGAAGGAAAAGTTCTTGCTCTTTATAAGGTTCCAATGGGGCTCCAATTGTATCATTGACTAGTCCTTTTGGAGTATAGGCCATGTGGTTTGGGTCTTCCATTGGGGCGTTACAAATGGTATCAGAGCCTATCCCAACCAGAAATGTGGGACTTGAGCCGTGCCACCTACAATGTACAAGCCCGACAAGGACGTCGGGAGTTTAAGGGGGGTAGATTGTGATACCCCCATATGATATGGATAAGGGTAGGTGGTGTATGAGATTCCACATTGCTTGGGAAGGAGAAGTTCTTACTCTTTATAAAGTTCCAATGGAGCTTAAATTGTATCATTGACTAGTCCTTTTGGAGTATAGGCCATGTGGTTTGGGTCTTCCATTGGGGCATTACAAAGATTAAGTGAGTCGAATGTTTAGTAAGCAAATGCATCATGCAATAAACGAGATGATGAATAAGTTTTCATTTTTATATGGCATGCATACACTTATAGAACATTCAAATCACAGACCGTTTTCCTTTTATCTCTAGTTGGCCAACACAAATTTATGCCTTGTGTGTAAGTAGTGATGATCTACAATCTCAAAGATCGTGGTTCCATGTCCGTGGCCACAAGTGGAACCTAGTCATGGAGATTGTCATCACTCGATAAACTAGGTACACTCTGACGAGCCATTCCTGGCTGAGTATACAAGATGGCTTGCCATTTGCCTCTCATCTTTTGGTACCCGATTAATCCTCAACAGTCATAAGGCCAAGAAAAACATTAAAACTCATCACATCATTCATACAATCACATTTTCATTTCTTCTCCGTCTGTTTCCTTTTTCTTTCATCTTGTTTCCTTTCCTTTCTTTTCTTTTCTTTCCCTACATTTCTTTCACACTTACCATAGTGTTACTAGTTCCATCACATAATGGAAGCATGCACTTGAAATCTTTACATTCACCCTCTTTCATGGTATTGGGATGGATAAGTTGGGTACCAAATGAAAAGGGCTTTACCTCATCATGATACTTTTTTATATATGTAAAAGAAATTTTATTAATAGGATTGAAAAATAGGCATAGCCCAAGTACACAAAGCGTATACAAGAGAAAACACCTAATCAAGATCTAGAAATAGATTCATGAAACCTGAGTCCGCTGAAGTCTATAGCGATTCCCAAACTAGTAAAGTATTGAAGGAAAAAAGTTTTAGTTGACCCAATGAGCATTCGTTGCTTTCCCTCCAAATGCACTACTGCAGGCATATGGAGACCATCTTCCATACTACTGTGATTTGCGGGATGCCATTTAGACCTTTCAAGTTGGCAAGGAGATCGGCCACCCTCTTAGGCATAACCCATGCTAGCCCCACTTTGCTGAAAAAATCAACTCACAAGGCCTCGTCCATTGTCTCTCCAAGTTTCCTACACATCATTAGTCTATTACTACAATCCATATTTTCTTAAGGAAGCTGTCCAAATGAAGAAAGCAGCCTTAAGAGGCGCCTTATTCCTCCAAATACTCCCCCTTGGAAGATGTTGTTTTGACTAGTGATGTCCTCATAGAACGAGTGGACAATGAGTTTCCACTTTACTAGGAGTCCAAAACATCTTATTGACTCATTCTTCACTAACTCCCGTAGAGTATAGCAGGTCAAAGAAGTCAGACAAGACAACAATTTCCCAATCATGAGCCGCCCTGAGAAAACTGACATTCTGCAGCGGACAACCTCCTGAAATTTCCAATAATCCAGCCATCGAGTTCTCCTGCTTGCGGGCAATCTATAGACCACTGGGAAAGTGTCTTTAGGGGCACTATCTACGCATCATATATCATGCCAGAATCTGATCTTGGAACCATCACCTACCACAAATCTGGTTTGTTGATATAAAACCCCCATCCTCTTCTTATATTCTTCTAAACCCACTTCATATACTTCTTGTACCTCATTGGAATACCACCCACCATGCTCCACCATACCTAGAATCAATCACAGCTTTCTACAATGCATCCCTCTCTCTTGATGAAGCGCCCCAACCATTTCCCTAAAAGTGCCTGATTGAATACCCTTAAATTTTGAACCCCCAGCCCACTACCTGAGATTGAGGAGTTAACTTTCCCCAATTAACTAGGTGAAATTTGAAATCTTAACCTAGTCCACTCCACAAAAAATCACATTGGAGCTTCTCAATACAATTTTCCACGCTAGCTGGAAGAGGGAATAGGGAAAGGAAGTAGGTGGGCATATTGGAGAGAGTGCTCTTCCAATCTGCCAACCTGCACTTGATCTTCTCATTCACATCATCCCAGTTAGTCTTAGCCTTGAAGGAGGCTCCCAAGAGAAGGCCAAGGTACTTCATGGGAAAACTTGGAAAAGAAAAAATTATTGATAGTAAAGAAATAAAGGCATGGTCATCATGTGGTTTTATTTATAAAACTGGCAGTGGCAACTTTTTCATGGAGATTTCTAGCTAGCTTCCTGTTATCAAGCTAGAGAATCCTAAAATACTCCTAGATGTTGGCTGGCTGCCTTAGAGGACTATGATATTTAAGGTTTTTGGTTAGTGCAAGCTATCTTTGACAGATTAAGAAGTCCTAATCTATCTTAGCTAGGACATCTATGGTAAACCCAAAAATACAATCTGCCAGCTCAAAAATCAGATCCAATTAACTTATAAACTTAGTAAACATTTAATAAAAAATTAATGGGTAGAAAATAGTTGATCCAGGGTCCTAAATTTGAAAGCTTACTCCAGATTTTGGAGCTTCATGGGCTCAGGCATAACAACAATTCAAGCTTCTTTCCAAAACATTGAATGTCATATTAACGCAGTCCAGTGGTTAATCCATTGTTTGCGGCCTCTCAATTGGCAGATGAAAAGCTTTAGCTCTTAGTTCTTGCTCGTGTTTTTTAACCATATCATTCCCTCGCTCATGTTGATTCTTTTCTTCAGATTGGAATTTCTTCCCTTGAGCATGATTATGTTTTACTATCCTTTGACAAAATGGTATCTCCTCTCATGGTAAGCAAGGGGTAGTGGATGAGTTCAAGGGCTCAATTCTCCATGCGTGTACAAATTATACCTATCTAATATGGCTAGAGAGATTGTTTTCAAACATTTGGAAGGCTTGAAAATCAAATGAACGGTTTAATCTTGTGCGGATTGAATATAAAAAATGAGTTTTATCTTGTGTGGGTGTATAAAATATGGTGAAGAATAAAATAAAATACTCAGAAAATATTTTCAAGAGGACGGAGAAAGAAAACCCTAAGGCACCCAAACCCGCCACCACCCTTAACCCACCCTAGACCGGCGAGTGACACCTCACCACCGGCACATAATAGGCTGACAAGCCCTGCGACTTTGCTGAGGGTCGTCTGGTGTAGGTCCTCCCTCCAACAACCTGGACCTTCACAAGATTCTCTCTCTTTCTTTCTTAGAGGCGACATCGACCGTTGAACTTGTGCCTCCGCCACCACCACCGCCACAGACAAGACCGACAGGTTCCGACGACTCCATTGAGGGCCCTCCAACGTCAATCCCCCTCCGACAACTGGGATTTTGATCTGCATTTTCGTCGGCGCAGATCTGGTGTAGTACCTATTCTGATATGCTTTTTGTTTTCGTACAACATCCTTTTCCTTGATGATCTTGCGAGATGATCTTGGGAGATGTTCTTGTGACTTGGGATCAGATGATGACGACGCGTGATGTGGATTCATCTCAGATGGAAGGTGAGAGGTGGTTGAAGGTGGAATAAAAAACTTTCGTTTTTACGAAAGAGGGACGAAATAGCTTTCGCATCTCTGAACATAATAAAATGATGTCTAAGTTCATGTGTCTAGGTGGGATGGCAGCTTCGTGGGTGGCTAAGGGGATAGAGGATTGTTTAGAACTTAAAGTGGATAAGGGGCTGGATCTAGACTTGGGTTTGGGTGGTGGGTCGAAAACGGATGGAGGGGGGGGGGGGGGGGGGGGGGTAGATCCTACGGGTTTAAAGGCCTCAAGTGCGCCAACAAAGGGCGTTTCGACGCCGTCACAGGTAGGGTCGTTAGACGCTAGCATCACTGTTTACACCGGTGTCACTCAGGACATTGGTAGCTTGTCATTTGATTGCCTTCAGTCACCAGTTGCTAATGGGGTTGGTACTTTTTTCCAGGGTTCACTTTTAGTTGAAGATGGGGTCCTTCCAGGGTCTTGAGTACTTTGGAAGAAACTGACGAGCCTCTTTTAGAAGATGAAAATGGGGTAACAGAAGGTAATGCTTCTTCCCCTACTTGTTCTATGCCTCCTGAGGGAGCAATAGGGTGTGAAAAAGTGGCACATAAAGGATCGTCAAGGGGTGGAGCACATACAAGCAATGTCCTCGTCGATGGAGGGGAGGAACCTTTAATGGTGACAACAACAATGGACAACAAACAACAACCATATAGCTGTTGAGGAGGTTCGGGATTTGAATGAAAGATAGGGCGGGGAGGAAATTATGGGTTTGTCGTTGGTGCCTTGTGAGAAGGAATGTCTAGGGTCAGGAGTGCAGTTGGGTGCTGTGTTTGGGGATAATGTTGTTCCCCTGGTTTCTCTCTCTGATAAACAATATAGCGGGTTCACCATCGGATTGGGTTCTACATAAGGTTAACGAGATTCAGCGTATCGTGGGGCTCTCACATGGAGGATGTGAAGACCATTTTAAATCACTACTCACAGTGATTGAGTCTAGCCACTCCCTTGAAACCAAATCAAGTTTTAAGAAAAGTAGGGAGTTAAAGCATCTTTCTTGGGCAATCAACTACGACGCTAAAGGTGGTAGCTCAAGTCGAGGGAAGACATTAGGGAGGGCATTATGAAGATGTTCTCGTAGAGAGAGTTTCGGGTGGAGTATTAGTCTTACGGGAAACAAGGGGTTGGGGTTGGGGTTGAGGAGGTGTGTTTTATTCCAATTCGGGCTTGGTGTATTTTGTGTAGTTTTTCATGGGCTTTTTGGGTCATTAGGAGCTCTCTAGTATGGGCTAGGTATTTTCTTGTATTTGTTCAGTGTACTTGGTTACTCCTATTGATATATATATATATATATAATATTTTTACTTATAAAAATAAAATAAAATATGGTGAAGCAACTAGAAAAAGTTTGTACATTTAGAGGATAAAACTCATTTGATTAATCAAATGCAACCACATCAAAATAAAGGTTTAAAATTGGTTCACGTTTTTAATGGTTTCACAACTAAAAGTGGGCAAGGTTCTGAAGTAGATTCAGATTTGGATTGCTGGTTTGGGTCCAGGATCAGTATCCCGAGAATGGTAATCTAAGTAACTTTTCATGATAGGTTTTTTCGGGGCTAATGGAGGCAAATGAGGTGTAAGCGCAATTATAATAAAAACAAAAGAAGAAACTAGACCTATTTCACTCAGAAGAACTTTAATGGAGTTTTACTTTCTAGAATATAATATTTTATTTTTTCCTTAGGTTCCATTGAAGAAGGACAATGGCCAAACCGTCATGGTTCCTCTCTTCCAAAGTCAAGAAAACATCGTTGGGGAGGTATCATTGATTATTATCTTTCTAATCTTATGAAGGTTCTTTCTAAATTGTTTTTTTGCGTAATATTACCTACTGCAAGCATTAATTGGGAGCTAACTCTTGCTATTGTTATCTCAGGTTCTTATAGAACCAACTCAAGGGAAGAAATTTGAACATAATGGTGTTAAAATTGAGCTCCTTGGCCAAATAGGTTTGCTTTCTTTGCTTTGAGCGTTCTGTTTTATGTTTGTTTCTAACATTGAGAAGGGCATTTTTATGTGGTTGCATTTGATTAGTCAAAGTTCTTTTATATCAAGCACAAAATTAGAAGTGTGCTATTGGTAGTAACACAGATTTTGGGGTAAAGCAATGTTTGGCACGTGCTGAATTATTCTGAGCTCTTGCAATCTGTGTTTATCAGATAAATCATAAAAGCATTGCAAAGATGTTTTATTAAGCACTGTAGAAATATTTATTATTTGTTGTAAGAATTTCTTCAGAGAATAATGGACTGAAAGTTTTGAAAAGGTTCAGAATAATTTTTTTCTTTCCTTGCATTGTCATGGTATCCATTCAACTTGAAGTTATTACTAATAACATCTATACCCTTCCCCAGGTACTGGAGAAATGATCATATCTGAAATTCTTTGTCATCCACTACAAAACAAAGCCCACAATTAATGCGAATACAGAGTTTAACCTGCCAAATATTGGCATTGAGCCAAAACCTAGGGCTGTCTAAATAAAATATCATGTTCGAAATATTAGTGAGAATATCCTCTTCTATGCACCCTGTGACCATTGAAGAAACCTCTAAGATTTCTGAGCTTCTCAAGACCGTTTATCTGTGAAAAACAAAACATGCAGTCATCTGTTTGCATTAACACCTATAATAAAAAAAAAAGTCCCAACATCCAGAAGCATCTAAGATGTTTGCACTAAATTTTATGAATTTAAGGTCTGATAAGTCCCAACATCAAGTTATTAGTTGCATTTCGGAGAACTGCTTTATGAACAAGAATTTATACAAAAGACATGCATTAACAATGAGGTTGTGTTATATGTGTCTTAATAAGAAGCAGAAATTGCATCCCAAATAAATCTTCTTTGTGAAGATTGAACTAATGTTTAGATAATTTAAATCACAAATGGAAACCTAAATTTGCAAATGAGCGAGATACACATACCCCCCAGAGCCAGCAGGGCTACTTCAATGATTAATTTTCTCCAACACCAAGTATTCTTCATGTTAGCCAAGTTACTTTCATTATTCTGCTAATTTCTGTTTGCGCAAACTCATCTACTACTACGTCAGTTAACTTAATAGATCAGTTGAGGTCTTATTTCTGAATGTATTTATTCTAAGGGCACAAAGATTGGAAAGCTTGATTTTGATTGTTCTCTAGAAGGTAAAAAGCTTGGAATCCTGAGATCAGGGAGGTTATATCTAGGATGCAGCAAGGTTGATAGGGTTGAGATCTGCCTCATATCATTGGAGAAGAGAGAAAAAAAAGTTAAGAAGTCGCTACTCTTCGCCCCCCCCCCCCCCTCCCAAATCTAATATGGCTGACTCAATCTTAATGGGATGACGACGGCGTCAAGAGCATATCTTTTAACCTGGTTCAGATTAATTCCCCCTTAGTGGTGTTCCATCATATATGAAGCATTTTAGTGTTGCAGTTTACACTTAGATTTGTTAGGAATCAATGTATGACAGACTTTGTTTATCATGTGCAGTAATTTTGGTCATTGGAGGACTATCCCATTATACATGGACTGACAGTATTCTTACCTCATCTGTTTTGTTTTCCTTTGTTGCAGAGCTATATTTTGACAGAGGAAATTTTTATGATTTTACATCTCTTGGTGAGTGTAGTGAAACTTCTATTTCTGAAAAAAAAAGAGATCAGTAATTGAATTGTTTCATATCACACTTGCCATCATTTTAACTGGCAACCTATAAATTTCATTTTCCAATCAGTTTTCATTGATTTTGTTTCCAGCAATATAATCATCTCTAACTTGAATTCTTCATTGGAAATTTCTTTTTCCTTTTTACAACACCTCTTAGGTGCTATTATTGTCCTTTTTGTATTAACCAGTTAGTTTCTTGTCTGCCAAATATCCCTAACTTCCCTTATTTCATTTGCAGTGCGTGAACTTGATGTTCCTGGTGAATTATATGAAAGGAAAACATACCAATTTGAATTTTCTACTGTTGAGATGCCACATGAATCATACAATGGAATCAATGTTAGGCTAAGGTATGCTGTCATCCAACTTCTATTTTTAATGCTATATGTAGAGCTTATATGTTTTCCTTGAGAACATTCTCTCTCTCTCTCTCTCTCTCTGCGCCCCCTCCCCCCCCCCCCCCCCCCCCCCCCGCCCCCCGCCCACACGAATGATTGGGAAGTAGATGATTCACAAGATTTTTTGGTCCATTCTACCATCTTACCTGTGAAAGTATGGTTGATTTTTAATTTAAGTTGCATTTTCAAAGATCTCAGAATTGTCAATCACCCATCTCTTCTTCCTCTTGGTAGCATCTGGTCTGTGCCACTAGTTATGTCTTAGGGGAAAGGTACACTTTTGTACATCAAACTACCACTTCTGTTACAAACCCCTTACCAAACTACAATTTTTCAGACATGGCCTCACATATAATTTATTGCTGATTCAAATGAAGAAGGTTGACCTGAATTTCTGTTGCCATGCAAATTTGTGGCTTTGGCTTTGCAATAGTATGACGGTAAAATTGAGATTACTTTTTGCTTATGTAATAAACATTATTGTACATTCTATCTTTAAATAGTTGGGAAATGTTTTTCTATCTATATAAAAAAAACTTGTTCGGCTAGAATGAGCCTGTTGGGGATCCATTGTTTTGCCCAATGGGGTAAATAATGGCTCATTTCGAAGCCTCAAAATGCTTGAGAGAAAAATCCTAAACCGAATCATTATTGCTAATGACAGTCTAGATAGTAGATTTAGATCCAAAGATCTGGGGGTGTTGTATAAAGTAGACATTGAAAAGGCCTATAATCACGTCAGTTTGGAGTTCTATTATATTTCTGAAGGAGATGTGATTTTGGAGAAAAATGGCAATTGTGGATGCAGCATTGTATCTCTGCCTTATGCTTTTCTGTCTTAGTGAATGGAACTCCTTCCTGTTTCTTTAAGAGCTAACCGAGCCCGCAAAAGGGATATCTGTTGTCTCCTAAGCCTTTTGTCATAGTCATGGAAGTGCTCAGTAGAATGTTATCTGTGGCTGTTGATTGGGGGTTTCTCTCTGGTTTTTTAGTCGGGGCATGACTACTGGAAACAATCTATTACATGTTTTGCATGGTGACGATGCCCTGTTGTTTTGTTGGACAAACTCAAATCACCTTCATTGTGTATGTGCCCTATTCAAAAAAATAATAATTTCATTATTTTTTCATAATAACGCCCCCTTTCCATGGAATAGTACGACTAAGGTATCTCCAAGAGCTGCATTTTTGCTTGGATAATATCTCTCAAGAAGATTCTTATTATGGAAAATCTGAGAAAAAGATGCATTGGTTTAATTGAGTGATGTGCACGAGGAGTGGATAGCCTGTAGACCATATTTTACTGCATCACCAGGTAGTTAGTGCTCTGTGGAATGATGTCTTCAGCCAGGATGGTTTGGCTTGGTTCATTCCCACTTGCTTAGTGTGCATTTGTTTTACTCATGGATTTGTACAGAAGCTGTACGTTTGGTCTGTTAGGTCTTATCATGTGTTATATTATATTTAGAGAAGTTCATATGTGGGTTTTATAGGGTGATTTTTGTTTGAACTTCGTAGTCAAAACTCCATAGCAAATTTTATTAAGTGGAAGTCTTTTAAGTAGTCGAAGTCATATTCTGGTTTAAAATCGTATATGGAGTTCAAATTCTATTAGGTTTGGCATCAAACGCCTATACATATTGGAATGTGATGGTTACTACTGAAGGAATGATGGCCTTTATGAGAATTTTCAGTATCGATTGCAGATTGCACTCTTAGATTTGTCTATTTCTTCTTTCTTGTTCCCTTTTAATTTTCTAGAAATCCATTGAACTCCAGCCAAAGCAATAGATACAGAATTTGAATCATTTTTCTTTCTAAAATCAAGATCCTTAAGACCTTAAACCATTGGTCCCTCAACGCAAAAGATGAGAATTAGAATACTGTTCATGTTACTCTCATGCTTCTCTAATAATACTGTTTGTGGTTCTATTAAAAAATAAAAGAAAGATAAAGATCCCCATTTTACAGTCCCATTGAACAGCGATCAACCTTTACAAGCACTAGTCCTACCTCACTTTTGTAGACAATTGCTTCTTACTTTTATTGAAATTGAATTGGTGTTGATTGCTTTCGTTGTGTGTTGGATTCAAAGTGTTTCCATGAGTACTGTTTGATTGGACAGTTTCATCTACTGTAGGTAACAAATATTGGAACAAGTAAATGTTGTATTACTTGTTCCTATTGGAAACCAAAATGAGTTTCCAATATTGCTTTAGTAATCATGGTAATAGCAAAATCTGGAGTTCTGTTATGCTTTATTATATGTGGATACTTTTGTAAGAGAGTAATAACTTCTATTTTAGGTGGGTTGAGTTGGATTGGAATGAGTTAAATCTATATTGGATGAATACTTTAGGCAGCCACTAGTTAATCATTTTCTGTTTTCATTGCCCTTGTGGGTTTCAGATTGTAATGCAATTTGAACGTTTACTGCATATTCCATATTCCTTTCTTCAATATAATTCATTATATTTAATAATTGAAAATAAGCCAAAATAAAAAAAGAACTTACCCCTCTTATGTTTCTTACAATCTTGCAGGTATATTTTGAAAGTGACAATTGGTCGAAATTATATCAGCAACATTGTGGAGTGCCAGGATTTTGTGGTAACTTGTTGGTGTATCTAAAAACGATATATTGAATAACTGTGTTGCCTATCATATTATGGAGATTTTACTACTTTTACTACATATTTAGTCATTGCGCTCTACTTTTAGTGAGTGGTTAAAGCATTGACACAATATTATTACACGTGTTCAATCCCTGAGACTATTATTCCTGCAGCTCTCTTTATCTCCACATACTCATTTTGTTTGGCTTGAGAGAGCAATAGCTTGGATAGTAGGCTGAGATGTGGAGAGCCTAGAGTGTTCTAAACAGTAGATATTGAGAAGGCCAATGATCATATCAATTCGGAGTTCCGATTATACTTACTAAAGAAATGCACTTTTGGGGGAAAATGATGAACTTTGATTGAGAAGTGTATCTTTACGGTGCACTTTTATTCTCCACTGAAGAGGTTTTCTCTCTGGTTTCTCTTTGGGATCTAGGAATTTTGCAGTCCTTAATTTAACACATGTTATGTCTGCCGATGATACTCTGTTGTTCTGTGGGGCCAAACCTAAATCACCTTCTCTGTTTGTGTTCTTTATTCCTGTAATACCTTGAATTATGTATAGGAAGTCTGTGAATGGGAATCCCACATTGCTTTAGTCCTTTATAATGTTTGAAAGGGGTTCCAATTCTGATATTGACCAGTCCTTTTGGAATATGTGCCCGTACATGGCTTAGGTCTTCCTTGAGTCGTTTCAAATGGTATCAAAGCTAATCCCAAAAAAATGTTGGACTTGAGCTGTGCCACACTGCCACCTATGATGGAATTTCCCGACGAGGACACTGAAAATTTAAGAGGAGAGATTGTAATATCTCGGATTATGTATAGGAAGTTGGTGAATGAGGATCCCACATTGCTTGGCAGGGAGAAGTTCAAGCCCTTTATACTGCTTTCAAGAGGATCCAATTATAATGATGGCAAGTACTTTTAGAGTATGGGCCCAGATGTAGATTGGTCCTTCTTTGAGTCATTACAATGCTTACGCCTTGAAGTAGTTTCAGGGTTGAGGGTTAATCTAGAAACAATATAGATACTCTTGCTAGTATTCTAGGGTATAAGGTGTCCTATTATCTAGGTACTTGGGTCTTCCTTTGGAGCCACTTTCAAGGTTAAGGCTATTTTGGATGTGATTATCGAGACGATCGAGCATCGGTTGACTGGTTGAAAGATGATGTATTTATCTAAAGGGGATTGAAGTTTATTTTATTAAGAGCACTATTTCTAATCTAGCCATGTTTTATGTCTCCTTTCCGACTTGTAGTATGGCTAACAATCTAGACAATCTACAATGAAACTTTCTCTGCTGTGGGTTAGAAGAAGAGGTCAAATTCTATCTCGTAAGCTGGTCCAAAAGTATGTTCTCCAATCTCTGAGGGCAGAGTGGGAGTTCAGAATTTGTTCTTGTTTAAAAGTGCACTCTTGGGAGGGTGGCTTTGGCACTATCAGAAAGAGAGAGAGGCTTTGTGGAGGGATGTAGTAGATTCTAAATATGGATGCCAGTGGAGTGGATGGTATTCTAACAAGTTTCTAGGGCCTCAGGGAGTGGTTCATGGAAAAGCATAAAAAAAGGTTCCGCCATATTGTATTTGAGGTGGGAGATGGCTTTAGGGTTAGTTTCTGGCATGAATTGTGGTGTGAATGAAGACAGGGCTCTGAAGGAAGTTTTCCCTCAATGTGTATAGTGTTGCTCTTGTTAAAGATGCTTCTATGGTGGACCATTTGGAGATATCTAGTGGCTTCCCTTGGTAGAATGTAAGCTTTATCCAACTGGGAGGTAAATGCCTTTACAGCATTGCTTAATTTGCTGTATTCCTCCAAGTTGAGAAGAGAGGAAGACAAGCTTATTTAGATAACTGCTCCTTCGTTGGAAGAGCATTTGGTGGACATTGGTGCCTTCGAGAGCCATGCTTTTTTTTGTTTGGATAGCCTCTCTAGGAAAGATTCCCTCAACAAATAATCGAAGGAAAAGGAACATAATTGTGATTGATTGGTATTGCATGTGAGATCGGTGTGACATTGTTTGACTAGAAACGGTTCTAATGCATTGCCACATTGCAGCTGTAACTTAAACCTTGAAAGGAAGCATTCTAATGCTTATAATGCTTTAAACATTGTACTCTGCGTAGTCCAACAGGAGCCTGACTCTGCATCAAGTGGTTTAAAAATGGGAAAGCACTGTTGCAGGTCGCTATCAACTTACCCAGCTTCACTGTGCCTGGTGTGGGTGTATGTACTCATCTTCATTGTTGCGGTGATCTAATAGCATTAACTATGGAAATTGTTAATGTAAATGGGAAAAAAAGTGTTAGAATTTGGGGCAAGCCCAAGCACGTTTGACATGAGTTGCCATGTTAGAGGACTGGCAGGTACAAGGTTTCTATTTAAATTGAATATTCTGCATAAAATATGGTTAGTGTAGGGCAGCGAATTAAAATGTCAACAGTGCTAGAAAATGTTTGTGCTGTTAGTGCCTAAATGGTCAGAATTGAAAATGTGTTCAAGATATTTGGGGGGGGGGGGGGGGGGGGGGGGTATTTGTGTGTATAATGTAAAAAGGGTAGTGTCTAATTGCTTTATGGATGGATGATAATCTACGAGGAAATAATTTAATTATGTATCAATGAAACAGATAGCCCAAATAATGTTTTAGTCACCTCATCTCCTTTCTTAAACCTCCTGTAGATGCCAATCTTTTGCTCAATTGCTATAGTAGTAGATTGAAAGAAGAATATCTTTAAATTTTCAGATATCAGAATATTACAAAAAGTTCTCTTTTTAATTATTATGTTTTGAATGATTTTTTTACCTGCATCAGGTTCGCAACTACACTCCGCCTCCATCAATCAATAACAGCATCAAGGTTAGAATGATGATAATTTTGCATGAATTGGTTGCTTACACTATATAGATGGTTGGTGTGAGTTCTTATTCATTAACAGCATTAAGTTTAGAATGGTGGTTCTTTTCTTAATGCATCAGCTTCTTGCGTTATATACATGGTTGATGTGAGCTCCTTCCTGCTCCAGTATTCTCAAATTTCCTGATACTGTTGATATTTACTTGTTACAAGTGGATGATGCTTAACCCAACAAGCGGAGTTGAATCCATCTAATCTTTTGGATATTACAGATGCTTATTCTGATTCTTGATTACTTTCTTGCCTTTCATAATCAATCCTATCGATGTCTGCATTTTTTTTTTTTTTTTTTGGGGGGGTGTTTATCTGCATCTTAGCGCAAACCTTTTAAAATAAATGGAATCATTGTGTTGCCTTATTGCTTGGTTTGTTTATAATTGAAGTTATCATGCAGATGGAGGTTGGAATCGAGGACTGTCTACACATTGAGTTTGAGTATGGTAAAAGCAAGTAAGTACCAGTGAGGGTCACCGTAAAGTGGTGGTTGGTTTTAATTTTCCCCGCAGAAAGGAATTGAAGATTATTTGCGTATTGAACCTCAAACATTTTGAAGGTATCACCTAAAGGATGTCATCATTGGCAAAATATATTTTCTTTTGGTGAGAATCAAGATTAAAAATATGGAGCTCGAGATTAGGCGTCGGGAGTCAACTGGATCGGGGCCCAATACATATGTTGAAACAGAGACCCTTGCGAAATTCGAGTTGATGGATGGTGCTCCTGTCAGAGGTGCGCAGTTTCATAGTGTACATATCATAAAGTATAATCTGTCCGGTACAACTCTTCTGAAATTTTTTACCGAAGTCTTAACCAAGGGTGTAAATTGTCAAAATTTATTAACATAGGGTGTCTATTGTCAGTTTTGATAGTTTATTGTGCAAATTGAAAAGCAGTGATAATTCACAAATATACCCTTCCATGTTGAGGTCGTTCCTTGATATGACCTGTCTTTAACTTACATGTCTTACATAATTTCAATGCGATACTGTAACTTGGTCAGTGTGTTATGATCCTAAGGATTAAAGGCTTAATTAAATTAGTATCCAATAGTTCTAGGGCTTTTGGATTAATGGTTGGGTCTTTAATAATTGGTATCAGAGCAGAGACTACGTCACGAATTCAAGTCACAGAGGGGACGACTTATAGGCCGGATTAAAATGCCTTAGTACAATGTATGGGCATGGTGTTAAGTCATTAAATATTGATAGATGAGTGAAGCTGCCAAAAGTGAAAGTACAGTGTCGATAGAGTGAACCGTCATGGATGTCGGATTCGGAAGCGTAGTAGAATGTTATAATCCCAAGGATTAAAGGCTTAACCAAATTAGTATCCAATAGTTCTAGAATTTTTGGATCAATTATTGGGTTTTTAACACAGTGATGTGCCTTAGTCAATTCTTCTTGCACCAGTCAATTTCTATCATACCATGCAACTCTAGTTTGTTTTTAATTATTGGGTGCATCAACCAATGCTCTTGCAGGAGAATCTATTCCAGTCAGACTTTTCCTCAGTCCATATGAACTGACACCGACATATCGCAACATCAACAACAAATTTAGTGTGAAATACTACTTGAATCTTGTTTTTGTGGACGAAGAAGATCGGAGGTATTTCAAGCAGCAAGAAATCACAGTCTATCGGTTACTCGAAAGTTAAACTACAATTTTGAGCTCAGATATTCCACCGTGTGAAACAGGCAGCACACTATGGCTCCATCTAGTGGGATTCTTGTTTGGTTCTTTTCAGGAGTTGGTGGATTCATCTTCATGAGCTACTCCTGTGACTTGCAATTTTAACGAGTTTGCTGTTTGGCTTTGCTTTCTCTTGATAATCAAACACATGAAACGACAGCATTAACTCCAAAATCTTGCCTTCTTTTGCTTGTGTATAATATAAATATTTTTGAGTTTGGGTCATAGATTTGTGATTTACATTGCTATTGTATCATTTCATTTTTCAATTTAAATATATGGAGCCCCTTTGTGTATATGCATGCATGCATATATTTTTGTGTGTCTATATATATATATATATATATTTGCTAAGCCCCTACGTATATATTAGTTGAATGGAGTAATTTAAGCATGGCACAACCATGCACTAATCTAGTCCTAGTGACAGCAGGTCTCTTTCAGTCAACATTGTGTAACGACCCAAAAGAATTGCAATAGATGGATTTTTTTGGATCTTAGAAATGTCATGAGACCTTGAACGGATTTTACGGATCGAGCGATCGATTAAGTTTTTGTTCGTTAGCGTAGTCGGATCCCGATCAACTTTAATGATAAAATTGTCTTTCTATTTAATTAAGGCACTTAAGAATATAAGTTTACGCAATTAATTGTACCATTAGACTTGTATGAATATTTAGAATTTTACAGTGCAATAATAAGTTTTAAGTTTTTCAGGTGAATAATAAATGATATTGCCTTTATATTTAATTAAGGTACTTAGAAATAGAATTTTATTAAATGAATTGCACCATTAGTCTCGTAAGAATATTTAAGATTTTATTATGCAATAGAAAGTTTTTTTTGGATGAATAGTGACCCTTCGAGAGAGCGCCAAGTGTCAATTGATTCAAATCGTTGTCAAATCGTCATATAGGTTGTCCAAGTACACTGAGGATCACTAAGAAACCTTTTAGTTGGACAAATGACACAATTCTAATTATTTACTTGGAAACCCTAGGATACATGTCAGGAGGAAAACAAAGTGTGAAGAGATGGAGTATGATTCAAGTTTGTCATCATGCTTTTTTACATTAAACACTATTTAGTCAACCAAAAGAGGTTTTCAACTCCAAATGAATCCCAAATAGTTTGAATCAAACCATCCACTTAAGGAAACCGAAACCCTAAATTGGTTTTCAAACCCTAACTATACCCAGTTTGGTTAAGTGATTTATCACTTGGTTAAATCACTTCCACATGCAATTAACCACTAATTTACACACTCTTACATCCTCACCCACTCCCTTACATCTTGGTAATTTTATTTGACTGAGAAAGATTGCATTTGAACCAAACTATGACCACAAACTAGATGCATTTTGGTTAGCCCATTTAGTCCCACCAAAACCACCACTTAACTCAAGCTTCCTCCTTACAATGTCATACCATTGTTATGCTACCTCATGACTAGCCTCAAATAGTGTTTTAATGGCAAGTCAAAAAGTCACCCATCCCACCCACTCGGCTAGTAGCAGCAGCATGATAGCCTGACTTCAGCCCTCTCTCCTCCACTTTCACAAGCCTACCTCCCATCACTTGACTGGTTAGCCCTTATACCTCACGCCCCTTGCTTTTCACCTCCACACTTGGCACATTTCATCCCTTTCTCCTAGAGCAAACCGAGAGAGTGCAAGAGAGAAATTCTAGGCAATTTTTGTATTCTTCATTCCAAGCTTTGTAAGTTATTTTCTTTGGCTTAGTCCTCTTTTAATTTGTTTAATATTGAGTCTAGTTTACTTGGGTGTGTATTGGATAATTTTTATTGGAGGTTTGATTTATGAAAGTTAGTGCTTTTGGTTGAAAGGTTCGGTGTTGACAAACTTTGAGGTTGTGATGAACTTTGATTGTTTTGTGAAATATTTTATGAAACTATGGGTATATCTTGATAGGATGAAGTGTTAACAGGTTTATATAAAAGTTTATGGTATGATTCAAGCATGTTTGGTTTTTTATAAAAGAGTTTTGCATAATCTTCAAAGTGTTACAAACAGATTGGCTCAACACAATTTCTATTTTGGCTTAGTTTATGACTTTGATTCTAGGAACTTGTTCCTATGGCTTTGATTTTCATATATGTTGATCTAGAGGCTTTGATCTATGGATTAAGATCTTATTTTTGAAGATTTATGGCTTATATCTTTGTCAGAATAATGATAAATATGCAAGAGTTTGTTTAAACTCAATCTAGAAGCTCTCGAGTTTGATCATATGTTTTGAGGAAATTTTTGCCATGATATGCAAGATTAAGTGCTTAGATCGAGTTAGAACTTGAATTTTAGGTGTTGGTTATGTTATTTGAAGATCTATTGCATAAAAATAAAGGATCTAGTGTAACATCTCGGTCCCAGATGAGAAAAGAGTTACTTCTTGTCACTTAAAATCATATCTCACAGTATAGATAAAATCTCCAACATCTAAATTACACATAGATCTCACTGTATTAACTCAACTACTCCAAATAATTAACTAGGGACACCACAAATTCTTAATATAAAGGTCAAACTCTCAACATATACCACGTCATCAGAACACAATAAACTTATAGAATACAATTCTCCAATAACCATGGCATCCTTTCTGTGCTCAATCCACTATGCTCACATAGCCTTACCCATGTTTTCTATTCTTGATCCTTAGCTGAAACATGAAAAATATCTGAAAATATTGTGGAGATAAGGAGTGAATTATCAAGAACTCAGTAAATAGAGAACATATACTAGTATGTAAACATGAGCCTTTTCAGAGAGTTCAGAATGTAAAAACAAAACATTTTAGTTTCAATCTGCAGATCTCAAAACGTGTTATCAGAAAATCATAGCGACATTTCAAATTATTCATATTCAAAAATCAATTGTTCATATTTAAAGACCCTTTGGCATAACATGATCGAATGATTACGCCCAAACTATTATGTGGTGGTATAGTATAGTTCAGGGTGTCAATCCACAGGGAATTGGAAGAAACACTATAAGATGCAAGCTTAAGGGAAAAGATTAAATGACAGTATAACAAGAATATGAAAATTCTACCTAAAGCACGCAATTAAAATGAGATTAGGGCATGGATAAAAAGGCAAGTAAAGCTTCGGGCTTCCATCAATTGGATCCAATACTCTGACTTTTTCAACCAAACTATATACGCAATTAATAATTATAGCCCCAAATTTATAATTGGAAGATATGACATTATATTCATCTTATTTTCTCAAATTTAATTCTAGAATCTATTCCCCCTTTACAAACCACAATTTTCATATATAAAAATGAATATCAAATTTAAAGATGACACTATATTCACAAACAATAGTATAGCAAAAGATCACATCAATGGCATGAAAAACCTGTTTAAGTCACAATCATATATTCATAATCCTATAGCTTAACAAACCATAACAAGATTTAATATAATTGTCTCAAACTTATAATATCCAAAATAAACAGAGAATTCAATCCTAGAATCTTAAACAATAAAGCATAATCTATGAATTGAAATAAAGTCAAAATATTTTCACCAATCAATTTCTTCCCTAGGCTTTACCCAAGATTTAGTTCTCCATGAAAGAACTAAAAAATGAAAATGGAATTTTTCTCTTCTCCAGAACTATACCTCCTCCCTTCAAAAACCCTCAGTTTCGTATTAATGATATGCTTATATAGGGTAAAAAAGAAACCATAATGTCTTCATGATTCCCGCATAAAAAATTGCCTAAAGTTTAGGACTCAGCTTGATAGCCATGTACGTACTTCAGAAGTTCGAATTTAGAAATTCTTATTAGAGACAAATTTGTATCCCTTTAAGATAAATTTCCAACGAATCAAGAATCACATCAATCGGATGTGTGAGTGGAAATTTATGATCAAAACACTAAAGTATGTCCAAGCTGTCTCCTAACGCGTTTTGGACTCTGACTTCTTGCAATTTTCTTTTGTGATTTGTTTCTTTTTCTCTTGATCCAAATTATTCTCAGACCCCATCATTATCTTATTTGAAGAGTCATTCACTCGTTAAAAGTTCTTAGGTTGTTCCAACGTCTTGCCCACTTAAAAATCCTTTGAATTTGACTGGATTTTGACTTGCTCTTTTATAGACCCTAAAATTAAACATAAAAATATGTTTAGGAGTATCTCAAAATAAATAGAAACTCAATTCAAGAATACACATTAATTCTTATGATTTCTATTCACATTTTAGTATTTTAGTCCAATAATAAGGTATTTAGAGTGCACTTTCGTACATTTATCACACCCCCAACTTGCTTATTGCTAGTCCCTATCAATTTCCATGCAAAAGATATGGAAGAGACTAAAGAAAACCACTAAAATAGTCCATTAATTCATATTTTTCAGATTCACGTATCAAAACAATTTAAGGAATCCAACAACTCCATCAAGATCAATCCACCTAATGCAATTCACAGAGTGAGTGTTCTCTAAGCCATAACAGTCTTACCACTAACCTTGACACATGCAACACCAATAACATCTCAAGCAAAATGTTCAACTCCATAACTCACGGGTATAATAGTGTTCCGTCTAAGAGCTCTCTCTATGGAGCTGAGAAGTGGTGTACACACAATCACATAGAGATTTAGGTAATTATGAACAAGCAACAAGCAAACATTGATCTTATGAAATGAACACTAACAAATGAGAATATTCAACCATTCTTTCCACATTCTTAATTGTGATCAAAACGGTCAAAACAAAAGGTTGTAATGTGGCTTAGGTTAGGCTATATGGAAAAAATGAATGAAAGAAAATGATTCAAAAACTTCCAAGTACATACCTAAGGAGTCTTATTAAACTACATTCCCTACTTGATGTACTCTTCAGCCTTTCAAATCATCGAATAATGCCTCTTTTTCTTTTTTTTTTCTTTTCATTTTTTTATAATTTGGTGAACAATTATATATCACTGTGATACCCCATATGATATGGATAAGGGTAGGTGATGTATGGAATCCCACATTGCTTGGGAAGGAGAAGTTCTTGCTCTTTATAAAATTCTAATGAGGCTCCAATTGTATCATTGACTAGTCTTTTTGGAGTATAGGCCATGTGGTTTGGGCCTTCTATTGAGACGTTACAAATGGTATCAGAGCCTATCCCAACTAGAAATGTGGGACTTGAGCCGTGCCACCTACAATGGACAGGCCCGACGAGGACGTCGAGAATTTAAGGGAGGTAGATTATGATACCCCATATGATATGGATAAGGGTAGGTGATGTATGAGATCCCACATTGCTTGGGACTGAGAAGTTCTTGCTCTTTATAATGTTCCAATGAGGCTCCAATTGTATCATTGACTAGTCCTTTTGGAATATAGGCCATATGGTTTGGGCCTTCTATTGGGGCGTTACAGTCACTATGGTATTTTGCTATTTCTACCCAATCTTGGTATTTCTGCCTTTGAATCTCACTCACTTGAACACCTTGTAACTCGTGTTCTTCCCTTTTTTTTTTTTTATTTCTTGCAAAAAAAGAATTCCACATCTAGTACACACTTGGAATTAAAAAGGGTAGAAAAAATTAGTGTATATGGTATACTCCAATGTGGAGAGGTATGGATAATGTAGGTATATGAAGAAAAAAAGGTTATATGTATTTCTTGGTTCAAAGTTGGCTACTAGGGATCTATAATTCAAAGGGTTGGCTTGAAAGGCTCAAATGTTAATCCTAAATTAACCTTCATTATATCCAAAGTATATTCGCCATCATACCACAAACCATACAATGATATTCTCAAAAGAAGTGCCAAATTCAAAAACTAAATAAACGCTTATCACAATTTCAGCATTTGTTGGCTCTCAATCCTCTCGAAAATTCACACATAAAGACTTAAGCAAAAGAGTTCTCTAAATACATGTGTCAAACTACCATCTTACCACAAAACCTGGGATGAGTACATTAGAAATTCTATGAATACCTCAGCATAATGATCAAGATTGGGTTTGTTGAATTCACTAAGATGGCTATGTATGAAAATGAGCACACTGCACACATGTGAAAGGATGTACGAGTGATGCTAATTAAAAAAAAATCTAACACATGTAAACGTGCCACAGAGTTCTAACAAGCATTTGTGAATTCATAATTTGCACCACCCCAACTTAAACGAAACATTGTTCTCAATGTTTAAAAATCAAAACTAAATGGAGAGTAACTGAAGAGGGTAGAATACACCTAATGTGTGACGTGGGTAGCCCGGTAAGCATAAGAGATGGCAAACTGAAATGGCAAAAGAACACTATCCTGCAAACAAAAAACAAAGGAAACAACAACAAACAAAAAAGAAAGAAAAGGAACAGAAATAAAAGAAAAGAAAACAAATAAAAAAAAAAGCATACCTGCATGGTGGGGTCAAGGTTGATAGACCGGGTCTGCAAGTGGAATGTCTTTGTAATACCCGAGTCCTACTATGTAGGTCCTTACGCCATTTTATTAGTTCTTTAAGTTAAATATTTTGAGATAAAAATTTTTATTATTTTTTATTATTTTATTTTAAGATGAGTATGCTTTATTTTAAAATGTGATTTATTAAAATAAATCAAGGGTATGATTTTAAGACTTTACAATATTTCCATTAAGCTTTCTAATTTTATTTATTCAAGAAATGGCCCAAGCTCTCTACACCATAGGAAGGGTAGGTAAGGGAAATATCTCCCCACATTTAATCTCCACCATCTATCTCCCTAGCTTATGGGATAAGTGTTGACTAAAAGCCATTAAGTATTTATTCCATTGAATTCGTTGGCTTCTAAGGCAAGAAATGAGTTCTTTTTCCCTAACACCCATCAACTTCTAAGGCAAGAAAGAAGAAACATCTCTCAAGCCCTATCTAAGTGAAACCCCCCTCATTCACACGAAAAGACCCTTTCGGTTTCCTCTAGAGTCTAGCCTGCATGACTCCTCTTCCTTCTTCAAGCTGATTTCTTCCCTTTCCTAAGCTTAAGATCCAACCGAAGTTTCTTCGAGGAGAACGATTTTTGCAGCCTTGAATCTTAAATTTCCTCTTCCATTTCTCGTTTGATGCTTGTTTCCATATCTTGAAAGGGAAGCCAAGTCAGGTAATGTTCTTATACATAAGATTTCTTGTGGATTGAAATCGTGCTAAGCAAACTCGTGCCATGTATTTGGGGTTTTTGAATTTCTGTGTTGGCCGATTGTTGTGTGGTAGCTTCTAGATTGATTTCTCATTTGTTTCCTCTAATATTTGTTCTAATTGGGTGGTAACTGAGTAGAGGAATGATAGCTTTTATGTGTTATGCTCTATTTCTGTTTCCATCCGTGTGTTTTGCAAGGCATTTTTGTTGTAGTCATTCTTTGTATTTTCTCAAGTTTAAGCCATGTTTAATCATGTTAAGTCTTGTCTTTATGTGTTAAATTAATGGAGTTGAGGTTTATAATTTTAGACATACTTTCCTCAAGGTTTATGGCCTAAGTAAACCACTAAGAATTTTAATTAAACTAGTAAGCTTGCTTTGGGAATTCTGAGTTGCCGAGTGTTGTATCCATTATTTATGCTCTGTTTTCAGAAAAATGTGATTTTTTCTTAAATTTTCTACAACTCTAGTATTGTTTAATTATGTAGTTGAGATTTTGGTTAAGTGAGGGATGTTTAAGAGCATGAATGTACTAAGGCTACTAGCTGTCCAGGTGTTGTAGTTGAGATTTTGGTTAAGTGAGGGATGTTTAAGAGCATGAATGTACTAAAGCTACTAGCTGTCCAGGTGTTGCAGAATTGTTTTGCTATGCATTCTGTTTTGGGGGCTTAAACTAGCCCATTTCATTCTCCTTGTTCAGTTTCACCTTTTGTTCAACTAAAGTTAAATTTTAGTATGAAAAACCATTGAAAAACAAGTGACAAAATCAACCCTCTTGTGAGCATTGGCCCTTTCGTTGGATTACCTTTCATACGATATTACATGGTTATCAAATGCCCTCTTTGATGAAAATTTCAGACCTATAGCAATTCTTTGTTCCTTTCCGTTTTTAAATAAATTCCTACCATCTATACATTTCTAACCTATGATTCCCATCTATCTTTCATGTATAAAACAATGGCCTTTAAAGGGACAGCAAGCATGTTATTTACTTTCATGAGTTTCTTTAAAATGTTTGCAATGAGGATTTTAATGTTTGGCCTAGTGCCATGTATGGTGGGTAGTTAAATGGGTTAAGGTTGTACCTTGTAGATAATGCTCATTAAGTGAGAATGGATTAAGGAAAACACTTTAATTCTAGATTGGAATTTAAGTGAGCGTGTAAGGGTGTCGGTTAGTAAAGCTTAAAGTGAGATGAATATTCATGTCTCTTCCATTTCATTAAATAGGAGTTTATTTTCAAGTTCAAAGGAACCCACTAGTGAAGCTCGCAGATAAGTAGCTATGATCATACTTCTTACACCAAGCTCTCTTTATGAAAGAATGTTTCTCTCTCTTATTGCAAATGTTCTTCTAAAGAAAGAGTAAATGAATATAGTATGTACAATCCCTTTCTTAATAGCCCCTGTTTAGCACCCTATCGATTATAATTGTGTGTATGTGTATAAGGTAATGCATGCACGTAGGTTCTAAATCATGAGATTTTCATGCATGCTCTCTCAATAAACTTATTGATTATTCCTATATGTAGTATAGCATGAAAATGTATCTTGTTCATAAAAATGCATGTGCATTAGGCTAAGAAAGATGATGAAAATTTTTGATTGCAAAGGAAAGGAAAGGAAAGGAATGTCTCATGTCTCATGCCTTATGCTTTAAGCGATGCTTTAAATGACGGAAGAAAGTGTTTTAAGATGCCCCTATGAATTGATGCTTTAAATGACACGAAGAAAATGTTTTAAAATGTCCCTATGAACTGATGCTTTAAATGATGCGAATAAAGTGTTTTAAAATGTCCGTATGAACTGATGCCTTATGGATGCCATGAAAGATGATGTTTAAGGTCATGCTTTTAAATGACGTTTTTTTCATGAATGAACTGTTAAATGAAAAAGACTGAAAAGAAAGGACTAAAATGAATGAAAGAAAGAAAAGACTGAATGAATGAATGTTTTAATGTATGAAAATACGTAACGACCATAAATGAAAGGGTACCAAAGGAATGGGCAGATTGCAATGTCGGGTAAGTAGTACTGATAATGCACCTGATGCTACCCCCTGACTGAAATGGATTCCCAACCTGTGGCCACGAGCGGAATCCAGGTCCAAAGGATGACCGCTAACCCTAACACACGGGGCGTAATAGTGTGTACCGGCCAAAGGAAAGTGAAACATGAAAGCATAGTTATTTCTTAAAATGTTTATGCATGAAAGTATTGCTTATTTCCTAAAATGTTTATGTATGAAAGTATGGCTTATTCTTTAAATTGTTTATGCATGAAAACATTGTCAAAAATTAGCAAATGTTTATGTTTTTATGAAAGTATGATGGACTCTGAGAATCTATTATGGATGAATATTTGAATAAAATGTCTATCAGGTGTTCGCCTTTATTAAATTAGAAATTTAAAGTACACATATGTCATGTTCATGCTAATTGCATACTACTAGAAAAGAAAAAGAAAAGAAAGAAAATGATAGGTATATATGTACATAGTGATTCCGCCCTTCCCGGGGCAGGGTTGTTACAGTCTTCAACTTCAAAAACTTGTCTATTAATAAGTATTTTTAGGCGTTGACCATTTACTTTAAAGACCTGGCCATCACTAGAGTCCTCAATTTCTACCACCCCGTTTTCAAAAACATGTTTCTCTACAAAGGGGCCAGTCTACCTAGACCAAAGTTTTACTGTGTAATACCCTGCTCCTTCCTTCTTACGTACGCTTCTCTCTTTCTAACGTACGTTCCGTCTTTATGACGTAAGCAAATCCCGAAGGCAGAGATTTTGTGATCGTCTGCTCTTCCTTCTAGCGACTGCGAGCCTCGTCATGCGTGCCGAACCACGATGGCGTGTCTCTTAAGATATTAGGTGACTTCTAAAGTACGTCCAGTGTTTTAAATGTACTGGAAATAATTATATGAGGTATTTCCAGTACCTTCGAGTTAAACTTGTTTTTAAATGAGACAATTATAATATTTTGAAGAGCTCCAAAATATTATAATTGTCGGAGATCATTTTAATATTAATTATTAAAATGATTCCAGTTATTTAAAATATTAAGGGATTTAAATTATGTTGAAGGCTTTAATTAAATTAAATGGTTTTATTCTCTTAAATATATTAAATAAGATTTCATCATTTTATTAATGATGAAGAATATTATTTTAAACTAAATTTAGTTTAAAATAATATTCTACCTTAATTCCTCTAAGCGGTTTTAATTAAGTTAATGTTTTACGCATTTTCAAATCAGTGTTTTAATCCCTCGCCGTTAGATCGTTACGTGGATCCCCAGACGAAGGGACTGTTTAAATACCCAGACCCCCTCTCTTTCTCCCTCACTTTTTCCCCAGCCCTCTCTCTCTCCTCCCTCTCTCATTTGGCGTACGTAGTACGTAGCCCCTACGCCCGAATGGCTTCATGGCCTCAGCCCGGCGCCACCCTGCGCCGTCAGCTCTCACCGCCGGTACCATTGGCTTCCTCTCCCTCCTGCGAGCCCATCCACGGCAGCCCCTTTCCCTCATGCTCCCTCTTCCTCTCCATTGGAAGTGCAAGGCCCGAATGGGCTTGCTGTCCTTAGCGCTGCCCTCCAATGCCACCACCTCCACGTCAGCTTCCTCTGCCGCCGACCACCACCCTACAGCAAAATCAGCACCTCCCATGCAGCCACCTTCCCCCTCCGTCGCACACACGCACGCACAAGGAGACCCACGCACGGCTTCATCATGCGCGGCCTCTAGAGCCGCCGTGCGCAGCACCCACAGCCACGTAGCGACACCATGGCTCCTCCTCGAGCTCCTCCACGTGACCCACGGCCAGAAGCCCGCTCCTCAACCTCACGGTTTCTCCCTCTCTCACACATGGGTTGCACACCGTGCACCGCCACCACGGCTGGTAACCACCACCTCTACCCTCCTCAGGCCGACACCAAGCCAACCCAACCTCCCACGGCCCCGATCTGCCACCCATGCATGCACACTCTCTCTCACTCTCCCACGACCTTTCCTCCACTTCACGGCCTTGAACCGCCGCCGTGAGCCACCGTGGCGCCACCTCGACGCCACCACGAGATCCACCGCACCTCCCTTAGCCTAGCCCTAGGTCCAAGCCACCACTTTATGTGGTGGGTAAGCACTGCACGTGATGGACAGTCACTGCGCGTGATTGACCGCCACTGCACACAACTAGAGCCGCCGTGTTATGCCCCTCACCACCATCACAAGGCCATCACGAGCCCTTCCAAGACCACACCTAGCTATCCAAATGCCTAAACAGTTAACGTACGTGGGTCAGCCGCCACGTACGACACTGTCGACATCATCGGTTGTGACGATCAACGAGCAACACACGGGTTATCCCTTCAATGGTATAACCCTCTATCCCTTTTAATTATGTTAGATATTGATTAGTTGACTAGGTTGTGGACTATGCTGTTGGTTTTGTGGAGTTGTGGTATTGTGATGTGGTGCTGTGTACCAAAGTGTTAGGCACTCTGTGTATTGAAGTGTTGGCCTTGTCTGTGTTGTATGAAGGTGTATGGTGCCATGTAGTGTGCTGTGAAGTGTTGGGTGTATTTGGGAAGTGTGCTATGTAGTGCTGTGGACTATGTTGTAATGGTGGCGTGGTGTAAACGGAATGGGAAGAGTACACGCTGTGTGTACTCTGTGTGTGGTGTAGTGTGAGACAAGGAGAGTATATGTAAAATATACCCTCCTGGCATATGGTGGAATGGGATAAGTACAAGTGGAGTGTACTCTGTGGTGTAGTACGTGTATGAAGGGAGTGTACGTGGAATGTACTTCATGTGGCGGAGTAATGCACCATATGGTGGATATGCCATAATGGTGATGTGGCGTGATGTGTATGAAGGGAGTACATGTGGAATGTACTCCGTATGACGGATTGATGTACCATGTGGCGGATATGCTATAATGGTGATGTGGCGTAATGCAGGCAAATGGAGTACACATGGAGTGTACTCCATGTGTTGGAGTGACGCACCATACGGCGGGTATGCCGTAGTAGTGATGTGTCGTAACATGCATGGAGTATACGCAGAGTGTACTCCATGTGATGGAGTGACGCACCATATGGCGGGTTTGCCGTAGTAGGTGATGTGTTGTAACGTGCATGGAGTATACGCAGAGTGTATTCCATGTAGTGGAGTGACGCATCATATGGCGGGTATGCCATAGTGATGATGTGGCATTGCATCTGTGAATGGAGTATATGTGGAGTAAACTCCAAGTGATTGGGTGATGCACCATATGGCGCGTACGTCATGATGGTGATGTGGCATAGCGTATATGAACGGAGTACACGAGGAGTGTACTCCATGTAGAGGAGTAATGTACCATATGGCTATGTGCCATAATGGTGATGTGTATGTGGAATGGGATGAGTACACGATGAGTGTACTCTGTGTGGTGAAGTGATGTACTATATGGCGGGTACGCCATAGTGATGATGTGGTGTAGCATGTGAGAAGAGAGTACACATGGGATGTACTCCATGAGGTGCAGCAATATGCCGTGTGGCGTGTCGCAGTGATAAGGATGGTTGTGTGATTGATGGGTGTGGAACGTGATGAGTAGTGTCGGGAACTGTAGAACAGTGTCCCAGAGTAATTAAGGTGTAGCCTGTAGTCTAAGGTGACAAGTGTCACCGTGTTGGACTTACGGCTAGGAATAAGGATGAAGTAGCGGAATAAGTGTAAGAGTACGCAACGGAAGCATGACTGGGCAACGTCACCTCGTGATGTGGTTACTGACAGTCGTGCTTGCCACGTGGTGAAGTGATAGGGTATGAATGGCGTAATGGGAACGTGACAAAATGTCACGATGTGTCGAGAGTACGTAAGGAATCGTACTCATGATGAGTTAGGAATTTATGTACCAGAGTGTCGGGTAACGCGACAAGGTCACGGTGTAGCTTGGGAATAGCCTCGAGCTGTATGACGTGGCATAAGACATGGTTATGATTTGGAGTCTTGTCGTTTTAAGTGTTGGGATGAACTGTCAAAGGGACGGGTAGCATGAGGAGTCATGCTAGCCGGGTTAATAGAAGGTTGGTATCGGAGTATGGCCCTTATCCCTCCAAACAGGTGATCAACGTGTTATATATGTTGATCTTAGGTGATAAGGGGTAAGGTACATGTGTAACATGGTGAGACACATGTGTCGGATGGATTCACCATATGTAATAGGTAATCTGTCATTAGCACAGTTACATGGTGCTTAAGCCTCAGAGTTGACTTAGAGCCGTGTGGCTTGTCTGGATGGGAATGAAGATTTGTATAGGCTAAGATGCATGAAGAAAGTGACGAGTGTATTGTCCAAGGAAGGGATGCGTGACTTAGTTGATCTGAGTCATGCGTCAGAATGTGATTAATGAGAAGAATGAGACAAAGGTCTTAGTGTCTTAATCCTAAGGTGAGTCATGGGATCCACTTTAGTGAATAAGTACTGGAGGCAAGACCTTGAGTTGGAAGATAGGATGACCGTAATGGGTTCCCAAAGATTTTAACATAGTAAAGGGCACGTAAGTGCATGGGATAGAAGGAGAGTGTTCCAAGTATAGCGTAGTTCTATTTATAGTTCAAGTTGCTTATGTACTAGATAGAGAATGACGTTAAGGTATGTGTATGCATGTAGGTTGCCATCTAACAAGCATGAATGGACTGCATGACATGCAAGTAGCATGGAGTCCAGGTAAGTGTTACGTTCATACTCTTCTAGAGTTTTCCAAGATACAAGATTTAAGATGCTTACAAAAAAAAAATGAAAGACGCTTTAAGGAAGAAAATGCTAAGTGTTCAAATGTATAAGTATGTACGGCCCCTCCTTGGCAGCCCCTTTTTACGCAACCAAAGTATTAATTGTACGCATGTAAATGGATGACTATACGCTGTATCTATTGTATGTATTTTCTAAGAAATTCTATAAACTGATGAAAATGCATGAAAGGCATGACAACAGATACTTTTGTGGATCCTACGAACCGACGCTCTCATGTGCTCCACGAGGTGACGCTCGTGGATGCCATGATTGACGACGTTCAAAGGAAACGCTTATGGGCTGCCATGAAAGCCGACGTTTAAGCCCATTTATGTTCTCAAATGAAGTTTTCAAGAATGAACTATTAAAGAAAAGATAGGACTGAAATGAACTGAAATGAACTGAAAGACGAAAAGACCATTTTCAGGCTTACGCCCCAAACGATGTTTTCTCATGAAAAGAAAGGACTATTAAACGAAAGAAAGAAATGAATGAAAGCTCCAGCTCTTTCGAGCTAACATGAACGAACGAATGAATGAATGAAAAGCAAAGAAAGAAATGAAAGGATGAATGTATGAAGATACGTAACGACCACATGAATGAATGAAAAGGGTACCAATGAATGGGCAGATTGCAATGCCGGGTAAGTAGTACTGGAAGTGCACCCAGTGCTGCCCCCTATGAAAGGGATTCTCAATCTGTGGCCACGGGCGGAATCCGAGTCCAAAGGAAGACCACTAACTCCAACACACGGGGTGTAACAGTGTGTACTGGCCTATGAAAGTGATAAGAAAGAATGTATGTATGCACGTATGCACAAATGCACGAATGCATGTACGCACAAGAGCACAAGAGCACGGACTCTTTAAGAAATTAAGGCACTGGCGGGGGAAATGTTTTATGACAAGAAAGCCCTTTTAAAAGTAAAGCCCCGTACAATGGCTCTTGAAGAAATGAAGGCACTGACGGGGGACATGTTTTAATTAAAGGAAAGTCATTTGAAAGAAAAGCCCCGTCCAGTGACGTTTTCAAAAGAACGCACGCAAGACACGTATGCATGCACGTAATAGTATGTACGAATGATGAATGCATGAATGAAAACCTATATTGTTATATTTTAACTGTATGAAGTAATGCTTACGAGTCTTCGACTCATTTTAGTTTTTATGCATGTCCCTCCCCCTCACAGGAACTGCATGATTAGGACGGACACGGCCCATGGGAAAGAGCACGGAAGTCTAGGCACGAATTTTAAACGTACGAGAGGCCTTTTTATTTCAAGATTTAGGTTTTCCGCTGTAAACCTCTTTTATTGTCAAAGCACATTTTAATTTATAAACGTGGAGTCTTGCACCCTGGGTATGCAAGTGAAAAGTTTTAAATCGGACGGTAATTCTCGTCGTCCTTTCTAAAAATATTTATAAAAAGTCCCACCATAAGGACAGGCGTTACATACTGTGTGCTTGTGAAGTCTAGAATCATATAAGTACGCTCGGTCATTAGGCTTAAACGTCTTCTTAAGAATATTTTTATCATGAAACGCTTTCATTTTAGTCTTATAGATTTTAAAGTTCTCATAAGCATCATTTCTCAACTCCTTTAACTCGGTCAACTTAAATTTTCTAAGTTTCCCAGCCTCCAACAACTTTATTACCTCATTTTTCACAACCTCTTTCATGGTGGTGTTAAGTCTACGTTGGGGGGTTAGGGGTATCCTCAAATGTGATCCTCGAGAGATGGTCGGCCGCTACATTCTCCACTCATTTCTTATCTTTGATGGTGATGTCAAATTCCTCCACTTGAGATAATGCATCAATTAAGTATGTTTGTTGGTACTCATCATCCTCCCTGGGCTGCCTACTAATGTGGAATGTTTCCAAAATATAGTTTCATCAACTCATTCCTACAGTTTATAAGTGCATTAGCCGTAATAAGGAAAAGTCTACCTAATATGAGAGGAATCTTAGAGACAGACTCAACAACTGACTGAGTGTCCAAAATTAAAAAATCAACAGGATAGTAAAATTTGTCAATTTGGATCAAAACATCATCAACTATCCATCTCGGTTTCTTAACTGAACGGTCAGCCAATTGAAGCACAATAGAAGTGGGTTTAACTTCACCCAAACCAAGCTGCAAATAAATGGAATAAGGCATCAAATTTACACTAACTCCTAAATCTAGCAACGCTTGCCCAAACTCATGATTCCAAATATTACATGCAATAGTTGAACAACCAGGATCCTTGTACTTAGGAGGAATTCGCTGCTCAATTAGAGCTCTAACTTGCTCTGTCAGGAATGCTATCTTCTTAACATGGTGCTTATTCTTAACTGTACACAAATCTTTGAGAACTTTTGTATAAGTAGGAACTTGTTTAATAACATGCAAAAGAGGGAGGTTAATTTCTACCTGCTTGAGATTCTCCAAGATTTCATTGCTAGGATCCAAAGTTCGCATATTCAATTTTAAAGCTTGAGGAAATGGTACCTTAACTAGGCTCTTTATTACCTCGTCTTCCTTGGGCAGCTCGGCACCACCATTGCATTGATCCATTTCAACATCCTTTGACTTTTTAGTTGTTGGGATGTGTAAGGATTTACCAATACGTGACATCTTTCAAAATTTCTTGTGCCATATGTTGACCTTGGGGTGTGGATTGAGTTTGAGAATGGAACTTGCCACGCTCATTCACACTCAAAGAGCTCATAAACTTGGATACATGGCTTTTTATCTCCTTGTTTTCTTCAACAACTTACGTAATCAAATATTCAAACTTTTGATTAGTTTTACTATGTGCCTTAATAAAAGCATGTAAAGTATCTTCTAAGGGGTTCCTAGAAGAAGAAGATGCATGATACGGTGCAGGGTAAGCTCTAGGTGGCTATGTAGGCTACTAGTTTTCAAATTTCCAGCTAAAATTGGGGGTGATTACGCCATCCCGAATTGTAGGTATCAAAGAAAGGTGCAAAAGGTTTCTTGTACATACTTAAGACATTACATTATTCCTAATACATTCCCCTCATTTCAACAAATGGGCACTCTTGAGTTTAGTGATCTACCTTGCCACATACAAAACACGGTCCAAAGGACTTTACATGAGTAGCCATGTGTATTGGCTTTAAATCCTTAGTTTTTAACATCTCTAACTCCCTAGTAAGCATCTCAACTTTAGCTTTTAGGTTATCCTCTTCCCTAAGATGATAAATTCCACCACTATTTGGATTTCCAGCAGGCTGTGACCTATTTGTACTCTTAGTAGCACTAAGTCTGGTCCAAGTGTGAGCTTTTTCAGCAAGCTCATTGATATATTCTATAGCCTTATCTAGATTTTTCTGCAAAAACTCACCATTACACATCATCTCTATGAATTTATGCTCTCTAGGTGTAAGTCCCTCTTAGAAATAACTAACTAAACGCCAGTTCTCATACCCATGGTGAGGACACATGCTCAACAATACCTTAAACCTCTCTCTAGCCTGATACAAAGTCTCACTATCCTTTTGTGCAAAGGTGGAGATCTGTCTCTGCATTGATCTTATGTTGGGGAAAGTATTTGTTAAAGAAGACTTGTGCCATCTCATTTCATGATTCTATTGATCGTGCTCTTAGTGAGTACAACTAGCTCTTTGCTCTATCATTTAAAGAGAAATGAAAGAACTTAAGTCTCACAACATCATCTGTAGCATTATGACTATAAAAAGTCGCAACTACTTCCTCAAACTCTAATATGTAAATTAGGATTTTCATTCTCTAAACCATGAAAGGTGAGAAGTAGCTGTATCATCCCTGTTTTAAAATCAAGTTGACGAGTGTTGGCTGGAAACATGATGCATGGTGGTGTATTAAACATAATGCATGATGGGCTTTGACTTGCTCTTTTATAAACCCTGAAATTAAACATAAAAATCTTCTTAGGAGTATTCCAAAGTAAATAGAAACTCAATTCAAGAATAAACATTAATTATTATAATTTCTATTCACATTTTAGCATTTTAGTCCAATAACAGGGTATTTAGAGGGCACTTTCGTACACTTATCACCGAACATCTTCATCTTATCATATCATAACGTATCATATCTTAACATATCACTATATTATATCATATAGCATGTTTAACCCCTGCAGTAGAGTTGTGCTATCCCTGGTGGCCAAACCAGGCAGTATCAGAATGTGAATCTTCCCCTTATTCATTCTCGAAGCCCTGAGTGTGCACTCAAGAAAGAACACGTAGAAAAACCACTTTGTTTTCAAAGTGGGTGCACTCATATCAAAGATGTTGGTACCAACCATATAACAGAATCAGGACCATAAAAGCAGAACCAGAAAGTGAATTAGATATAGAATCAGAATAGAATCACAACGGATGCCATATCATATCATACCTCTACTGAGCATTTTCATATCATTTTCACATAATCAAAACGGATTCCGAGCCTCTCCATATAACATGTACGAAATTCACAGATTTCATATTCGCTCTTTTACACATTTTAGAAACAACATGTCAAAATGTTGCTTATGTCTACACCAGTTATGTCAGAAAATACTCTCTCTTTTATACAAATTTCATGAGTAATGCAAAACACATAATTGAGATCATTTTCACATTTCTTTTCAAAACATATCATGCATAATTGAGATTGTTTTCACATTTATGCAAAATCTAGTATAAGAACCTTGCTTACTTGGACTTTTAACTTTTTTGAATTCTCTCACAATAGTGTCAAGGGCAAATAAACCGTCACCTATAAAAAAGTTATGTAACTTGTGTAAATTCTCAAACAGAGCACATACTTCATAGTTAAAACTTGAGATATAAAAATCTATATTTCCTTATTGTCCTAAAAAATCCTCGGAATCTTAAAAAAATCGTCCCTCTCTAAAATACTTTGATTTTCATATAATTTCTCCAAATAATTTCACAAGTAATTCCTAAAATCATATTAGCTCCATAATATTGACATTAAAGTCATAAATCTAATATTCACATGTTCAACTTCAGTTTTCCGAACACATCTATTTAAGGCATTCGCACTTAAAATGTCTTTTCAGCCTAGACCAACTTAAAATGCTATACTAGTTTCCTAATTACAATAAAACCAAGTCCAAATTGAAAATGCATTTCACATTTTATATCAACTCACATTGAACAAAGCCTAGTCCAAGTCTGGAATGCTTTCTGTCATGACCTCTACGCTATGGGTAGCAAGGTAATTGAACTTAAAAAATATACCATTTTCTAAACACTGGTAACGAGTTGCACCCAAGGTAGGAAAACATGAAAAGGAGAAAGACATAGCGGCATAGGGAGCTGAGCTGAGGTTGATGGTGGTCATGAGCGTGGTGGCACGACACTGTGAGAGAGAGAGAGAGAGAGAGAGAGAGAGAGAGAGCAAAAATGATACTTAGAAAGAGAGGGTTAATTATATGCTGAGAGTTTGACGTTCTTATTAAGAATTTGTGGTGTTCCTAGTTAATTATTTGGAGTAGTTGAGTTAATACAATGAAATCTATGTGTAATTGAGATGTTGGGGATTTTATCTATATTGTGAGATATAATTTTA
This sequence comes from Juglans mandshurica, assembly GCA_022457165.1. NCBI lineage: Eukaryota > Viridiplantae > Streptophyta > Magnoliopsida > Fagales > Juglandaceae > Juglans > Juglans mandshurica. Next base: position 9,382,540 of record CM039633.1, on the reverse strand, counting down.
AGTGACAAGAAGTAACTCTCCGACCCATCCGAGGCCAATGCGTTACATCTAGTTACTTTGTTTCAAGTCCAAATCATGCTATACTCAGTTTAATGGGTTTTATGGACACCGACTGTTCTAAGTTGTATTTTGTGATTTTTAGTTGTTTAGTCAAAGATGCTATCACTTAGGTTTGAATGATGAACATGTTAGGAGAGTATTTATGGACTTTTGTAGTAATTGGACTTGATTTGAAAGTATTAGACCAAAAACATCAAGAGTTAGTTCATTTTGACCTAATCTTGATGTTTTGGCATTTTCCTTTTTTTTTTGAAGAGTCAGGGACACATGTTCAATAGTGTCCCCTATCCCAAATTTATTTAAAAAAACCCTTAGATATGGCGGAGGAAATCCGTAAACAAAACAAACTTTACACTTGGAATATACAAGAATGAACAAATAAAACCCCAAACCCAAGTGTCTAGACCAAAAATTCAGACCAAAAACATATTAACAAAAACTCCCAGAGCTAATTTGAATCGAAAAAAAAAAAAAGCAGAATTGTACTTCTTGACCAACCCAACCATACTCCTTAATGACATCTTAATGACGGAATACCACATCTATCTAGCCTGACCATCCCTCTCATAGCCTGAGGAAGCCTATCCATCTGACCATATATCCTATTAACCCCAGCTTCTCCATCTCTAGCAAGCAAATCAGCTACTCTATTTCCCTCACGGAAAATATGCGAAACTTTGAAGTTCATTCCTTCCAAATTCACTAGTAAAGTCTCCCAATAATCCCATAAGTACCAAACATTGCAAGCTTTCGAAGATAACCAGTGAACAACTAATGTCGAATCACAGTCAATTTCCACATTATAAAACCCAAATTCTTTGCACACAGCAACACCACGACATAAAGCCCTTAACTCGGCTTTATTATTGGTTACGAAATCCATATATTCCGAGAAAGCATCCATAACATTGCCGACATGATCTCTAATCACACCACCCCCTCCACATGTCCCTAGATTTCCCCTACAACTTCCATCTACATTTAACTTTACCCAACCCTCCATAGGCTTAGCCCATGATACTGCAGACAATTTTTGGCCATTGACTTGTTTTATAGGCAGATTCATGGCACGAAGAATATTTAAATCACTTGACGAGATCTTACAACACCTATTTAACTGGGAAGAAATCTGGCCTAACCAAAACTTCACATCCCTCCAAATAGCTTCCACCGATTCCTCCACTGATTCCATTCTACCCTTACATCTTCTCACACATAATTTCCAAGAGATCAATCCTGGAATTAAACCCACCAGAATGCCCCTTTGAGAACATTGTTTCGAACACCGAAACTATGCTAAGACTCGGCCATGCCAAGTCAACCTCTCCTTGATATGACGTATCCAAGCTTTTATGGAATGTGTGTTTTAGTATTGTAACGTGACTATAGAATTAGGAATACGATTTTTGAGGGATGTCATTTTCCATTTAAGCATGTTAGAGTGTTTAAATGGCCAAGTTGCAACAAAACATGATTTTTAGCATAGGACATGAATCAACCAAGAGGTGTTTTACATAGTTGTGATTAGTTTAAAATTTTACTGAGTTCATATTTAGATTTAGGATGAAATCTACATGAGGAATGTAAATTTTGGTAAGTTTCAGATTTTGTTTGCAAAATCATTATTTTATGGGCAAATTTGTAAATTCTCATAAGTAGAAGGAGACTTTGCAAATCTAGTCCTAAGTCAGTATGGGTGTAACCGGTCCGATTCGGTCCAATTTTATACATAGAACCAAACTGGTATACACCAATTTTGAAAATTTAAGAACTGATACCGGACTAATTCACTACCAAAACCAAAACTTTCAGTTTTTTCGATTTTGGTCTGGTCCAATCCAGTTTTTCGGTTTTACGGATTATCTATGTTAGTAATAATATAATGTTTACATATGCTAAACTATTAGTCTATTTATATTATAGTATAAGTACATTATTTTATGATAATTAACACATACTAGTATAGTATTGAATTGAACTGTAGTTTATATAAGTTCTATATTTTTTATATGAGTATATATGATTCAATGTATAAAAATGCCTTTACAAAAAGAATATATATTATAAAAATGGTTTTACAAAGAGAATATATATTATTATTAAATAACTTAGAATTAATGTTTATGTTTAAAATTACAATTTTATGTTATATTAATTTTATATTATAAGATTAAAATTTAGAGAACCGCTGCTAAGCGGTCGGTCTAGTTTTCAAGGAAAAACAGCCCTCCACTTAGAAGCTGCCACCTCAGAAATCATACTATACTCACGCTACACTCATGCACATGGGATAAGAATTGCAAAAGAGTCAAAGACCATCACTGAGAGGAGAACTGCGTTCGCACTGAGCAGCTTAGCCCGATCACATTCACTCTAGAACGAATGTTGAATCGAAGGGGTGGGTTTTTGGAGGTGGCCGTGTCTCTCTCCCCGTCTATTAGCTATCAACGCCAACTTGTTACTGTCTCGCTCCTCATCTCTAAATGGAAAGGCCCAGGTCGCGGAGATGGAGTAGATTTTCAAGAAGCTTAACGTCAATGGTGACTGCAAGATCTTGTCTTCCGAGCTCGGACAATGATGAACAGCCTAGGACAAACGGCCACCGAGGAGGAGCTCCAGAAAATGATCTGAGAGGTAGACGACAATGGCGTCGGCTTCATCGACTTCCAGGAGTTCGTCGAACTGAACACCGAGGTCATCGATTCGGAGGAGGTGTTGGAGAATCTGAAGGACGCATTCTCGGTCTACGATATAGACGACGGGTTGATATTAGCGGAAGAGCTCTATAAGGTCATGAAGAGCCTGAATGACGAGTGCTCGCTTGCCGAGTGCAGGAAGATGATTAGCGGGGCCGATCGCAACGGCGATGGAATGATCAGTTTTGATGAGCTTAAGGCCATGATAATGAACGACTCGCGCATGGATTTGATGGACAGATGATCATCATCCTCAACATTCATTTCAGAATTCAAATTTAAATAAACAAAAGTTTTTCTCTGAACTAGATATAAGAAATTTCTTCAAAAATTTATCATTTTCCTTTCTTTATAACATCTAGAATTTCTTATTTCTTAAGAACATGCACCTCTCAAATGCCCAAAGATAATGTAAGATCGATTAAGATAAAAATTGTTTGGATCAGGAAGGGGAACATGGTATGGTGAGAAAGTCTAAGGGTGGATTTTCGGAGGGGGCTGTGTCTCTCACGAAGGGGAAGGGGCTGCGTAGGGGGCTGTCTCTTTTGCAGTAGTGTCTAATTCCATTCCATGTAGTGCTGGTTCACACTAACTGTGGTGAAAGTCTAGGTGTCAATATACTATTAGGAGGTTGTTATATGAGGAATGTTGGACGGACCGGCTCTAAGGAATTCTCTAAAATTTATATGTTATTTCAAATGTTATATTAAAAATTATAAGATTAATTTATGTTATATCATATGCTATATTAATTTTATATTATACGATTAATAGACTTAAATAATAAGTTTAGAATTTCATGTTATATTAATTAGCAATTTAACATATAATATATAAAATTATATATAACATAAAAAATCACAATTATATATACCGGTCCAGTTTGGTTTAAACCGGCTTTCAAAATATAAAAACCAGTACCGCATCGGTTTAGGACCGGTTTCGATTTTTAAGAACCAATACTGCACCGAGCCACTTACAAACCGGACCAAACCCACTAGTCCAGTCTAGTTCATTCGGTCTTTCGGTTTTTTTTTTTACACCCCCATAAGTCAATAAGTTTTATTTTTATAAGGTTTTAGAGAAATTCTAACCCTAGAAAATATCTCATTTCAATTCACACTCTTTTTACGCTCGCTTTACGTTATACTAAAATTATGTAAAGTTAGCTTATAACTTACTCTCGAAATTATTAAGTATGTGTGGTGGTAATAATTCATATTCATGTTTATTATGCTTATTATAAATTGTTATAATATGGCATGACATGTCCCACATTACTATACATGTTTATTAGTTACATGTCATGTCCTATGTTCCATATATTTGTTACATGACATGAATGACATGTCACACGTATTAAGTATGTCATGAAATATTTTCAAGTCATTTGGAATCTTTTATTTTTGTCACAATCCCAAATACTAGGATGAGAAGTTATCCTAGTGGAACTCCTTTGTCCACACTGGAGTGTCTAAACTAGTCGTGGAATCCTCTGGGTACACAAAATACAGTCAACAGGCTTCGAATGGGACCTAAGTAACTAGTTACTAGAGCAAAGTCATGCACCCAACGCTGGTGGTGCCAACTACACATTTAACATTTTTATTAGTTCAGTTATCATGACGTACTTAGCTGGTGCAGATGCTTGTGATGTGATGTGGTACCGGCAGTAGCAAATAACCATTGGGGAGTCTTGGATTATCTGCAATTCACGTTAAACAAACATGTATATATTAACAAGGTCTCATGTTCATGTCAAGTCAAGATCATGTCATGTTATTTTTCAAGTCATGTCACACATGTTTAGCTCATGTCATGAAGCATAGATGCACCACCATGTACACTTCTTCAAACCAGCCCGAAACCCATGGCACTTCTACCATATTTTCAAAGGATAATTGCACCATTCATACCTCTCCACATCAGCCAAGGACCAAACCTAGTAAGGGGTGAAATAATTCCAAGAAACATAAGCCAAAACCCAACTATTTCCCCTAGAAAGTATAGTTGGAACCCAATCGAAAGCCTTCAACCCTCAAGGATTTTCTGCTCCTCAAAGAGCCACCTCCACACACCACCACCACTGCCCTCCAATCCCAAAGAAGTGCTTCAAGACACTCAATTACATGTTTGTCCATTTATCCCCCAAAGAAAAGCCAAACCGATTGGCAATAGGAGAGGACCTGCTCATGTCACTCGACTACCATCATCACTTTGCTTTCCTTTCATTTTTTGCACATATATGATCACTTGGCAACCAATCCAGCCTCCTTTACTCACCTAAAAAATCAAACACAAGAGCATGAAAGGCAAGAGAGGTAGAAGGTCTACAAATAAAGTTAATTATAGCCATATTATCAAAATCATAAGTTTGGGAATATGAAAAGTCAACTCATCTACTATGTGGCCAACAATCAAAAGGCCAATGAGAGTCATTCACAAAGGCAGTCGAAAAGGTATGTTGAGAGATTCACAATGATTGAGAAGAGTAGAGATGTTTGTGTTAGAAATGAGAATGCTCTATTTGTTCTGTTGGTGTTCAAACTTAAGTTCTCTCGCTTTACTTGCATCCTATCTTTTCTTTGTAACCCTCACCCTAGCCTTACATTACAAGTTTAATAAACACCTATTGATTCCTGGTGATAGTTTATATTTTATATTAGTGGAGAGTGACTTGAAAAGTAAGCCTATTGAGTATTTAGAGATCCATTATTTTTTTACTTGTTTGCATAAAACTATCAGGGGAGCTAATGATAAAGTGAGAATGATAGGCATGAATGTGAGGATGGATAATGCGATGAAATTCATTTTTGAATTAACTTTTGGACTTGATTGATCTTGAATGATTCTTTTGAATTATAAACTTTAGACAATCTTTGAGGCAATAAATTTTATGAATCAAACCAATGTCTGTTTTAATTGTTTTTCTCTTTTTCTTTGCTCGAGGGCGAACAAAGCTTAAGTTTGGGATCTTTGATAAGTGTGATTTTTATTTATGAAAAGTGTCAGTTTTCCTTCAATTCTATTGATTTTATTTTATTTCTATATATTTTTCTTTATTTTTGTGGATTTGAAGGAATGAGAAATTTTAGTGCGAAAAGAGAACATTTTGATACAAAAGATGAGACTACGGATCCAGACCGACGAGAGGTGATGAGATATGAAGAGAGCCAAGGAGATTTAGGCGAGGAGACTCAATAGAGACCAGAATTGGCGACAAGAGTTAGGCGATGAGCGAGATATTTTACCTCCTAGGCGAGAAGAGTTGGCGATAAGGCTCTGGGCGGTTAGATTGGGCGACCAGTCTAACCGACCAACTTAAAAGACTAACCTAAACAACATCATGGAAAACAACTAGCAAAGGGTTTGAAAGTAATCTTGATCAAGGAAAAGAGAAAGAAATCACAGAAGGAATCCACACGAAGTCCAAGTTTGGAAAACATAGGAGACAGCCTGGACATGATTGAGTATTTTGCTCATAACTTTCTACTAATATATCTAACGGATGCGATTCTAGATAGATTGGAAAGCTATCTTAAAGGGCTACAACTTTATTTCTAGTAAGGATTTTTGAATTCTAACTCATGAAGTGCGTACAAGGCTGCCAGTATAAGTCTTAAAAGTTAGGCAAACTTTTAGGCAGAAATCATGAAAACGATTAGGGTTTCTTTTCTACCCTATATAAGCGTATCATTAGCACGAAATTAGGGGGAGTCTGAGCTTTTAGACTCCAATAGTCCATAGATTATTCTTTGAGTTTCTTTCAAGGAGGCGGATCTGAGAAGCAGATGCAAGAGCCGCATGCTTCATCAATCGATTCCAACGAATAACACTAGTTTTATTCTTTTTCTTTTTAGTTTCATTATGAGCTAATTTTATTTTCTTTAGCTTTGAGTAGTCTAACATTGAATACATAATTTATATTCTAAGTTATTTTATTTTCATTATTTTCATGATTGATTGTTTATTCCTTGTTCTTAATGCTTGCAATTTTCTAACTAATTATTGTTCGATCTATTGAATCGCAATGAGACCGAGAGGTGATTTTTTTATTAGAGCTCTAGGATTAAGCACCATCAATTGTGCGAAAGTAGGGATACTTTACCACGATTAGTGTGATTTGCAAGAAAAAAATAATTTTATGAGTGTCCAATTAGTTAAATTCACATAGAGATATGGAGTAATTAATTGGAGATATTTTTAGTATTTTTCGAGAGAAAATATTGAATATTTAAGAGATTTTTATCATCAACTTGGGATAATTGAAATTCTATAACAAGGAGAATAAATTGTGTTGGATTCGATAGGTGAAATCAAACACTCTAGATCTTTTCTTATCTTTAAAATCTTAATTTTAATGCAATTTTCTCCAGTTTAATTTGGATAATCTATTCTTTAAATTTCAGTTCTCCAAATAGTAATTAATTTAGTAAATTTCAGTACCCAATAGCATAATGAATCTCTATGGGTTCGACATCCGTTTTCTTTAAAACACTTTACTACTTGTTACGATGTTGTATGCTCGCAGATATTTTCAGCACAACAATCTCCTCGACCCAGTACTATGGTCTTAGGAACTCCGTGTAACCTAACTATCTCCCTTATATACAATCGAGTGAGTTTACTTAGTGTGTCTGTAGTGGTGACCGGTAAGAAGTGGGCACCCTTAGTAAACTAATCTATGATTGCCCATAAGTTATCCCTTCCACTCGGGATTCTGGGCAATCCGACCACAAAATCTGTAGCGACATCTTCCAACTTCATTCAGGAATGAGTAAAGGTACAAGTTCCTTACCAGCCTTTGGTACTTGATGAGTGTACGAAAGTGCACTCTAAATACCCTATTATTAGACTAAAATGCTAAAATATGAATAGAAATTACAGGAATTAAATTTTATTCTTGAATTGAGTTTCTATTTACTTTGGGATACTCCTAAGCATATTTTTATATTTAATTTTAGGGTCTATAAAAGAGCAAGTCAAAAGCCCAGTCAAATTCAAAGGACTTTCAAGTGGGCAAGACGTTGGAACAACCTAAGAACTTTCAACAAGTGTAGGACTCTTCAAATAAAGATAATGATGGGATTTGAGAGTAATTCAGATTAAGAGAAAAAGTCAGAGTCCAAAATGCACTAGGAGACAACATGGACATACTTTAGTAGTTTGATCGTAACTAATCACTCAAATATCGGATTGATGAGATTCTTAATGCGTCTTAAAGAAATCTTATAGCACTACAAATTTATCTCTAATAAGGATTTTTAAATTCAAACTCTTGAAGTATGTATGTGGCTGCCAAAGTGAGTCCTAAAATTTAGGCATTTTTTATGCGGGAATCATGAAGACATTAGGGTTTCTTTCCTACCTTATATAAGCATATCATTAGCATGAAATCTAGGAGTTTTTGAAGGGAGGATGCACATATCTAGAGAAGAAAAAAATACTATTTTTAACTTTTAGTTATTCTATGGAGAACTAAATCTTGGGTAAAGCCTAGGGTGGAAATTGATTGGTGAAAATATTTTGACTTTATCTCAATTCATAGATTAAGTTTTATTGTTTAAGATTTTAGGATTCAATTCTCTATTTGTTTTGGATATTATATGTTTGAGACAATTATATTAAATCTTGCTATGGTTTGATTTTGTTGATCTATAGGATTATGAATATATGATTGTGACTTAAACAGGCTTTTCATGCCATTGATGTGATCTTTTGTTGCATTATTGTTTGTGAACATAGTGTCATCTCTAGATCTGATATTCATTTTTATACATAAAAATCATGATTTGTAAAGGGAGAATAGATTTTAGAATTAAATTTGGGAAAGTAGATGAATATAATATCATATCTTCCAATTAGGAATTTGGTGCTATAATTCTTAATTGTGTATATCGTTTGGATTGAAAAATTTAGAGCATTGGATCCGGTTGATGGAAGCCCAAAGCTTTACTTGTCTTCTTATCCATGCCCAAATCTCATTTTAATTAAGTGCTTTAGGTAGAATTTTCAGATTCTTGTCATATTATAATTTGATCTTTTCTTTTAAGCTTGTGTCTTGTTGTGTTTCTTCCGACTCCCTGTGGATCGACACCTTGAACTATACTATAACACCGCGTACTAGTTAGGTGTAATCAAATTTTGGCATCGTTTCCAGGGAGACGATGGAAGAAATGATACAAATAATTTATTTCAATAATTTGTAAAGGGGGTAACTTCTTTCCCTCTTTTAACTTGCTGCATTATTTTTTTTTTCTTTTCATAATACTTTTAGTTTATAGTATTTTGTTACCTTGCATGCACAGGTATAGAGACAGCTTGGGTAGATTTGTTTGTAGGCCTGTGGTAGAGTCAGAATCAAAATTTTTAAATTCTTTATTTGACAATCCATCTAGTCCCGAAGAAATGAGTGAACACGAAGATCAACCCACTAGAACTCTTCAGGATTACCTCCACCCTATGCGCACAGCGACACCATTATGCATCATGTTTCCAGCCAACACTCGTCAACTTGATTTTAAAACAAGAATGATACAACTGCTTCCCACATTTCATGGTTTAGAGAATGAAAATTCTTATTTGCACATTAGGGAGTTTAAGGAAGTAGTTGTAACTTTGCATAGTCATGATGCTACAGATAACGTTGTGAGACTTTAGTTCTTTCCTTTCTCTTTGAAAGATAGAGCTAAGAGTTGGCTATACTCGCTGAGATCACGATCTATTCGGTCATGGAATGAGATGACTTAGGTCTTGTTTTAAAATTTATCGGATTTCTCGTTAGATTTATTTTATAATTTTTTTAGTTGTGAAATTTACTTTGAGGTGTTTTCTTAATATTAATTAATGTTTACATTTAAACTACACTTTGCTTTAATGAATATTTTTTTATTGTCGGACTTTAATTATTAATTATTTATTTATTTATTTTGTTTTCCCACGCACGGCACTACCCCATGCACGTCTTTCTCTTTTCTTTCTCTAGGGTTTTCTTAGCACCCATATAAATATACACTTTCATCTTAGACCTTCGAAAACTGCCCTGTATCATCGCTGCAACCAGCCTCCAGAACCACCTGGGCCCTCCTAGTTCGACGCCAACCTCCACGCACATAAAACCGATGCCCATTCCCTCCACCATTAACGACCATCATCAAGGCTCAAAAGCCTTACCGTGCGCCACCACCTCCTTCATGGCCTCAGCCGTTGCCACCAGCGTCCACCCAATCAACAACAAACCGAACACACCTCCTCCCTTCCACAACCCAGCCGTGGAGAGTGCACCCTTGCAGAAACCGTAGGTCTAATCACTGTGAACCACCCCACTGTCAAAGCTCCTTCACAACCAACTCACAACCGCTGGCCAGCCACCAGATCCAACCTTGTAACCACCGTGCAAGGAAGCCACCAAGTCACCAGCAGTCACACGGTGAACCTCTGTTTTTCACCACTAAAAACAGAGCATTTCACATACTGCAACTCCTCCATGCCGGTTGCCTCAACCTTAAGCAACATCACTGCCCAGCCATCGAGCTCACCACTGTCAACCTCCGCCTAGCCTTTTTGTCTGTCGCGCGCCGCCTCAGGCTCACGGTGAGCTTCACTCTCTCTCTCTCTCTCGCGCCGAGCTCTCTCTCTGTCTCTCTCTCTTTTCTACGTAAGGTTCCTCTCTCTCTCTTCAGCTGGTCTCTCTCTCTAACCAGTGTGCTGCCGCCACCCCCACCTCCGTAATAAATCGCCCAGCTCACCGCCTTCGTGCCCTCCATCGCTCGGTGAGTATGGCTCCATACGAGTATACGAGTTTAAACTGTGTTATATGAAACAGTCATTTTTCCAAAAGGGTCCTTATGTGTTTTGTTTAAGCCCTAAAATACCCTTATATTAGATTGATTATAGGTTTATCATGTTTTGGTTTATATATATTATATTTGTACGTTTTGTTTTAAAATACGAGTTTTTAAAGGAAATAGAGAAAGATTTGAGAAATTATTAGTGATATATATAAATTTTAAGAAGTACATAGTAAGTGCAGAATTTTATTTAGAGATCTTTTAATAGAAACTAATTAGTCTATTTTTATTAAATGAAATTTTTACATCCTAACTTTAATCAGTTTGTTATAATTATGTTAAGAGATTTTGTTTTAACTAGAGATGTATTTTTGTGGCATAGTTGTATTTAGTATAATATTTTTATGAAATTTAGAAATGACTTAGGGTATAATAGTGAGAGGAATTAAGTGGATATTGATGGTTTTAGAAAATGATGATATTTTAGAAATTATGAAAATTTTAGGTTTTGTGGATTTAAAATAGGTTCTTTTAGTATTTTAGGTTTAAATATCGAAATAAGTGGTTGATTGAAAATTTACGATAATTACGTGATTATTTTATAGGTGACGATTAATTATTATTTGACATTTTGAGGAAAATTCTGAAAAGTTAAGAAGTCCAGGTAAGCGGGGGTTCCTATGCTAGACTTTGCATTAAATAAAATGAACTGAGATCTTTTTTTGTAAAATGTGCATGTTTTGTTATGAAAAGAAATCTGAAAACAACCTCAGATATTTGTTCTGCATTACTCATGAGATTCTGTTTAAGAAGAAAGTATTTTTTGTCATGACTGGTGTAGACATGAGCTTATTTTGACATTCTGTTTTTGAACTGAGACAAATGAGTGAATATGAAAATTTGATAAATTTCGCATGTGACGTGAAGATGTTCTGAATCTGTTTTGGAAATTGTGAAATGGTCTGAATATCAGTACTCTGTTTTGATATGATGTGGCATCTGAAAAACTTTTGGTATGACTTTCTGATTCGGTTTCGACTCTGATTCTGACTCTAATATGGTGATTCTGATTTTGTTTTTGCTTTGATATGTGGCCCTGTCACGGGATATAATAGTGACCTCTAGCCTTGTCACGGGAGATAATAGTGAGCTCTGGCCCTGTCACGGGATATAATAGTGACCTCTGGCCCTGTCACAGGATACAGTAGTGACCTATGGCCCTGTCACGGGATATAATAGTAACCTCTGGCCCGCCACGGGATATAATAGTAGTTTTCTATTCTGAGTGCAATCGCTTTGGTAACATGGTGATTTATGTTCTGTTTGGTTTTCCGCAGGATGCACAACCCTACCACGGGGGTTAAACATGATCTTTGTTCTGATATGATGTTCTTATATGATATAATAAGACGAAGATGTTCAGTCATGTTGTGCCAAATGAGTCTTTGAATATGAAAAGTTGGTTTCTGAATATGAAATGCTTGAAAAGTAGCTCTGATTTTCTGATAATATGTATTCTTTTGAGATTTGCATATTGATACTGAAATGTTTTGTTTCTACATTCTGAACTCTGTGAAAATGCTCATGTTTACACACTAGTATATGTCCTCTGCTTACTGAGTTGTTGATAACTCACCCCTTATCTCCATATATTTTTCAGATGATTTTTGAATAGTCCAGCTAAGCATCAGTATTATGGAGCATCGGTGAGATGATTATTTAAGCATAGTGGATTACTCATAGAAGATTTCTGAGAAGTGTCAGATTTTATTAAGAGATTTTGTAGTATTCTGATGACGTTATATTTTGGAGTCTATAAATATATTGATGAATTGTGAGTTTTAAGTTATAGGGAGTAACTCTTCGATCCCTGCGGGAACGGGGCGTTACATTCCACCTTTGCACAAAAGGATAGTGAGGCTTTGTATCAATATTGGGAGAGATTTAAGAAGTTGTTGAGTATGTGTCCTCACTATGGATATGAAAATTGGCGCTTAGTTAGTTATTTCTATGAGCGACTTACACCTAGAAAGTGCCAATTCATAGAGATGATGTGTAAGGCTGCTATGTGGGTGGCTACCGGCTCTTCTAAAAAACAAAATAGAGATGATGTGTAATGATGAATGTTTGCAGAAAAATCCAAATGAGAGGAATGAATGAAGAACAATGTAATACCTTAGGTATATACAAGAAGTCTTTTGCACCTTTCTCCGATACCTATTATTCGGGGTGGCGTCATCACCCCAATTTTAGCTGGAAATCTGAAACCATCAGCCTGCACATCCACCAAGAGCTTATCCTACACCGTATCACGCATCATCTTCTTCTAGGAACCCCTTAGAAGATACTTTACATGCTTTTATTGAGGCACAGAGTAAAACGAATCAAAAGTTTGAATCTTTGATTATGTAGGTTATTGAAGAAAATAAGGAGATAAAAAGCTATGTATCCAAGTTGATGAGCTCTTTGAGTGTGAATGAGCGTGGCAAGTTCCCTTCTCAAACTCAATCCACAACCCAAGGTCAACATATGGCTCAAGGAAATTTGAAGGAGGTCAATGCCATTGTGACACGAAGTGGTAAGTCCTTACACATCCCAACAACTGATAAGCCAGAGGATGTTGAAGAGGAACAAAGCAATAATAGTCTGAGTTGCCCAAGGAAGCCGAGGTAATCAAGAGCCCATTTAAGGTACCATTTCCTCAAGCTTTAAAATCTGGTATGCAAACTTTGGATTCTAGCAATGAAATCTTGGAGAACCTCAGGTAGGATCAATTTTCCTCTTTTGCACGTTATTAAACAAGTTCCTACTTGTGCAAAAGTTCTCAAAGATTTGTGTACAGTTAAGAGGAAACACCATGTTGAGAAGACAACATTTCTAACATAGCAAGTTACTGCTCTAATTGAGTAGTAAATTCCTCCAAGTACAAGGATCCTGGTTGTCCAACCATTGCATGTGATATTGGGAATCATGAGTTTGGGAAAGCATTTCTAAATACCCTATTATTGGACTAAAATGCTAAAATGTGAATAGAAATCATAGGAATTAATTTGTATTCTTGAATTGAGTTTCTATTTACTTTGGTATACTCTTAAGCATATTTTTATGTTTAATTTTAGGGTCTATAAAAGAGCAAGTCAAAACCCAGTCAAGTTCAAAGGACTTTCAAATGGGCAAAACGTTGAAACAACCTAAGAACTTTCAACGAGTGTAGGACTCTTCAAATAAGGATAATGATGGGGTTTGAGAGTAATTCAAATCAAGAGAAAAAGTCGGGGTCCAAAACGCGCTAGGAGATAGCCTAGACATACTTTAGTAGTTTGATCGTAACTTTTCACTCAAAAATCGGATTGATGCGATTCTTAATGTGTTGGAAAGCAATCTTATAGGGCTACAAACGTGTCTCTAATAAAGATTTCTAACTTCGAACTCCTGAAATGCGTACGTGGCTGCCAAGATGAGTCCTAAAATTTAGGCAATTGTTTATGCGGGAATCATGAAGACATTAGGGTTTCTTTCCTATCTTATATAAACATATCATTAGCATGAAATCTGAGAGTTTTTGGAGGGAGGAGGCACAGATCTAGATAAGAGAAAAATACCATTTTTATCTTTTAGTTCTTCTATGGAGAACTAAATCTTGGGTAAAGCCTATGGTGGAAATTGATTGGTGAAAATACTTTGACTTTATTTCAATTCATAGATTAAGCTTTATTGTTTAAGATTCTAGGATTCAATTCTCTATTTGTTTTGAATATTATAAGTTTGAGACAATTATATTAAATCTTGCTATGGTTTGATTTTGTTGAGCTATAGGATTATGAATATATGATTGTGACTTAAACAGGCTTTTCATGCCATTGATGTGATCTTTTGTTGCATTATTGTTTGTGAACATAGTGTCATCTCTATATTTGATATTCATTTTATATATGAAAATCGTGGTTTGTAAAGGGAGAATAAATTCTAGAATTAAATTTGAGAAAGTAGATGAATATAATGTCATATCTTCCAATTAGGAATTTGGTGCTATAATTCTTAATTGTGTATATCATTTGGATTGAAAAAGTCAGAGTATTGGATCCGGTTGATGGAAGCCCAAATCTTTACTTGCCTTTTTATTCGTGCCCTAATCTCATTTTAATTACGTGCTTTAGGTAGAATTTTCAGATTCTAGTCATATTATAATTTGATCTTTCCTTTTAAGCTTGCGTCTTATTGTATTTCTTTCAACTCCCTGTGGACCAACACCCTGAACTATACTATAACACCGCGTACTAGTTTAGGCGTAATTAGTGCTCCACCTTTAACCACTGATGTCTCACTCAATTCCTTCCCACCAAAATCCTTTCTTGAGGTCCTGATACATCTTCATTCCTCTAAGGTGTATTGAGTATGGCAAGGAATTGGCCTCTGCAAATATCGTTCCAAAATTTAAGATATAGCCTGGACCACCTTTCATCCTCTATCACCGAAACTGGCATAGACTCTTCGCCTTTGCTTGTTTTCCATCGAATTCCCAACAATTTTTGTTCATTTTCTTGCTGATCCTTGAGCTCTTCAAAATCGTTTATCCTAAACCACGGCAGGGTGGTGAGAATCTCCTCGGGTGGCCAGTCTTTTACCAATAGGTGTCTCATCCCTTCTAAAAGTGAATCCACCTCCGAGAGTCCTTCTCCATTCTTTGCTTTTGTTTTGCGACTTCAGGCATTGGAGACTAGATTGGCTCTCCCTGGGTGATATTTTATCTCACACTGGTAGTTACTAATCCAGCCACCTTCACTGCCTCATGTTAAGGCTTTTCTGGGTGAAGAGATATTTCAAACTCTTGTGATTAGTATACACTTTGCATTCTTCATCGTACAGGTAAACTCCATGTCATTGGTGGGACAATTTCTTTCATGTTCCTTCAACTGCCTCAATGTGTAGGCTACCACCTTGCCTTCTTGCATTAAGACATAGGCTAAACCATACTTCAACGCATCACTAAATACCACAAATGGCTAGTAGGGCTCAAGTAAAGCTAAAACATGATTCTCAGTCAACCTCCTCTTTAGTTCCACAAAACTCTGTTCACAATTGTCAGTCTAGGCAAATTTAACATTCTTCTTGGTTAATGTCGTGGGAGGACTCAACAACCTAGAGGATCCTTCCAAGAACTTCTGATAATAGCCGGCCAAGCTCAAGAAACTCCTTACCTCCTGCACACAGGTCGGTTCCTGTCTCTGTACTACTGCCATGATCTTACTCGGGTCAATCGCGATTCCCTCCTTGGATCAAACGTGATCAAGGATCCTTACTTCCTCCAGCTAGAACTCGCACTTGTTGAGTTTGGCAAATAAATGATTGGCCTGGAGTGTTCTCAACACCAATCTTAAGTGACCCTCATGATCTTTGGCACACCTGGAATAAGTCAAGATGTCATCTATTAATACTACTACAAACAAGTCCAAAAGTGACTAGAACATTCTATTCATAATGTCCATAAATGTTGCCAGGGCATTAGCTAAACTAAAGGGCATCACTGTAAACTCATAGTGACCATACCAGCTCTGAAAGGCTATCTTTGATATATCGCCTCTTCGGATCCTCAATTGGTGATACCTCGACTTAAGGTCATTTTTAAAGAATATTGCAGCTCCTTGCAGCTGGTCAAACAAGTCATATATCCTGGGTAATGGGTATCTATTCTTTATGGTCAGCTTGTTCAACTCTCAATTGTCAATGGGTAATGGGTATCATAAAGAGTATCGGTGCTCCCCAAGGTGAGATGCTCGGCTTGATAAACCCATTTGTCAACAACTCTTGCAATTGACCTTTTAACTCCTTTAATTCCGTTGGGGCTATCCTATGAGGAGCTTTGTATATAGAAATTGCTCTTGGTTCCGTGTAGATCATAAACTCCAGTTCCCTAGAAGGGGGTAACTGTAGCAGATCACTAAAAACCTCCGAGAATTCCCTCACTATTGATATATCCCCAATTTTCTTATGTTCCCTCTCTTTAAGCACATAGTGCATTAAGTAGGCCTCAGCCCCATTTGCTAAGTCCTTCCTGGCCTGTAACAAGGTAATTATTTATGGCATCAACCTCAATTTGCTTCCACAGAAAATCCTTTCTTCCATTCTAGTACACAGAATGTTGTTGTCCTCAACTGGCAATCTGCACTCGAGAAGTGCCTTGTGACGCCCCCAGACCCTATTTGGGATTGGACGGAGACTGAAGCGTCGAACATGTAATTCAAGGCTACACACCCCTCATTCATGACAGTTAACATGCAATGCACCTATCATGTTGCTAGCAGTATGCAATAATCGTAGTGAAAAAATTTGAAACTAAGTAAAGATTTGAGCAATTAATGTATGGTACCAAATAAACTAACTATTAAAAATCCCGAAGTATTTGTTCAGAGACTTCCAAAAATACAAAGCAAGGGCTTTAAACCATAACCTTTCCATAGAAATATCCTTGTGCTATGTTTACATTGCCGAGAAAATGTCATATTTTCTCTTATCCTTTTCTATGAACTTCTACAGGTCCTAAAAAAGTTTCAGCCCTTCACTTACAAAGTTCTCGGTTAATTCTAGCCTCTCTACTAATGTTGGCTCCGCAGAGCATTCAGGACTCTTAGGGGCCTCCTTAGTTCATGGAGGATCTTCCCTCTTACATTTTCCCATCGCTTTTGCCTAGACCTATCACAACATCTATCATTCCAAGGAGTATGGTAGGGGAAACTACCACAATGAGATTTCAAGAAATCTCAATAAGTTTAACCAATAACATACAAGATGATAGCATACACATGCAAAGGTAAACCATGAGTATGAATGCATGGACATGAATTTGACTAAAACGCATTTCGTTCTTTTGTGCATTTCAATTCATTGACCATGTAAATCATGTGACAAAGTAGCAAAATAGTCATGTAAAAGCACTGCTTTCAATTCATATTAATCACTTATAAACATTTAATTCATATAACAATGTGAGTGGACACCTCACGGCTCCCCTACGCGTCGTCGGCTCCCTACTAGTTACCGCATCACATAGCGGTCCCTCTTGACCGGGTGTGAGTAGGTCAAATTCCATATAATACTGTAATTCGCAATTTGTCTTCACCGCATTTTCAATATGTGACACCTACTAGCATTAGGTGCTACTTCACTCTGGAATCCTTTAAAAAGAACCCAAAATCCATTACTGTATTTCGTTAACTCAGAGGTTACCACTCCAATTTAAGTACTCCAGAGGGGACATAAGAGTTCCACTAGGATATTCCCCTATCCTAGCATTTGGGATCGTGACAACAATCACTATTCTTTCTTTTCTTTTAATGCACAACCTGAAATGCATGTGACATTTACTTGTTACAAAAACTTTGATGCATAACCCGAAAACGTGTGACCATATGACTTTATGCAACAACATTATATTCTTATGCCATATATCAAGAGTGCATCACGTTTACAGCTTGAAAGAATTGGAACATGCAGAAACTTGTACTAGAAAACATCATGGTTTGCCAACCAAAATGCCCTTCCCAAGGTTCCAAATGATTGAAGCTTAGGGAACCTAAGGGTCACTTTCTCCCAAATGGTGCCTCCCTCCATATTCAAAACCCTAATTTGACTTTAAGACCCTAAACCTTCTAGTGGCTGAGTAACACTAGTCCTTTGGGCCTCCTTGTGGGCTTGGTTGCCAACTCATTAGCAAAAAGTTGGGACCCTTGTCACTTCCTAAGTTCTCATCTCACCAAATCCATTGGGCTAAGTTCTAATTGGACTAAGGCCAAAATAATGAAAATGACAAGCGAGGACTTGGCTAAGTCTAGGTTATCACGTGCTTAAGCAACCTGTCCATTTCTAAAATGACCTCGAACCCCAACTCATTAGCAAAAAGGTGGGGCCCTTATCACTCCCTAAGTTCTCATCTCAACAAAATAATAAAAATAACAGGCGAAGACTTGGCTAAGTCCGAGTTGTCACATCCCCTCCCCCTTAAGAAAAGATTTCGTTCGTGAAATCAGTATTGAAACTATTAAATGGATTTAACTCCAAAGAGATAGCTACTCACTTGCATGATTATTCCCACTAGCCACAGTCGATTCTTCGGACGAAGAAGGTCGAGGTATTTTTTTTCAGTTCCTCTAAGATCAAATCCTGAGATAAGTAAAAGATCGTATCCACCTCGGGGTTGTAATACATGTTCATCCTTAGCTCGTTAAACTTGGGGTCTATAGTGGCCTCATCATCTTTCAGAGGTTGGCCTTCCTCACGAACATGAAAATGATCAATTGAGGTATCGGAGATCTCCAATGCCAAGTGTCGCCTGGCTCGGGCTTCTGGAGCATGACTTGATTCTGCCTCTTGATTAAGCCCACGTACGCGCAACCTTGTAGCGTCTCTCCATACTAATTGCCCTTGTGGAGGTCGTAGCTCTTCATGTGGCAACGCTTGTAGTAAGAAAATGTTCATTCTAAAGTCTACATCTAACACGTGAGTGCGATGATACTTGAAGTTTTCCATCGATTGTCAATGGGCCGCAATCATTCGATCCTGCCTTTCTTGTCGATTCCTGCGTCTACATTCTTGCATATTCCTAATCATGGCTACCGACAATGTAGACATACGTGCGATTGATCTAGTTCGTGCCATGCCCTGTTATCAAGGGTATGGTTGACATGTAACAAAACATCAATCAAAAATTGCAATCAGCCAAACATTCTTATTGCTAAATCATCCAAGAGTACATTCAAAATAAACATAGTGAATCTAGCAAATCGCCTAACAAGAATTCTAGCGTCCTACATACCGGAGACTTAGCTTCCCTCTTTACCAAAGTGGACAAATCCTTTAGAGGTGACACCTTCACATACACCCAATCACCTAAAGAGAATTCTAGGCTTCTTTTTCTACCGTCGGCATAACTTTTCTGTCTATTTTGAGCTACCTACATCTACTCTTTGATCAATAGAACTTGTTTTCTGACTTCTTGCAAATATTCAGGTCCAAGTACTTTTCTTTCCCAGACCTCATCCCATTATAGTGAGGATCTACACTTCCTTCCATACAAGGCCTCAAAAGGTGCCATCTAAATTTTGGCCTAGAAACTATTGTTATAGGCAAATTCCACCAAAGGCAAGTGCCCTTCTCTATCACCTTTTGTTTCCAATACAGAAGCTCGGAGCATATCTTCTAGCGCCTATATCGTCCGCTCTATCTATCTATCAATTTGCTAATAAACGCACTATTAAACCTCAAGCTGGTACCTAGTAACTTCTGCAAACTTTGCCTGAAACGCGATGTGAACCGCATATCTCTATCCAATACTATAGATTTAGGTACTCTCTGTAGCCGAACTATCTCCTTAACATAAATTTTGGACAGCTTGTCCATAGAGTTAGTGTTGGCGATCAGCAAAATGTGACTCTTTGTCAATCTATCAACGATAACCCATATGGAGTTCTTTCCTATTGACATTCTTGGTAATCCAATTACAAAGTCCATGGATATATCCTCCCACTTCCACTCAGGAATAGGTAACTGTGGCGCCCCTAGCCCCCTCTTGGGATTGGATGGTCACTGAGACGCCGGGACATGTAACACAAGGCTACACACTCCCATACATGACAGGTAATATGCTATGCACCTAAGTGCACTAGCAGTATGCAATAACGTAGCAGCAAAAAAATTAATAAAAGTCGGATAAACTAAGCAACGTAATATGCAATTGCAAAGCACATGGCACCATAAACTAATATCATAACCCAAAACATTGTCCAAAACGTAAACCTAAGCCATAAAGGCATAATATCCAAAAAGCATGAAGCATACTTTTAAATTCCAAAAACACGGGATTCCCACAAAAGCAACGTAAATCCACAAAAGTTAACCATAAATGTTGTTGCCTTCTTTCTTCTTCTTTTTTTTCCACAAAATACTTAAACTCCCATACTCTTCATAAACATTGTCTCATCGGGAGATATTTACAAAAAGACCCCATGGGATTGCTGAGGCTTGGGTGGTAACAAACTTAAATCCTTTGCTATTGCCTTCGCATCAACCGAAGCCTTAGAGGCTCGCTCCAAATATGTAGACAACTGGTTCATATTCCACCAAAACTTCAAGTTCTTAAAGGGTTGATAGATCGTAGCATCAATTTTTGTCTCACTAATACTATGTAAGATCTCTCTGAGAAGCTTAGCCGTATGAATTAGTACATCAGCAGTGTAGTCTTGACGAGCCTGAACAGTGAACTCGTCTTCTATTAGGGAACCGTCCTGGTTCATGTTTCCTAGATATCTGAGGTATCTGGTACAACTGGTGCTTCCTCGCTCCGGCATCCTTTAAAAAGAATCCATTCGAGGCTCGTCGACTATTCTTCGTCGACCCAGAGGTTACCACTTCATTCTTAAGCACTCCAGAGTGGACTGAGGAGTTCCACTAGGACATTCCCCGACCTTAGCACTTGGGGTCGTGATACAACTTTTCTTTGAAAACGCTTTTCCCCAAATGCATGTGACATGAGACTTAAACATGCATACTTATACTTGACATATGACATATGGAATGCCATGCATGAAATAACCAAACTTAACATTTTCATTTCATAGCATGATAACATAAACCATGATAGATATCAAAACATGTACATAGAACCATAAAAACTTGCTTAGGCCGAAACTCATAGGCACAAAAACTTGAGGATTCATCACATAAACAAGTTCTAAACTTCAAGTATATAATATAGAAATCAAGACATAGTATAACAAAACATGATATCATAGATTTGTGACTAAGTCCGAAACTTTCAAAGCATATTCAAATCAAAACTTCATATTACCTAAACCATCAACCTCAAATAAGTGAAAACCGAAACTCATGGGCATGTTTCATGGCATTTTCATCATAAATCCAAGGCATATAGTTCCTTTCTTAAAGTCACTTAAGATCATATTATCATATCCAAACAAACAACCAAGAGATAAAAAAAAAAGTAATAAAAAAGTTGAGTGTCTACTTACAAAATCCTCGTAAATGAATACTAGCAAGCTGTAAATCCGAACATACTGTATTAGAAAGAGCATCTAAAACCCTATCTCATGTTCTTGAGTGTGTGTGTATTTTTCTAGGGCATCACTTAGTCTTAAATCATTCAGCTTCTAGGGTTTTTAGGTTAAAACCCCCTTCATTTCACTCATAAGGTAGAACAAAACCTAAGGTAGGCAAGAATACATGTGATGGTCGAAACATGGAGGATGAACTCCCCCTTCACTATTCGGCCTCAAGGATTTCTCTTGGAAACCCTAGGTTATTTCCAAGAAAATAGTAGAAAGTGTGTGTGTTCTATCATTTCTCAAAGTCTAATGAGATTTGAGTCTCATTTTCAGATTGAGAAAATACTTGTGTATGAGCAAGACTTAGGAGAAACCGAACCTTACCTTGCTAATCCTTGGGTAGTGCCAAAATCCTTCTCTTGCAAGGATCCTCCTTGTTTGGTTGAAGAGAAAGCACAAGAAAATGAGAGAGATTTCAAAGGAACATGGGAGAATTGTGTGGAGAGAGTGAAAACTCATGTAAAATCTAAAAAACAGCAAGGGAAAAGCCTCCTAGGCATGAACCCTTCTCTTTATATATGAGACCCTTCACTTCCCTCCTTGTTTGTAACAAAACCCTTTCATGAAAGACAAGTGGCAAGGTTTCTTCTTCTTCCTTTCTCAAAAACTGAAAAGCCTCTTGGAGTTCCCCACTTGGATTGCATTGGGAAGGGGCATTCTTGGGAGGTGGCGTGTTGGACTTCTCTCCTTGGCCAAAAATCCCTCTTTCCCTCTTATGTCCTTCCTTTCCTTAATAAGTAAATATCTTTTCAAGGGGTAACTTGGTAAAACCATGCATGTCTTTTCCTATTCCCAACAAGAAACTCTTGGCATGGAAGACAAGTGGCATTGAGCGTGTGCCATAGCCCTAGCCGTCCTCTCTCCCCTTTTCCATTCCCAAAGTGTTGCTTCATCTTTCCAATATTCATTCCCTAGGTGACCTTTCACATACCGTTGGCACTAAGTGACAAGTGGCAAGTGAATGGAATGCTTGGGAGTACGCTAGCTGAAACCCTAAGGGCAAACTTGTCCTTGATACAAAAGTCTCATCACAAAAATCTTCTAGAAACTTGGTGCATGCTTGACACATGGCAAAAGCTAGCAAAATTCGAAATCCCAAAGGCCACCCTTCAGTTTCCTATGCAAAACTTCTAGAAAAACCCCATATCACTTCCCTAGGCTCCCCTTTTCCAAGAAACCTACCTTGGAACTTGAATTCTGGGCAAAAGAACAATGGGCTAGGCATGTACGACCATCTTGGTGCTTTCCTACACCTCTCTCTCCCCCTTAACCCACTTTCAAGACTAGGTTTAAGATATAACATTCTTAGGACACATAACACTAGCAACTTAGAATTGGATCATGGGCCTAAACCAATGGACCTAAGTTTCCTAATAAGGCCGAAATTCCAAAGTAAACTAGGGACATTCTCCTCTTGGGCTTAAGTTACTACATCAAAGGTTTCTAAGGCCTTCCAAAGTAACTAAGGCTCCTAAAATGCCATGGCAACCTAGAACAAATTCTAAGGGCCAAGCCTAGACAAAAACTCATGCCATCACAGTAACGGTTGTAACTCTCCTATCGGCCTTTAATGTTCTACTTTGACCAATTGACACACAAAACATTTGGCTATAAATTTTGCCACGTCTCTTTTCATTCCATCCTACCAATAGTGTCCTTTCAAGTCTGGATACATCTTAGTACTGACAGGATGCGTGGTGTAAAGTGTACAATGTGCTTCCCTTAGTATTTTCTCCTTTAACTCCAGGTCGGTAGGGATTACCTTCCTATCCTTGTAAAACAACATTCCATCTTTATGAATGTTAAAATGCTGGGGTCCTCCGGATTCCAGAATTTTCTGTCGAAACCTACCAAGCTTATTATCCTTCTGTTGTTAATCCCTGATTTCGTCATCGTTCAGCAACATAATCTCATGTACTGCTGCCAATGTCTTACTTCCTGGAAAACTTCCAATCAGAAAACTCCTTATGCTTGCTAATAAGGACTTGGTGTCTGTCTGGGCCTTACGACTAAGGGAATCTGCCACTATGTTGGCTTTCCTGGGGTGATACTTTATTTCACATTGGTAGTCACTTATCATTTCAACCATTCTTCTCTTCCTCATCTTCAAACTCTTTTGACTGAAAAGATACTTGAGGCTTTTGTGATCAGTGAAAACTTAATACTTTTCTCCATACAAGTAATGTCTCCAAATCTTTAGTGTGAATACCACTGCGGCTAATTCCAGGTCATGAGTGGGATAATTTTGCTCATGGTCCTTAAGTTGTTGTGAGACATATGCAACTACACATCCTAGACCCATCTTGGTTGCATCACTATAATCCACGTAAGGCTCGTGGGGTTCGGGTAAGGCTATTACTGGAGCGATAGTCAATTTTTTCTTCAACTCCTAGAAACTCCTCTCGCAATCTTCGCTCCAAATGAACTTAGTGTTCTTCTTAGTCAGAGCAATAAGGGGTCTTGAGAGTTTGGAGAAACTTCCACACAGTCTAATAGTACCCGGCTAAACTAAGATGAATACGTATCTCATGTGCGTTGGTTGATTTCTGCCATTCAGTTATTACTTCTCTCTTAGCAGGGTCCACTGCTACACCCTTTCTAGATATCACGTGCCCTAGAAACTTCACCTCTCAAAGCCAAAACTCACATTTACTGAGTTTCGCGTAGAGCTAGTGTTCCTGCAATATTTCCAATACTAGACCCAAGTGTATCCTATGCTCCTCATCACTTCGGGAATAGATCAAAATATAATCAATGAAGACTAGCATGAAACTATCCAGATAAGGCCTAAAGATCCAATTCATTAAGTCCATAAACACTGCTAGAGCATTTGTCAATCCAAAGGGCATTAATAAGAATTTGTAAATGTTCGTAACGAGTTTTGAATGCAGTCTTAGGAACATCTTGCTGTCTAATCTTTAGTTGATGGTATCCAGACCTTAGATCTATCTTAGAGAATACTGAAGCTCCCTACAATTGATCTAAGAGATCTTCTATTCCAGGTAACGGATACTTTTTCTTAATAGTTACTTTGTTCAATTCTTGATAATCGCTACACATTTTCATGGATCCATCCTTTTTCTTTACAAACAATACTGATACATCCCACGAGGACGAATTGGGTCGAATAAATCCTTTTTTCTAGGAGATCCTCAATCTGGGCTGTTCTATAGGGCGCTCTATGTATAGGGGTGGTTGCTGGCTCTAGTTCTATCATAAACTTTGTTTCTCTATCTGGGGGTAATCTAGGCAAATAGTCAGCAAACACTTTAGGAAAATCTTCTATTACGAGTATTCCATGTACTCCTGTAAGTTCCTCCGCCTTATCTTTTACAAACAATAGGTAGGCAGTCTCACCTCCCCGAATACTTTTCTTAGCCTGACAAGTTGTAACCACCAATGGGGATACCATGATAGGTTCTCCTATGTAGCAAATCCAATCGAAGGTGGGTGGTTCGAATACTACTTCCCTCTTCCAACAATCAATCTTAGCATAGTGCCTAAATAGTCAGTCCATTCCTAAGATTATGTTGAATTCCATTAGACAGAAGACGATTAGGTCAGCCTTCAACACCAAACCTGCAACTGCTAATGGGTAGTCCCCATTAGCATGAAGCAAATGCGGGGTGAACCTTCCCAATTCCATGAAGTGAGTCACATAGTGCTCGATGGTTAGATTGCATTGCACCAAGTTGGTAAACTCTTGGGCCTTCTATTTTTTGGTAGACTCAAGGAAGAATCGATTATTGAACTCTTCCTTAAATCTTTCCCACATGAGAGAGGCAATATTCCCAAGCTCCGCATTAACAATTGCTTCTTGGTGCCCCACCAATACCAGCCTGTAACACCCCACCTAAAAATCTCCTTAGGCCTTCACCTTAGTTGTGATGACCCGAGTTTGTCTAGACATGGCCCATAGAATTCATTCTTGGCTTCCATGGCATTTTAAGAGCCTTAGTTACTTTTGAGGGCCTTAGAGTCTTTGATTTAGTGATTTGAGCCCAAGAGGGGAGTGACCCTAGATTACCTTGTAATTTGTTGCCCTATTTAGAAACCCAGGCCCAATGGTTTAGGTCCATGGCCCAAACCTTAGCCACTAGTGCCATATGTCATGCATATGTTGCACTATAAATATGGTCTTGATAGTGGGCTAAGGGGGAGAGAGAAGTGTAGGGAAACACCAAAAGGTGGCTTGCACGCCAACCCTAGAGGATTTGCCACTTGTAAACGTACTAGAAACCTTCTAGAAGAATCAAGGGACAAAAGAAACCTAGGAAGACTAAAGGATTTTTGGCCAACCCATTTTCCCACACACTTAGAACCTTGTTTTGGCCTTATTTCGAGTTCCAATGTAGATTTCTTGGCAAGGGAAGCCTAGGGAAGAGGAAGGAAGTTTCTCTAGGAAAGATGCATGGGAAACCAAAACGGGGCTATACTGCTAAGAAAGGGGAAGGAGAAAACACTTACCACTTGTCATCCATGCAAGGATTTTGGAAGCAACCAAAGAAGAAAGTGAGGAGACTACTATAAAAAGGAGGGAGTACACGCCTATGGGCTTTTCCCTTGCCATTTTTCAAAATTTGCATGAACTCTCACTCTCTCCACACAACTCTCACATGTTCACTTGAAGATTCTTGCACATTCTCGCACTTTCTTTCCAACCAAACAAGAAGATTCCTTTTCAAGAGAGGATTTCGCCACCATCAAGAATAGACAAGGTAAGAATTAGTTTTTCTCTTAGTCTTTTTTTTTTTAAAGAGCGAAGGTCACATGTCCACGAGTGACCCCCTCCCGATTTTATTAAGAAAACCCTCACTTGTAGTAGAGGAATACCTTAAGAACCAATCAACACACCGGAGAAATTACAGCTCAGATGCCAAAACAAAATCCTTAACAACCAAAACCAATACATACGAGGAAAAAAAAATTATTACCGTAAATAAGGAAGTTCCTAGTGATCCATGCGCACCAATCCTCTAAGCAACCCGCTTCCTCTATCTACTCCAATAAACGACCCACAAATATTCTTGGCACCTTGCTTGGCAAGAAAATCCGCAACCATATTAGCTTCTCTGAAATTATGACAAATACTACAATTCAAGGCATCAAACAACATTTTAACTTCTTCCCAAAATTCCTACAAATACCAAAGGTTACAACCTCCTGCCTTGATCCATCCCACAATGACTGCTGAATCCGATTCCACCATAACATTTCGAAAACCCATTTGTTGAGCCATGTGTAATCCATCCAGGAGAGCATGCCCCTCATCTACAATGTTCGAGGCCACTCCATAGTGTGCTGCAAAACTAGCCATAACTTGACCATTCCCATCCTGGAAAATACCACCCCCACCAGCCATGTCGGGATTACCAAGAGAACTACCATCAATATTAAGTTTTTCTCTTAGTCTTGCACACACTTTCTACCCATTCTTATGGAAGAAGGTTTTAGGGTTTTCAAGGAACCCTTGAAGTCGAATGGTAGGGGATGTATACCCTCCATGTTTTTCGATCACCACATGCGTATTCATCTTGTTTCAAGTCTTGTTTTACTTCATGAGTGAGATGAAGGGGTTTTGACCAAAAAACCCTAGAGGCCGAAGGATTTGAGATCAAGTGATGCCCTAGAAATCCTCACACACTCAAGAATATGAAATAGGATTTTTTTCTAGGCACTTTCTAATGAAGCACAATCGGATTTACAACTTACTAGTATTTCCTTATGTAGATTTTTAAGTATACACTCAACTTACTCTTAGTTAATACTTGTATATATTTGTGTATGTTTGCTTTGTTTGTTATCTCTTGTATGTTTGTTTGAATATGCTTATGTGATCTTGGAATATGAATATTACATGAATGGTATGATTTGGTTTAAGATGAAAATGGCAAGAATGTTCTATTCATGGTTCGGTTTTAAGGAAAACATTGTGGTTGATTTGCGTTACTTGATCATTCGGCTACACCATGTTTTGGAAGTTTCGGATCTTGGCCAAATACCATGATTTTGTATTTCATTTCATTATGTTTTGCTTTCTAAGCAAATATGTTGGAAGAAGAAGCTTGTTCAAGTAATGATTCTTCATGTTCTGGCTTCTATATGTTTCAGTCAAGGCCCTTTTTCATGGTTCCATGTATGTGTTTTGATATCTCATATGGTTTATGTTATCATGCTATGAATTGAACATGTTATGTTTGGTTATTTCACGCACAGCATTTCATATGTCATATGTCAAGTGTAAGTACGCATGTTATAAAATCTCATGTCACGTGCATTTGGGGAAAAGTGTTTTCAAAGAAAAGGGTTTAAAAGTTTTATCAAGACCCCAAGTGCTAGGGTGGGGGAATGTCCTAGTGGAACTCCTCTGTCTACTCTGGAGTGCTTAAGAATGTAGTGGTAACCCCTGGGTCGACAAAGTATCATCGACGAGCCTCGAATGGATTCTTTTCAAAGAATGCCGAAGCGAGGAAGCGTCTAACGCTAGTGGGTGCGTAAGGCATGTAACCCGGCGGAGTAAGATCGAGTTAATATGAATCTCTGTCTATGACGTATTCATCACAGTGCACGGACTATTGATAGTGCAGTAACTAGCAGGAACTTGTTACTGCAGGAACACATGGTGCTAAGGGGAACCGTGTTGTGTCCACCCTCTAAACAAGGATAAGAACGTATGTGTTAAGGATCACTTCATGAGAATCTCGTGATATGATAAGGATCACTAGATGCAAATCTTGTGATATGTTCTAATAAGGAAAGTTCTGATTAAGATCACGTGAATAAGGAAAGTTAAGAAGTTTTTTTGAAAAGTTAAGTTCTGTTACAAGTCTTTTGAAAATGGTCAAGTCATACGTCAAGTACATGTCCATGCATGCATTTCATGATGTACCTCTTGTATGCTTGTGTTAACTGTAGTATGTTGTGTGATTACTCATTGAGATTTCTTAAAATCTCATTGTGGTAGTTCCACTACCATTCTCCAACTGGAATGATAAAAGTTGTTACAGGTACCCCAGATACCAAGAAACATGAACCTAGATAGTTCCTTGATAGAGGACGAGTACACTATTTAGGCTCGTCATGACTATATTGCTGACGCATTAAAACATACAGCTAAGCTTCTTAAGGAGATCCTAATTAGTATTGGTGAGACCTAGATCAATACTACGATCTATCAACCATCCAAGAACCTGAAGTTTTGGTGGAATATGGACCAGCTGTCTACTTATCTGGAGCGAGCCTCGAAGGCCTCGACTGACGCAAAGGCAACGACAAAGGATTTAGGTTTGATACCGCTCCAGCCTCAGCAATCCTATGGGGTCTTCTGGTGTCTGTCTCCTGATGGGACAATAGTTATGAAGAAAATGGGAACCTAAGTTATTTTGTGAAAAACAAAGGGACTTATGGTTTTAGGTCTCAACTTTTGTGGAACTATGTTTTGAGGAGGTCCCGTGTTTTGCGAGATTTAAACTATACTATATGCTTTTGGGATGCTATATCTTTATGATATATGTTTATGGTTTGGATAATGTTGGGATATGATGTTAGTACGGTGTCATGTGCTTTGCAATAGCTTATCGCATTGCTTAGATTATCCGACCTTTACTATCTTTCCGCTGCTACGTTATTGCATACTGTGGGTGTACTTAGGTGCATAGCATAATATCTGTCGTGTACGAGGGATATGTAGTCGTGTGTTACATGTCCCGGCGTTTTAGTCACTGTCCAATCCCAAGCGGGGGCTGAGGTTGCCACATTAGTAGCCTTAATCATAGTTAATTAGGAGTTGAACTATTCTAGAATAAGAACAACTTTGGATACATGAGTTGACAAAAAGGTCATATACTTTGGATTTAGAAGACTTATTAGAATATTCTAGGTGCAATATTAATTTTTGAGGAAAAAATAAATTTTTGGAGCTTGATTGGTTAGTAATATTATTTTAGAGAATTTTTAGTGCTTTATTAATTTTGAGGAAAAGTGCCAAGAGGCCAATGTTAGAATGACAAGTGGCATACTAGAGATTTTGCCACCTTATTGGGTTAAGGCATAATCAAGTACATGTCCATGCATGCATATCATGATATACCTTTTGTATGCTTGTATTAACTGTGGTATGTTATGTGATTACTTGCTGAGATTTCTTGAAATCTCATTGTGGTAGTTTTCACTACCATTCCCCAACCGGAATGGTAGAAGTTGTGATAGGTTTAGTAAAAGGCGACTATGACCAAGAGGAAGAGAAGGGTACCTCCTCCTCCGGAGAGGATTGTGCCTAAGATGACCACGGATCGGCCCGAGCCCTCCATCTGGGAGCGACTTGAGGCTATTGATCGAGAGATCACAGGTATACTTGAATTCATCACCGAGTTCAAACGGCGTAACAACCAGGACAAGGATAAGGCTTTGGAAAAGCGTGTGAAGCCCGAATATTTTTGAAAAGTACGGGAGTTTAAGTATTTTGTGAAAAAAAATAAAGAAGAAAGAAAGCAACAACATTTATGGCTAACTTTTGTGGATTTACGTTGCTTTTGTGCGTGTTTTGGGAATTTTAAAATTATGCTTCATGCTTTTTGGGATATTATGCCTTTATGGCTTATGGTTACGTTTCGGACAATGTTTTGGGTTATGATAATAGTTTATGGTGCCATGTGCTTTGCAATTGCATATTGTGTTGCTTAGTTTATCCGACTTTTATTAATTTTTTCGCTGCTACGTTATTGCATACTGCTAGTGTATTTAGGTGCATAGCATATTACCTGTCATGTACGGGGGGTGTGTAGCCTTGTGTTACATGTCCCGGTATCTCAGTCACCGTCCAATCCCAAGCGGGGGCTAGGGGCACCACAGGAAACAAGGCCCCCTCTCACTCAAGCCCGAAAGCCCATGAGTCCTTGACCCACACTCATGGCCCTTTTAAGCCCACAAGGCCCAAAGTCTTGTTTTGTTTTACTTCACTCTTCAAATTGAAAGCCCAATGCACCATACCATGGGTTTTCTTAAGCCCATGTCATACCCTAAATACTTAAATCATGTTTTAAAATTGGTTAAGACCATTAATCAACTTACCCAAGATTAGTGATCTTTAAACCATGTTTTGAAGCTTAATTTTCTTTCTTAATTTTTTAACCTTTTTATATGAAATTTTCATAGTTTATTACTCAATTACATCACTCTTAGATCATACTAAAACCCTATATAAACCTCCACACAAGTCATTAGAGGAAATGACATATCAAACCTCAAAACTACACCAATTGGCACATGTGTGCCCTTTGTGTGCATGAATTGTTTTGCCCTTAAACCCAATATTTTTGTGCCTTTTTCTCAATGGTACTATGGTCCTTAAACACCTCATATGACCCCTTTAAACCCATACCAAGCTTTGGACAAAGTTTGGTTTCAAAAACCAAGTCCTTAACCAAAACCGAATTGCACCAAAGGGACTAGTTGAATGGGCACCGGTTGGGTTGAGTTTCAACCACCCACCTGCCATGGCTGGGCCACCACCACATGCCACCTCCAGTACTACCCAATCCCCAAGAGTCCCTCATGGTCATCATGAGCCTTTGACCAGGTTTTTCCACCCAAAGAAGGCACCAAAACCAAATGGCCTTTGTGCACAGCTCCATTTCAGCAATCACCCTCCATTACATCATCTTCTTTGAGCTGCACCTTCATGATCACTTGGTAGCCAACCCTCCACCTTCTACCACCTGAAAAAGCCTTCAAGAAGTGACCTTACCTCTACACAATTCAGTCTTGAAGAAGAGTCAGGGAGAGGAGTCAAAGCAATGATCAAATCTGCCCAAGGAAAACAACTTGAACCCATCAGCCCCCTTGGGTGGTTTTGATGGTTTTGCTCATCTCTCCTCTACACCACTACTTGACCACCATCCACAGAAGCAATTTAGAAACTGTAGGGAAGAAATTATGGTGGTTTCAGGCCACTATTCCCCCTGCACACTGTGACACAAGCTGATGAAGGCAATTTGAAAATTTCAGCTTCTTACACAACCTCCCACCTCAACCAATCCCCTTGGACCAAGGCCAACGCCTCCACCCTATTGGCCACCTATAAAAGGCCCCTTCACCCCCTCATTTCTTCCACACCCCCTCTCCAACTTCCCCTTGAGCATAGAGAGAATCTTCCCCCTTTGTCTTGAGAGAAACCGAAAAGTGAGTGAGTTTGAGTGTTCTTGGAAGTTCTTGAGAGTTCTTGTGCTAGGAGCTTGAGTGGGCTACGTAATTTGTAATTTTTCTTGCCCTTGAACTTAGTTTACATGTAAAGCCTTGTTTTCAAGTATTGGAGTGAATTTTGGTTGAGTTTAGAAAAAGTTACCATGCTTGATTCAAAAGCGGGTTCATTAAGGATGATTTAAGTGTTTAAATAATTTTAAGTGGAAATTTAGCAATGGCATGTCTTAAGTATGTTTTGATATGATTTATTAGTGTATTAGAATGATCATTGAAGGTTTGATTTTCAGATTAGAAGCATGCCATGATAGGTTTCAATTCTACCTTGTATTGATCAGCAAGCATGCACGATTTTGATTAAATCATGCTTATTTTATGAAGTTTTGATTTATTTCACCTAGGCTTGATCAATGAGCATTTAGAAGATATTTTGATTGGGATAAGAATGAAAATGCATGTTTTGGGTGAGTTTCGAAAGCATGCCTTTGTGATTTACACTAGGAACATCAAACTTGATTAATGGAGGATTATTGAAGATTAAGATTTTTAGTCATGATTAAGTGTTGGGATGTACTTGCTTCCCCAATAATTGGACTTTATCATATCATTAAGGACTATAGTGATCGTTTGGGATCAAAGAGAATTTCATATGCATGCATTCATAGGGATTAATAGTTGAAATCATACTTAAGCATCAAAGAGATTGCATACCACGGGTTGGGAGTGTTTGAGATAGTTCCACTTTGAATTTTACAATTCTAAGAGTATGGATGGTTTTAGAATATGAAAAATATGAGTTCCATGAAGTTTGGTTGAATTTAAGGTTTGTTTGCAAATAGTGAAAATTTAGGGCCTTAGTGACAATTTTTTAAAGTTTAGGGGTATTTTTTTAAATACTCATTTTTTAACCCTTTTGATTATGAACTTCTTCCATAGTAGTACAAATCCTAACTTAGTATGAATTTGATTTCAGCCACTACGATATTTCCGTACTCGGGAAGTTTGTAAGTTAGATTCTAACTTACTCTTAAATATCTCATACCTCTTCCTATTCGCAACAGACAACTTTTGGCATGGGTGACAAGTGGCATGGGCGTGTGCCTTGTCCATTTCCGCCCATCTCTTCTCCTTCCCTTCGTTGCTTCATCTTCTATTGCTCCTTCCCAACATGACTCCTCATGTGCCATTGGTCTAGTAGTAACCTAAGTGACAAGTGGCAAGTGAAGAGGTGCTTGGGAGTATGGTGGCCGAAATCCTAGGGGCATATTAGTCATTTGATACATGAGTCCCTTCATCTAATCTTCTAAAAGCTTAATGCATGTTTGACACTTGGCAAAAATTGACAAAACTCGAAATCCCATGTGCCCCCTTCGGTTTCCCATGCAGATTTCCTAGAAAAAACAATCTTTCTCTTCCCTAGGTTTCCCCTTCCAAGAATATCTACCTTGGAACTCGAAATTAGGCCAAAACAATGGGTCTAGGCGTGTGGGAAAGGGTTGGCTGAAATTCCTTTAGTCTTCCTATGTCCATTTTGTCTCTTGATTTTTCTAGAAGGTTTCTAGCATGCTTGACAAGTGGCAAATCCTCTAGGGTAGGCGTGCAAGCCACCTCTTAGTGTTCCCCTACACTCCTCTATCCCTTTTAGTCCACTATCAAGCCTAGATTCATAGTGCAACACATGTATGACTAGGGTTTGGGTCATGGACCTAAAGCCATTGGGCCTGGGTTTCTAAATAGGGCTAAAAAATACAAGGCATTCTAGAGTTACAACCTTCTTGGGCTCAAGTTGCTAAATCAAGGGCTGTAAGGCCTTCCTAAATAACTAAATCACTTAAAATGCTATGGCAACCAAGAATTAATTCTATGGGCCATGCTAAGGCAAGCTTGGGTCATCACAATCGATATATGAGAAACTTCTCAAATGGATTGCCACGGCCACGACCTTCTCCTCTTGGTGGCTCTGGTCGGTTATTTTGCCCTTAAATTATCTGTTGCCGCACCACTTCGTCATTTGGCAGATGGCTTCTACTATAGCTTGACCTCCTTTAGTGGAGGATTTGCTTCCTCCCATTCCCTTGTTCTTAGAGAATTCTCATCACGCCTCCTACGTGCCATGAGCTCCTTTCTTGAAACGTACAAAGCTAACGTACATCAGTCCAATTTGTATAACGGGACAACCTTGGTTCCAATTCTTGGTCCATGAACGCGTGTCCTTCCAGCCTTTAAGCCAACAGACTAAGATATTCAAGCCTAACTTTTGGTACCATGTTCCCTAGGACAACTGTGGGTTTATCCATAGATGTAATTGCTTTGATACCACCGTCTATGATGCCCCCAGACCCCGCTTAGGATTGGACAGAGACTGAAGCATCAGTCCATGTAACTCTAGGTTGAACACCCATCATTCATGATAGTTAACATGTAATGCACTTATCATGTTACTAGGAGTATGCAATAATTGCAGTGGGAAAGTTCGAAACTAAGTAAAGATCTGAGCAATTAATGTATGGTACCAAATAAACTAACTATTAAAAATCCCAAAGTATTTGTTCAGAGACTTCCAAAAATACAAACTGGGGGTTTTAAACAACAACCTTTCCATCAAAATATCCTTGTGCTATGTTTACATAGCCAAGAAAATGGCCTATTTGCTTTTATCCTTTTCTACGGTCTTCTACAGGTCCTCAAAAGGCTTCAGCACTTCACTAACGAAATTCTCGGCTGATTCTAGCCTCTCTACTAGTGTTGGCTCTGCAGAGCATTCAGGACTCTTAGGGTCCTTCTCAGATAATGGAGGATCTTCCCTCTTACGTTTCCCCATCTCAGTAAGTTAAACCAATAACATACAAGAAGATAACATACGCGTGCAAAGGTAAACCATGAGTATGAATGCATGGACATGAATTTGACTAAAGCTCATTTCGTTCTTGTATTCGTTTCAATTCATTGACCATGGAATCATGTGACAGAGTAGCAAAATAGTCATGTAAAAGTACCATTTTTGTGATAACCCGAGCTTGACTCGGCATGGTTCATAGATTTAATTCTAGTTGCCATAGTATTTTAAGGGGCTTAGTATTTTTAGTTAAAGGAAAGGCCTTAGGATCTATGATTGAGCAACCTGAGCCCAAGTAAGGATTAACCCTAGAATGCCTTGTGTAAATTTGGCCCTATGAAGAAACCCAAGCCCAATGGCCCTAAGCCCATGACACAAACCCTAGTCACTAGTGTCATGTGGTCATACATGTGTTGCACTATGAACCTAGTCATGATAATGGACTAAGGGGGAGAGAGAAGTGTAGGAAAGCCAAGGGATATCTTGCACACCTACCATAGAGGAATTGCCACTTGTTAAGCATGGTAGAAACCTTCTAGAAGAATCAAGAGAAAAAATGGACCTAGGGAGACTAAAGGATTTTCAGCCAACCCTCTCCCACATGCCTAGACCCTTTTGTTTTGGCCCAATTTCGAGTTCCAAGCTAGATATTCTTGGAAAGAGGAGCCTAGGGAAGAGAAATGTGGATTTTCTAGGAGATTTACATGGGCAACCGAAGGGACACAAGGGGATTTCTAAATTTAGCTTAAATCTTCAAATTTTGCCAAGTGCCAACCATGCAATAAGCTTCTAGAAGAAATCTACCCCTATAATTTTGGCCACTACTATTCCAAGCCTAACCATCACTTGCCACTTGTCACTTAGGTTACAAAATAGACCAATGGTACATGAAAGGTCACCTAGGGAAGGAACAAGAGGGAGATGAAGCAACAAATTGGGAAGAAGTGGAAAGGAGTGGACGGCAATGGGAAAGGCACACGCCTATGCCACTTGTCACTCATGCCAAAGGTTGTTTGTTTGGAAAAGGAAGAGGCATGAGACATTTTACAAAAGTACCCTTGAGGAAATATTCACTCGCTTAAGAAAAAGGAATGGCATAAAGGGAAAAATGAGGGTTTTGCCCAAGAGAGAGGAAGCCCTACACACCACCCATGCATGTCCCTTCCCAATGCAATCCAAAGTGGGATTCTAAGAGTCTTTTCGGCAAAAGAGAAGGAGGAAGAACAAATATTTGCCACTTGTCACTCAAAGGTGGAAGTGTAGAGACCGCTATAAAAAGGAGGGAGTACATGCCTATTGGCTTTTCCCTTGCCATTTTTTAGAAATTGCATGAACCCTCACCCTCTCCACACAACTCTCACATACTCACTTGAGAATTCCCACACTTTCTCGCATTTTCTTTCCAACCAAACAAAGAAGATTACCTTCAGGAGAAGATTTTGCCATCTTCAAAGAGAGACCAAGGTAAGACTTGGTTTTCTCTTAATTCTTACACACACATATCACTTTTCCAACTCAAAATGAGATTCAAATCTCATGGGAAGTTGAAAGTGGTGAAACACATGGTTTCTACACGTTTTCATGAAAAACGAATTATAGTTTTCAAGAAACCCTTGAAGACGAATGGTGGAAGGTATTCATTCGCCATGTATTCTACCACCATCATGTGTTCTTACCCTACCTTGAGTTGTGTATAAAAACACAAAGGAAATGATAGGGGTTTTTACCTAAAAACCCTAAAGGCCGAACGGTTTAAGATCAAGTGATGCCCTAGAAACCCTCACACACTCAAGAACACGAAATAAGGTTTTTAGACACTCTTTCTAATGTAATACATTTCGGATTACAACTTGCTTATATTTCATTTTGTGGATTTTTATAAGTATACACTAAACTTACTCTTGGTTAATACTTGTATATACTTGTGTAAATCCTTTTATTATTTTGGTTGTTTTGTTTGTGATTTCTTGTTTGTTTGCTTGAATATGCTTACATGAACTTGGAATATGAATGTGGAATGAATGACATGTTTCAGTTTAAGGTAAGACTTGGTTTTCTCTTAATTCTTACACACACATATCACTTTCCAACTCAAAATGAGATTCAAATCTCATGGGAAGTTGAAAGTGGTGAAACACACACGGTTTCTACACGTTTTCATAAAAAATGAATTATGGTTTTCAAGAAACCCTTGAAGACGAATGGTGGAAGGTATTCATTCTCCATGTATTCTACCACCATCAAGTGTTCTTACCCTACCTTGAGTTGTGTATAAAAACACAAAGGAAATGATAGGGGTTTTTACCTAAAAACTCCAAAGGCCGAACGGTTTAAGATCAAGTGACGCCCTAGAAATCCTCACACTCAAGAACACGAAATAGGTTTTTAGACACTCTTTCTAATGTAATACATTTCGTATTACAACTTGCTTATATTTCATTTTGTGGATTTTTGTAAGTATACACTTAACTTACTCTCGGTTAATACTTTTATATACTTGTGTAAATCCTTTTATTGTTTTGGTTGTTTTGTTTGTGATTTCTTGTTTGTTTGCTTGAATATGCTTACATGAACTTGGAATATGAACATGGAATGAATGACATGTTTCAGTTTAAGATGAAAATGGCAAGAATGTCCTTTGCAAGCTTCGGTTTTAAGGAAAACAATGTTGTTAATTTGTGATACTTGATGATTCGGCTCTACCATGTATTAGAGGTTTTGGATCTTAGCCAAACACCATGATTTTATGTTTTGTTTTGTTATGTTTTGATTTCTAAGCAATATGTTTGAAGTTGGAAGTATGTTTAAGTGATGATTCTTCATGTTTTTACACTTGCATATTTTGGCCAAGGCCTTTTTTCATAGTTTCATTTATGTGTTTTGATAGTTCATGTGATCTATGTTATCATGTCATAAATTGAACATGTTATGTTTGGCTATTTCATGCACGGCAGCTCACATGTCATATGTCAAGTATACGAACATAAGTCTTAAGTCTCATTTCACATGCATTTCGGAGAAGTTTTTTCAAAAATATTTTCAAAGAAAACAGTCTAAAAGTTTTATCATGACTTCAAGTATGCGGGATGTCCTAGTGGAACTCCTCTGTCCACTCTGGAGTGCTTAAGAATAGAATGGTAAGCCCTAGGACGACAAAGAACAGTCGACGAACCTCTAATGGATTCTTTTTAAAGAGTGCCGAAGCAAGGAAGTGTCTAACGCTAGTGGGTTCATAAGGCAAGTAACCCGACGAAGTACTGTCAAGTTAATATGAAATGACTCTGTTTATGACGTATTCATTATGGTGCACGAACCGTTGATGGTACAGTAACTAGTAAGAACACGCGGTGCAAAGGGAAATTGTGATGTGTTCACCCTCTGAACAAAAATAAGAGCTCATATGTTATGGTTCACTTGATGCAAATCTTGTGATATTTTCAGATAAGACAAGTTCTGATTAAGATCAATGTAAAAATGAAAGTTAAAGATGTACTCTAAAAATGTCAATGTCTCTGTTATAAGTCTTTTGAAAATGGTCAAGTGCATAAGTTAAGTTTTAGTCAAGTCATATGTCAAATACATGTCCATGCACGTATTTCATGATGTACCTTGTGTATGCTTGTGTTAACTATTGTATGTTGTGTGTTTACTTGCTGAGATTTCTCGAAATCTCATTTTGGTAGCTTCCACTATCATTCCCCACCTGGAATGATAGAAGTTTTGATAGGATTAGAAGATGACATCCATGATCAAACGGAAGAGAACTGCACCTCCTCCAGAGAGGATTGTGCCTAAAATGGATATGAGTCAACCTGAGTCCTCCATCCTGGAGTGCCTCGAGGCCATCGACCAGGAGATTGCCTAAATACTCCAGTTTATTAAGGAATTTAGATAGCGCAACAATCAGGATAAGGATCAAACCTTAGAGAAGCGCATGAAGCCTGAGCCCTGTTGGAGTCTCCAATAGTGGCCCTTGATGAGGCCCAGTCATTTTTTCAGGAGTTTCAGGATGTCTTCCCTGAAGATCTCTGTGACCACTTACCCCCTCTACGAGATATTCAACATGCCATAGATCTTGTCCCAGGAGCGTCCCTTCCAAACTTGCCTCATTATAGGATGAATCCTACTGAGCATGCTCAGCTCCAAAGACAAGTGGGTGAACTTCTTCACAAAGGCTTTAACCGTGAGAGTTTAAGTCCTTGTGCAGTTCCTGCCCTTTTGACTCCTAAGAAAGATGGTTCTTGGAGGATGTGCATTGATAGTCGTGCCATTAATAGGATCACAGTGAAATAGCGATTTCCCATCCCTAGGCTTGATGATATGTTGGATATGATGGTTTGTGCCACAATATTTTCTAAGATTGATTTAAAGAGTGGGTATTACCAAATTAGGATTCGCCAGGGTGATGGGTGGAAAACTGCCTTTAAGACGAAGGATGGCCTTTATGAGTGGTTGGTCATGCCTTTTAGACTAACCAATGCCCCAAGTACTTTTATGAGAGTGATGACACAAGCTCTTCGGCCTTTCATGGGTAAGTTCCTCGTTGTCTACTTTGATGACATTCTCGTTTACAGTAGGACTAAGGAACAACATCTAGATCATCTCACACAGGTTTGTTCCACTCTTTGTGAAACAAATATGTATGCTAATGTGAAGAAATGCTTTATCTTCATAGATCGGGTTGTCTTCCTAGGATTCATTGTGTCTTCTACTGGAGTATCTGCTGACCCCACAAAGATTCAGGCCATTGTTGGTTGGCCTGAGCCCAAGACTATACATGACATCAAGAGTTTTCATGGTCTGGCTACCTTTTATCGTCGTTTTATTAAGGGGTTTAGCACAATCATGGCTCCTATCACAGAGTGCACGAAGAGGGGAGAATTTCAGTGGACATCGGAAGCGGCTAAGGCTTTTAAGTTAGTCAAGAAGCGAATGACGGAAGCTCCTGTCATGCGACTTCCTGACTTCTCCAAAGTTTTTGAGGTCGAGTGTGATGCCTCACGGGTAGGAATAGGTGGAGTTCCTAGCCAGGAACGCCACCCTATTGCTTATTTATGTGAGAAGTTAAATGATGCCAAACAACGGTACTCTACCTATGATAAGGAACTGTATGCGGTTGTGCAAGCTTTGCGCTATTGGTGCCATTATTTGTTACATCAGGAGTTTGTTCGTTATTCAGACCATGAGGCCCTCCGCTACCTTAATTCCCAGAAAAGATTGAAATCTAGGCATGGTCGTTGGGTTGAATATTTGCAAGCATATTCTTTTGCTTTAAAGCATAGGAAGGGCGTTGAGAACCAAGCAGCTGATGCCTTGAGCTACCGCATCTCCCTTTTGTCTATCATGAATGTCAAGGTCATAGGTTTTGAAAGACTTAAGGAAGAGTATGAGCCTTGTCCTGATTTTAGGGATACTTTTCTCGCTTTGCAAAGCGGGCAGTCGGATACCACTGATGGTTTCCGTCTGGAGGATGGTTATCTTTTTAAAACCAATAAGTTGTGCATCCCTCAGACTTCAATTAGGAACTTTATAGTTTGGGAAGTTCATGCCGGAGGCTTGGCTGGACATTTTGGACGTGATAAGACCATAGACGAGATTGAACGTCAATTCTATTGGCCCATCTTGAAGAGAGATGTGGCTAAGATAGTTAGCACCTATAACACTTGTCAATTAGCCAAACAAAAGCGACAGAATACTGGTCTCTACACATCCCTTCCTGTCCCTAGTTGTCCTTGACAAGACATTAGTATGGATTTTGTGTTGGGACTTCCACGCACTCTGAAGAAGTATGATTCTGTTTTTGTTGTAGTGGACCGTTTCTTGAAAATGGCTCACTTTATTCCTTGTAGCAAAACTTCAGATGCGTCTAAGGTCACTAGGTTGTACTTTAATGAGATTGTCAAGTTGTATGGTCTTCCTAAGACTATTGTTTCAGATAGGGATGTTCATTTCACAAGTCATTTTTGGAGAACCCTATGGCATATGGTTGGCACTAAATTGAAATTCTCCACTGCTTACTACCCCCAGACAGATGGTCAAACTGAAGTTGTTAACCGCAGTCTTGGCAACTTATTAAGATGTCTGGTCCAGGAAAATCTTAGGAATTGGGATTTGATCCTTTCTACAGCTCAGATTGCATATAACAATTATGTGAATCGGTCTATAGGTATGAGTCCCTTTGAAGTTGTTCATGGCTACAAACCTAGGAAGCCTTTAGACCTTATTCCCATGTCTCCTCATGCTAATGTGTCTGTGTCAGCTGAGGCATTTGTTCAACACCTTCATGACTTGCATATTGAGATCAATAAACAACTTGAGGCCAGTAATGCATCATAACTTCGAGCTGATTTTCATAAACGACATGTTGAATTTAAGGTTGGGGATTATGTTATGATCCGAATTAGACCAGAACGGCATCCACCTGGATCCGCTTTCAAATTGCAAGCACGTAGTGCTGGTCCTTTAAAAATTTTAAAGCGTGTTGGTCCAAATGCATATATTATTGATCTTCCATCACATTTTGGTTACCACTCTACTTTCAATGTTGAGGACTTAGTTGCTTACAAAGGCCATTTCAATCCCTCCAGTGATTCTTTTCTGCCTCCATCTGTGAACCCTGACCCTAAACATTTTGTTACTCCTAATCCACTACCATCTATCACAGCACACAAAGATAAAATTGATATTATTCTAGATGAATAGATTGTGTTGACCAATGATGGAGAGGTTCAGCATTTCCTTGTTCGTTGGGTCAATCGACCAGATTCTGACTGTACATGGAGTCCCAGATAGACCCTCCAGTAGCTTGATCCAGATTTATTGGAGCTTTATCGGAGCCAGCAGGATCTTCCTTTGCCCGGGTCACCAGCTACCTGTTCTAGAGAAGTGGGTAGGGACACCAGACTCAGGCCTCCACTCACACGTGTTTATGGCCGTCAGAAGAAGCGTGCTCAACCACTTAGCTTATGGTTGGGTGATTGATTGCAGCCTTAGCGTGACTCGTCAACTCGACAGAGTCGAGCTTTTCCACCCCGGGAGAGTTGATGAGGACATCTCCTATTAATGCTTTATTTATTTTATTAATGTCTTGTCTATTTTATTTAGGGTTTGTATTACCTTACTATTTAAAGACATCTTCTATTTTTGTTATTTTATTAATGTGTTATTTATTTCATTTAGGGTTTGTATTGCCCTACTACTTAAAGACTTGTAAGGAATATTGGAACGATAGTTGTTTTGAATGCAGAATTGAGCGCCACAGCCGCCTCCTTCCAGTCCCTCTTTGCTTTCTTCTTCTTCCTCTCTTCTCTTCTGGTTCATTTTTCTTCTCTATTTCCTATTACTCTGTCTCTATCTCTTCTTCTCACTTCTATCCGTACATCTCCTATTAATGCTTTATTTATTTTATTAATGTCTTGTCTATTTTATTTAGGGTTTGTATTACCCTACTATTTAAAGACATCTTCTATTTTTGTTATTTTATTAATGTGTTATTTATTTCATTTAGGGTTTGTATTGCCCTACTACTTAAAGACTTGTAAGGAATATTGGAACGATAGTTGTTGTGAATGCAGAGTTGAGCGCCACAGCCGCCTCCTTCCAGTCCCTCTTTGCTTTCTTCTTCTTCCTCTCTTCTCTTCTGGTTCATTTTTCTTCTCTAGTTCCTATTACTCTGTTTCTATCTCTTCTTCTCACTTCTATCCTACATCACTTTAGGTCTCAACTTTTGAGGAACAACATTTAGAGAAGGTCCCGTGTTTGGGGAGTTTAAAACTACTCTATACTTTTGGGATACTATATCTTTTATGATGCATGCTTATGGAAATTGACAATGTTGGGATATTTTGTTAGTAACGGTACCATGTGCTTTGCAATTGCTTATCGCATTGCTTAGATTATCCGACTTTTATTATTATTCCGCAACTATTTTATTGCATACCGCTAGTGTACTTAGATGCATTGCATATTATTAGTCATGTACGAGGGGTGTGTAACCATGCGTTATATGTCCCGACATTTTAGTCACCGTCCAATCCTAAACGAGAGCTGGGGGCGCCACAATTTTCAACTCATATTAATCACATATAGCCATTTAATCCATATAACAATATAGGTGGACACCTCACGACTCCCCTACACATCGTGGGCTTCCTGCTAGTTACCGCATCACATAGTTAGCTCTCTTGATCGGGTGTGAGTACGTCAGAGTCCATATGGGCAGGTTTGGGAGGTGAGATGAGAATTTTGTGTTTTGTTTTAGTGTTTAAAATATTATGTTTTAGTATTATTATTGTTTTAGGATTTGAAAAAGTTGAATTGTTTATTATATTTTGTATAGGGATTTGAAAAAGGTGTAATGATAAGATGAGATGAGAATTTTGTGTCTCATCCCACTCCCCAAACCTGCCCATAATATAGCAGTTCGCAATTCGTCTTCACTCTAGAATCCTTTAAAAAGAACCCCTTTGTCGCAATCCAAAATTTACAATTCGCTTTCGCAATTCGCCTTTACTCTGGAATCCTTTAAAAGGATAATACAGCAGCTCGCAATTCACCATATAATACATCAAACCTACCCATAATATAGCAGTTCGCAATTCGTCTTCACTCTAGAATCCTTTAAAAAGAACCCATGTGTCGCAATCCAAAATTTACAATTCGCTTTCGCAATTCGCCTTTACTCTGGAATCCTTTAAAAGGATAATACAGCAGCTCGCAATTCACCATATAATACATCAATTTTCAATGTGTTGCACCCACTTGCATTAGGTGCTACTTCACTTTGGAATCCTTTAAAAAGAAACCATTCAAAATCCGTTGACTGTACTTCGTCAACCCAGGGATTATTACTCCAATTTAAGCACTCTAGAGTGGACAAAGGAGTTCCACTAGGATATTCCCTCATCTTAGCATTTGGGGTCATGAAAAAAATTGTTATTCTTTCTTTTCTTTTAATGCACAACCCGAAATGCATATAACATGTACTTGTGACAAAAACTTTGATGCATAACCCGAAAACATGTAATCATGTGACTTTATGCAACAATATTATGTTCTTATGTCATATATCAAGAGTGCATGACATTTACAACTTGAAAGAATTAGAACATGCTGAAACTTGTACTAGAAAACAACATGTAAAAGCTCAGCACAACATTCAACATTCCTCATAATCAAAAACATATCATTTGAAAAAGTAAGCAATATTTGAGCATAGCATGTATGTGTAAAGCTGAAACCACATCATATGACAAGCAACAATTCCAAAATCCAATTTGAATGACAAAATGCAAAGTTTACACACTACATAAGTACATTATCCAAGAGTGAGTTAGTGGCTAACTTACAAATATCCGATGTAAAGAAATGCCAACAATCAAGAAAGCTGAAAGTGAAAATCCAATTTGAATGACAAAATGCAAAGTTTACACACTACATAACTACATTATCCAAGAGTGAGTTAGTGGCTAACTTACAAATATCCGATGTAAAGAAATGCCAACAATCAAGAAAGCTGAAAGTGTAGGTTTAAACCATTAGACTTAGTGAAATCAATGATACATCAACCCGAGTGTGTGTGTGTGTGTGTGTGTGTGTGTGTGTGTGTGTGTGTGTGTGTGTCGTGTTCTAGGGTTCACCCTATTCGGTTCTAGGGTTTCTTTTCTCACTTTGAGACCTTTCATGAACTCCAGTCTTGAGGAAATGACCTAGGCCAAATGGAGGTAACATTCTCCTTACTTGGTAATACTCATATTGGTTGGGCGCTAGTTGATTCTTGCAACCCTAATGGCCATTGGTGTGGTGTGCATTGTGTGTGTTTGTGTGTGTTTATCAACGTTAGCGCCGAAGTGCAAGGAAGAGTTTTCATGAAAACCGTAGTGGTGGCCGTGTGTCACCTCACTCTCCAAAGGTTCTTTTATTTCCATTTTTGCCATTTGTGGTTCGAGCTCTTTGAGAAGAGTACCTAGACACTCAT
This sequence comes from Juglans mandshurica, assembly GCA_022457165.1. Classification (NCBI taxonomy): domain Eukaryota; kingdom Viridiplantae; phylum Streptophyta; class Magnoliopsida; order Fagales; family Juglandaceae; genus Juglans; species Juglans mandshurica. The sequence goes on along the minus strand of CM039633.1, from coordinate 9,337,871 downwards.
ACTCGACAAGATCAATCATGGTTGAACCAAATATTCCCATCATCCCCACAACTCAAGACAAGGAGGTATCATACATCTTTTACTGACCCAAGCCGAACCCTCTTCAACCAAAGAAAATCTATGTGAGTGCGTGTGTGCTCAAGAGAAGTGAGTGAAGTAGAAGTTTGAAGATCTCTCACTGTACAAATCTGCCCAATGTGATGTCCAAATCTCCTTCCTATGCTTGTGAGTTGGAGATGTTTGGAAGATAGAAAAATATGGTGTTTGGCTTGTTCTTACTAGGGTGGACGAGATAGAGAGAGAAAAGCAGAGGTGAAATATGAAAATTGAAACAAATGACCTTTGGGTGTCCTTGGTGGGGTGTAAGGCGCCGGCCCCTTCCACAATTTCCCACATACTCTCTCTCCCATCATTACTTCTAATTGTGAAAACCGAAGGCTCTTTGTGCATGGGCACCATGTGGCATGTTGCTTCCTCTCTTGGCCAAAATCCTCCTTCTTTCTCTTCATTGTTGCTCTCTCTCTCTCTCTCTCTCAGAAATGTCAAAGTTCACCTCTAGCATGGATGACAAGTGGCAAGCTCCTTTCCCTAGCCGAAACCCTAAAGCCATCTTCCTATCTCTTTCACGTTCAGATGCAATGAACCTAGGATTGAGCAAGGCATGGTTGCCAAATGGCATGCCATTCTTGAAATCCTCATTGTCCTTTCATCAAAGATTCTTCTAGAAAATGTCTTGTGGGTGGCGTGTTCATTCCCCTAACCGAAGCCCTAGAGATCTCCTATAGGCTTCTGTTCCAATCTTGTGGTTCCCCATGTGTCTTTTACACTCCTTCATAATTGCATCTCCTAGAGATTCCCATGCATGAATGCTAAAGGGTGGGTGGCGTGTGTCCCTTGGGTATCCGAAATTCACTTATCTCTTCACTTCTTCCATTTTGAAGTCTAGATACAATGAATCCTGGAAGTGAGGTTGCATGTTGGCCAAGTGGCATGGTGGTTGGTGGAGTGGGCGTGTGCCCTAAGTGAGCGAAATCCTTGTCTTCCCTCCATCATCTTTGCTTCTTCTAGAAGCTATCTTGCATGCTTGCGAAATGGCAAGTTTTTTGTCAAACCGAAGTACCCCTTCCCAAGGTTCCAAATGATTGAAGCTTAGGGAACCTAAGGGTCACTTTCTCCTAAATGGAGCCTCCCTCCATATTCAAAACCGTAATTGGATTTTTAAAACCCTAAACCTTCTAGTGGTTGAGTAACACTAGTCCTTTAGGCCTCCTTGTGGGCTTGGGCGCCTAACTCATTAGCAAAAAGGTGGGGCCCTTGTCACTTCCTAAGTTCTCATCTCACCAAATCCATTGGGCTAAGTTCTAGTTGGACTAAGGCCAAAATAATGAAAATAATAGGCGAGGACTTGCCTAAGTCTGGGTTGTCACATGCCAACCAATCCATTCCTAAAATGACTTCAAAACCCAGCATGTCGAATACTATTAGATACATTTCCAAAGGGGTTCCATCTATCTCCAAAGGACATTCTCTAACTACCTTAGTGCAAAACAATATTCCTCCATTGGGTAGCGCTACAAGACTCCTTGACACATTGGTTTCGCTTGGAGACCAATCGTTCTAATGAATGTAGTAGACAAAGGATTGGGAAGCTCCTAAGTCAAATAGTGTACATGCATAGAAATGAATGATCCTAACTCACCCTTTACAATCAACTATGATTTACTATTTATACTAAATGCCTATGAACATGGTCAGCCTATCGTAAGCTACAATTTCGTACCTGTGATGATGCCTGCCTCCTAAGTCTCTAGGGTATCCTCATGAACTTCTCCTGGAGCAAGGGTGTACACTCTAGCTTGTACAACCTGCCTATGGTCTCCATGTTCTCTACCATGTTTTCTCGCTAAGCTAAAGGCACCTAAGGCCAATCATGGCATAATGGCCTGTTTGTCTAAAGGGAAAACACAAAATTGTGACCTATTGCCAGTCCCCCTCATGAGCCCTATGGCAACTACCGCAACCTGGCGTTCTTTCTCCCATGCATACTCTAGGAGTAGTTGGCAGTTGTCCACTCATCCTTGACACAAATTTCTGAGGGACACCTGAGCCGTTTCCTTTACCGAAAAACATCCTCCTCTTTAGACCATTGGTTGTGATCAATGAATTGCACTACTTATACTCAGCAATGGAGGCTACATGCACTAATTTTTGGAATTCCTTAATCTCCAGACATGCTACTTGAGTCCTGATTTGGGTCTGGAATCCATCCTGAAATTGCTCAATCCTCATGCTCTACGTAGAGATAAGGTGAGGGGCAAATCTCCCTAACTCCATAAACTTAGTGGCATACTACTCTACCGTCATATTCCCTTGAACTAAATTAGAGAAGTCCTTCGACTTTTGCTGCCATAATATAGCGGGAAAGTATCGATCATCAAATTCTTTCTTAAATTTCTCCCACAGGATACTTTTTGCAGTTCCCCACTCTATGATGATTAGTTGTCTCTTAGTACCCCACTGTGACGCCCCCAACCTCCACTTCGGATAGGACAAAGACTTGGAGCATCGAGACATGTAACACGAGGCTACATACCCCCTTCATGACAAATAATATGTAATGCATCCTAGCATGCTTCTAGCAGTATGCAACAACTCACAGTGAAAAAAGTGATTTGTAAAACTTTTGTACCAGAACACAAACTAAACATCCCAACATTTGATTAAAACATAGATAATGCCTTATTTAGCAGATGTCCAAGTAGTAAGGCATCAATTCAACATTGCTATGGAGATTGCATCTCCTTATTACAACCAGGTTCATAGGGATTTTTAGAACAAAACATTCTTAAAGCATCTCTTTGATGCATTGTATGGTATACAGGACCATCTCCATAAACACCATTATCAACTCCAACTTGCGGTTTGGCTCATTCTCAATCATCCTTAGCCAGGGGTTAGAGTTCATCACCATCTTCTACTGTTGGTCATGTTTCAACTCTTACCATTCCATGGGTGTGATGTGGTTGTGTAGTTGAAGTGTTGGGCAATATTGTGTCGTGTTGTGGTTGTAAGTAGTGTGAAGTGACGGCGTTGTGCCGTCTGATGTAGTTGGTGATGTGGTAGTGTGTTGTGAAGTGATGGCGTTGTGTAGCTGTGGAATGGCAAGATGCCACTGGAAGTGTTGGGATGATCCATGTAGTTTGAAGTGTTGTGTGAAGTGATTGGATGTGGCGTAACCATGATGTGGTTGTACATCATGTAGATCGAGTGAAGTGCCAGTATAAGCTATGTAGTTGGGCGGATTGTATGAAGTGTCATGTTGGTTGGGAATTGAGTAAAGTGTTGGGATAGCTATGTAGTTTGTGAGGTGGCATGATGTCAAGTGAAATGTTAGGATTGTGAAGGTTGGGACTGCAAAGCGTGAGAATGGTATGTGTTTGAGTTGGACGTTATTGTCAGGTGTATGAAACTAAGCAGGCATTTTAGTGTATTATATGTTGATCTTATGTGATCAAAGGAGTAGGGTACATGTATAATTTGGTTGGACAAATGTGCCGGACAGATTTACCATATGTAATGGATAATCTCTCTTAAGTATGAGTACATGATTTTTAAGCCTCAAGGTTAACTTAAAATTGTGTATTATGCTTGGTTAAGATTAAAGTGAAGTGTTGGTTAGGTTATGCACGAATGGAGGAAGGAATGTGTGTATTGACTAGGATTGGGTTGTATAACTTGGTTGGTCCAAGTTATGCATCGGGAGTATGATAAAGGTAATGATGTGTCTAAGCATTTAAGGTGAATCAAGGAGGTTCACCTTGAAGGATAAGAACGTGAAGTAGGAGGCTATGTGTTTGAAAGGTGACCTCAAGTGGGTCACAAGTTACAATCTTGAGAATTTAGGAAATGTGAGAAAGGAAAGCATAGAAGATGGACTCGTTCTCTTCATTATCGGTTTCAACATGTTTTCCGTGAAGGTAATATGGTGGCGGATTGGTTAGCCAAGGCAGGAGCCTCAGGCGCTGACTTGGCTTTTTCTAATAACTGTGTTTTGCCGCGGACTCTTCGGGGATTGCTCCGTTTGGATAACTTAGGCCTTCCATCTTTAAGAATTTAGTTTTTATTCTGGGTTTTGTGGTTATTGTTTTTAGTCAATTTATAAGTTTGTCTTTGTTTTGCTTCTCTTTGTTGTGGGCCTAATGGGTTGTCTATGGTCCTTTCTTGTCACCACGGTATTCTTCCACCATAAGTGAGGGTATTATTAATAAATTTGGGAGGGGTCACTATTGGACATGTGACTTCCTGCTCTTTTAAAAATAAATAAATAATAATAATAAAAAATTAAAAAAAAAAGATGGACTTGGATGATAGAGTGTGTCTAAGTGAAGTCCTAGTGAAGAGAAGTTTATGTATTTTCTAAGTTAAGTTACATATGCACTTGAAAAGGAAATGATGTTAAGGTTATGTATGCATGTAGGTTGTCATCTGACACGCAAATGAATGGACTACATGAAATGTAAATAGTATGGAGTCCTGGTAAGTATTATGTTCATACTCTTATAAAGTTTTCTAAATGATATGAAATGAAAAAGAAATATTTCTCTTTATGATGCTTTATGAAATGAAATGATGTTTTATGAAAGTATGCTAAATATAAGTTTTTAAAAAGTATATGTAAGTAAAGGCTTTCTTTGGTAGCCCCTATTTATGCACCCAAAGTAATAGTTGTATGCGTATGAATGAATGATCTATGTAGTAGTTATTATCTTTATTTTCCATGAAATGAAATGTTGAGGTTTATGCTTGGTGCTTTTAAATGATGTTTAAATGATGTGATGAAAGTATGTTTAAATGATGCTATGAACTTATATTTAAATGAGCTATGAATTGAGTTTTAAATGATGCTATGAAATGATGTTTATTGTTGATGTTTACGCTTATGCTTTTAAATGATGTTTATGAAATAAAATGGACTGATGACTGAAAAGAAATGAAAAATGAAAGGACTGAATCAAAGGAAAGGAAATGAATGAATGTTTTAATGTATGAAAACACGTAACGGCCATGACTGAATGAATGAATGATGGTACCAAAGGACTGGGCAGATTGCAATGCCGAGTAAGTAGTACTGGTAGTGCATCCAATGCTACCCCCTGATGAAAGGGATTCCCAATTTGTGGTCACAGGCAGAATCCGGGTCCAAAAGACTATGAACCCCAATACACGGGGCGTAACAGTGTGTACCAATCAGAGGAAAAGTGAAAAGAGTAAATGAATGTATGAATGGTTTTTAATTTCCTTATGAATGAATGTACAAGGTATGGGAACGTTTTATGAAATAAAAACCCTTTTTAAAGGAAAAAAAACCCCACCTTCTAATGCTTTCAAAGAAAGTGAATATTTTACGTAAAGTATGTAGATGAATGATGAATGCATGAATAAAAATATATGTTAGTATATTTTACAGTATGAAATAATACTTACTAAGTATTCAACTCACTTTAGTTTTTATGTATGTCCATCCCCCTCTCAGGGACAAAACGAGGAAAAACGTCAGGACAGACATGGCCCAAGGGAAGTGTGATAGAAGCCTAGGCGGTTTTATGTGATGTATGAAAGTCATATTTTTGTAAAAGGCCTTTTAATTTAATTTAATGATTTCTGCTACAAAACTCTCTCTTAAAAGGGTTAGTAATTCTCATCTCATTTTCTAAAATTATTTTCTAAAGTCCTACCACAAGGATAGGCGTTACAATTTTGGATTGGCTAGAACATTTAGAGATTTAACCTAGACTAGGTCTTTCCAAGGTTTTCGGATAGGGCTAGGAATTGTGGTCTACTTAAGTGCCTTAGGTTCGAAGTTATAATTAAACTAGGAGTTGCATCTAGACTAGGAGTTGTGGTTAGACTAGGAGTTGCCAATAGATTAGGAGTCATGCGTGAAACTAGGATTTTCACTTAAACTAGGAGCATGCTTGTAACGCCCGTCCTTGTGGTGGGATTTTTTATAAAATAATTTTAGAAAGGACGACGGGAATTACCGTCCGTTTTAAAACTTTTTGCTTCCATACCCAGGGTGCAAGACTCTACGTTATAAAATAAAATGTAATTTGCGAATAAAAGAGGTTTACAGCGGAAAACATCAATTTTTTCAATAAAAAGGCCTCATACATTTAAGATTCATGCTTAAACTTCCGTGCTCTTCCGCATGGGCCGTGTCCGTCCTGACGTGTGCTTCTCATTCGTTTCCTGTGGGGGGAGGGGCATGCATAAAAACTAAAATTAGTTGATGACTTGTAATCATTACTTCATACAGTTAAAATATAACAATATAGGTTTTCATTCATGCATTCACCATTCATACATACTATACGTACATGCATACGTGCGTTCATTTGAAAATGTCACTAGATGGGGTTTTGCTTTTAAAAGGGGCTTTCTTTTCGTAAAACATTTCTCCCGTCAATGGCTTCATGTCTTCAAGAATTCGATGCATTCATGCATTCATCCATTCTTTCTTATAACTTTCATTGGACGGTACACACTGTTACGCCCCGTGTGTTAGGGTTAGCGGTCTTCCTTTGGACCCGGACTCCACCCTTGGCCACGGGTTGGGAATCCATTTTCAGTCAGGGGGCAGCACTGGGTGCACTACCAATACTACTTACCCTGCATTGCAATCTGCCCATTCATTGGTACCCTTTTCATTCATTCATATGGCCATTACGTATTTTCATACATTAAACGTTTAGTCATTTCTTTCAGTTCAGTCCTTTCATTCATTTCAGTCCTTTCCTTTCATTCAATCATTTTTTCCTTTAGCAGTTCATTCATGGAAAACGTTATTTAAAACATGGGCTTAAACATAAACATCATTTAAAACATGGGCTTAAACATCATCATTCATGGCATCCTTAAAGTATCAATTCATAGGGGCATTTTAACATCAGTTCATGGGGGCCATTCTAAAACACTTTATTCGTGTCAGTCAAAACATCAGTTTAAAGCTCGAGGCACAGGCCTCAACATTTCATTTCTTTTCTTTTTTTTTCGAAAATACATATAATAGATACTGCATATAGTCATCCATTCACATGCGTACAATTAATACTTTTGGTTGCGTAAAAAGGGGCTGCCAAGGAGGGCCATACATACGTATACCTTTGAACACTTAGCATGCTTTCGTAAAACCTCTTTCGTGTCGTTTCGTAAAGCATCGTAAAGGAAAAGCTTTCGTTTTCATTTTCATATATTTTAGAAAACTCTAGAAGAGTATGAACGTAACACTTACCTGGACTCCATGCTACTTGCATATCATGCAGTTCATTCATGTGCATGTCAGATAGCAACCTACATGCATACACATAACCTTAACGTCATTCTCTATCTAGTACATAAGCAACTTAAACTAGAATAGAACTACACTTCACTTGAAAACACTCTCCTTCTATCTCGTGCACTTACGTGCCCTTTACTATGCTAAAACCTTCGGGATCTACTTACGGTCACTACATCTTCCAAACTCGACGTTCTACTTCGAGTGCTCATCCACTAAAGTGAACCCATGATTCATCTTAGGATTAAGACACTAAGACTTTCGTCGTACTCTTCTTACTAACCACATTCCGACGAATGATTCCGACCGATGGAATCACGCATCCCAATCCTAGACAAGACATCCATCACTATCTTCGTGCATCTTAGCCCATACTAAATCCTCATTCCCATCCATACAAGCCACGCGGTTCTAAGCCAACTCTGAGGCTTAAGCACCGTGCAACTATGCTTAGGACAGATTACCTATTACATATGGTGAATCCGTCCGGCACATGTGTCTCACCAGATTACACATGTACCTTACTCCTTTATCACCTAAGATCAACATATAACACGTTGATCACCTGCTCGTAAGGACAAGCACCATACTCCAATACCAACCTTCTCTTAACCCGACTAGCATGACTATTCACGCTACCCGTCCCTTTTGACAGTTCATCCCAACACTTGGCACGACAAGACTACATTCACAACTACGTCTTACGTCACGTCATATAGCTCAAGACTACTCCCATGCTACACCATGACCGTGACATCACCTGACATCCTGCTGCGTCAACTCCTAACTCATCACGGGTACAGTCCCTCACGTACTCCTGTCACAACGTGACATCTCGTCACATTCCTGTTACACTACTCCAAAACTAACTCCTCACCCATCAAAAGCACGACTGTCAGTAACCATGTCACTTCGTGACATTCCCTAATCATGCTTCCGCTGCGCACTCTTACACTTGTTCTGCTACTTCACCCATACTCCTAGCCATAAGTCGAATACGATGACACCCGTCACCTCAGACTATAGGCCACATCACAGCTACTTTGGGACACTGTTCCACAGTTCCCGACACTACTCACCACGCTCTACGCCCATCAACCACACAACCATCCTTATCTCTGCGACACGCCACATGGTGTGTCGCTGCACCTCATGGAGTACACTCCACGCATACTCTATTCTCACACGCTATGCCACATCATCACTATGGCGTACCCGCCATATGGTGTATCACTCCACCATATGAAGTACACTCCCCGTGTACTCCCTTCACACATGCTACGCCACACAGAGTACACTCTACGTGCACTCTTCCCATTCCACACAACGCCACGCCACCATTACAGCACAGTCCACAACCTAATCAACTAATTAACTAATAACATAAATAACGAGGGATAGAGGGTTATACAATCGATGGGATAACCCGTGTGTTGCTCATTGACCGTCACAATCGATGACGTTGGAAGGAACGTACAGGGTGGCTATACCGCGTACGGTAACTGTTTAGGCGGTTGGATAGCTAGGCGTGGTCTTGGAAGGGCTCATGGTGGCCTTATGATGGTGGCAAGGAGCGTAGCACGGCAGATCTGGCCGTGTGCAGTGGCGGTCAGTCATGCGCAGTGACTATCCACCATGCGTAGTGGCTGCCCACCACATAAAGTGGTGGTTCGGGCTTAGGGTTAGACCAAGGGAGGTCAAGGGAGGTTGCTGGTGGAGCCGTGGAGGCTCGGTGGTGGTGGCACGGCGGTCCACGGTGGTGGAGGGGAAACTAGCCGTGTGTGAGAGGGAGAGATGCCGTGAGAGAGTGAGGGAGAGGTAGGGAGCATAGGTGGCAGATCGGGGCAATGGGGGTTGGGATGGGTCAGTGGTGGCCTGAGGATGCCGGAGAGGATGGTCAAACGCCGTGGGTGGTGGCGTATGGTGGTGGAGGTGGCCTAAGGGGGAGTGGGCGTCCGTGAGAGAGTGAGGGAAGGTGAGCATGCATGGTGGCTCGGCTAGACATGGGGATGGCTAGGAGAGGTGGTCGTTGGTCGGTGGCCAAAGGAGATCCTGGTGGTGGTGCGGTGGCCAGAGGAGGTGGAGCTCCGTCGTGGGTGTGGAGAACCTTTGCAAGAGAGAGGTGGACTTCGTGGGGGCAAACGGCAAGGAGATGGAGGCTGAGCTCACTGGAGGAGGATGGCCGGTGGGAGGGGAGGCTACCGTGGAAGTGGTGGCACCGAAGGATGGCACACGGTGACACAGCAACATCAAGCCTATTCGGGCTGTGCACTGCCGAGAGAGAGGAAGAGAGAGCGTGAGAGAAGGAGACCGGTGTTTGGGGGGGGGGGGGGGGGGGGGGACTCTCCGGAGTGAGGTGGTATCGGTGGAAGGGGCGGTGAGGCTCACAGGCACACGGCGACATCGGGCTGGGCATGGGGGAGAGCTGTGTACGACATACGCTGAAGGAGCAGGAGGAGAGAGAGAGAGGGGAGAGAAAAGTGAGGGAGAAGGAAGAGGGGTTTGCGTTTTAATCATGATCTCTTGATCTTGGGATTCTCAAAACGATCTAACGATGGAGAATTAAAACACTGATTTGAAAATACGTAAACATTAACTTAATTAAAAGCACTGAGAGGAATAAAGGTAGAATATTATTTAACTAAACTTTAGTTTATAAAATAATATTCCTTCATTATTAATAAAATGATGAAATCTTATTTAATATCTTTAAGAGAATAAAACCATTTAATTAATGCTTTCAACATAATTTAAATATTATAATATCTTAAATAGTTGAAATCATTTTAATAGTTGATTTCCGACAATTATAATATTTTTAGAACTCTTCAAAAATATTATAATTGTCGTATTTAAAATCAAACTTAATTCAATAACACTATAAATACTCTTTATAAATATTTTCAACACATTTAAAACACTAGGCGTGCCTTAGAAGTCATATAATATCTTTGAAAACACGCCATCGAGATTCGGTATGCATGACGAGACTCGCAGTCACTAGATAAAAGGGACAGACAATCACATAATTTCTACCTTCATAATTTGCTTACGTTAGAAAAAATGAACGTACGTCAAAAAGAAGAAGCGTATGTAAGAAAGAAAGAGCGAGGTGTTACAATGCTCTAGCTAGAGTTTCTATTCTAACTGGGTGCTCTACTCTAGCTAGGAGTTTTATTCTAATTGGGTGTTCTACTCTAACTAGGAGTTCTACTTAAGGTAGGTTTTTATACTAACCTCTGAGTGCTTACTCCCATAGGCTCTTTAGTGGGCTTGGACGAGCATAGCACTTGGGCATTGTTCGTCCTCCCTTGACTTAAATGGGCATAGGCCCACTTATTGGGCTAAGTCCAAATCTACTTTCACTATAAACCCTAATCTAGTCTACATACGTTGCGTTTAATATCATTTATCCTTTAGTTGCCTTATACCATGTTTTCCCCTCATGACCATGGCCTTTAGTCGCTTGTTATCCTTTCCTCGCCAGCTATGCCCTCCGGTTCTCTCATTAGTCGCCCACGGCTCTTTCCTCGGCCATAGAGCCTATTTAGGTCCAACACTCGCTATCTTTGTTTGGGGTTTTTTTGTCTTTCCCATTGCACCCAAATCCATTTATTCATGCACCGTGCGTGTTGTCCTGTTTTCTGGAAGCACACCATGGGGCAATAATTTCTGCTGAGATTTGGGAAAAACGTGAGTCTTTTTCATGATGATGAAGACAAACAAATATTACGAATGGAAAATGCATAAATGAAACGAAAATATACATTATTCTCATTTAGTATCGAGTTAAGATTGATCTGTTGCTCCAAGTGTAACGACAAAACATTGTTGAATCTCTATGGGAGCTGTTCATGCTTACCAACAATAACTTGGAAAACAATGTCTACCTAATCGAGAGAGAGAGAGAGAGAGAGAAAAGAATAAACAAATGAAACTATTGAACATTTTGCAAGTAAACCAATTCTTATGGACACAACACTCTGAAGTGGAAGACACTGGAATTTACTTCATTTCTTGCATGTCTTCCTCAGTTTTCCAAACAACATCGTCCAGGCCAGTTGAGAGCTTTTTATAAAACTGCACAGGAAAAATTAAAAATCCCAGTGATTAGAGAATGTCAACTCCACTGTTCCGATTAGGCGTCTGCAAGCAGCCGCTATATGGCAGGATTCACAACCAGCTTTTATGGTGACAACTGACAACTACTGACCCACACAAGGATAGATTAATGCCTTAATATCACCTATTGGCAGCCCTTACTAATCAGAAAGGGAACCTACATCAGACATAGCAAATCTCTTCCATCGTCACCTCTCTCTCTCTCTCTCTCTCACACACACACACGGATGACTAAGCAACCATTGTTTTTAGAGAAATATTTTACCTACACAGAAATCTTACAAAAGAAAGTTTACAAACTAATATGATTTGATATGATACGTCAGATCTACTTTACAACAAAAAGAGTTATACAATCTGAAAGATCACATTAAGCCAAGTCAGTTTGTAAATTTTCCTTGTGTTAGATTTCTGTGAAGACAGAGCAATTCTCTTGCTTTTAGGCTTTACCATCCTATGAGAATAACTTCCTCAGAGCATTATAATACCTCCCTCTTAAAGTAGGAGGAATAGAAAATGCCAATTGCCTTGGTATAAAATGGCACTTGCAGTCCCCATAAAAATGAGGAAGTGGATCACAAGTTGAGTCCCATGAAATGAGTGAGTTACTCACCAATCGGGAAAATTAAAGTGGGAGAGGAAAAATAGAACAGAGAAATGAAGAGAAGGAGACCTCATGAAACTCCAAGGTGTCTCCTTTTGCTTTTCGCACTTCAACCACGTGAAGAGAAGGTGCCACTTGAAATATCTGAATAGAAGTATACGAATAGGTAAAAATAACACAGAATGTAGAATAAATCCAGCTCATCGGTAATAGTAAAACTTGATCACCATGTACCTCTGTAGCAACATTAAGATTTCCCTTTCTCCCAGCTTTCACATTTTCAAGCATCATCTGATGGATTTAATTAGGTACCCATTAATTTCATCCAAAACAAATAAAATAGAAGAAAAAACTACAAAAAATAAAGTACAAGTACTGAAGAGATATAAAAGCTGACTCTAAGAGGCTTGTAGTTAAGAAAAGTAAAAGTACACATTAAGCCACTGCAGTTTTCTCACCTTGTAGTTTTTCTTGTGTACATCAAAACCAAGAGGCTTTGCGGCTTCTTCAATCTTACTGATGATCTCATTTGCAGGGCATTTAGATGTGAATCTTGTTTCTCTCTTAAATTCCTGAATCCAAAGACATCATGACAGAACGCCAACATAAATAAAATTATACATATTTTTCTTACTCCTGACTCACCAGATTCATGGTCTTATTACATAGGAAGCAGATACTAGTTACATAATATGCACACAGCCTTGGCAAGCAAAAACAACCTTGGGTTTAAGGAAAAATCTAAAATCAGGACTTGATGTAAACCAGATCCTTTACACCCTCCAATAGAAAACTGACAAATCAGCTTTCATTTTTCTATTGGATGGTAAAATAAACACACCTACACAGGATTAAAGTCCTATGAATTTAATCAAATAAAGGTGGGGGGTGGTCCCACACCAGCAGCCACTACCAGAGTTGTCTGCTGCCACCCTGGCAACAGGGATTTTGTTGGCAGCTGCCGACAGGAGGCCTATCGCAGCTGCCACCCAAGCAACGGCCGGATTAATTTTTTTGTGATTATTCGAACTGTTTCTCGAGGTGGCGACTGAAATGGTGTTGGAGCTGGTCATAAAAATAATTAGCATTACGTGTAACGACCCGATCCTATATTTTTTAGGGATAAAATTCGAATAATTTTATTAAGCTCAATAAATGAGTTAAGCCCATTAGAAAATTTATCGGATAGATTATTTTTTTAAATTAAGGCTCCATCATTATTATTATTATTATTTTTATTATTATTTTCTCTCTTAAGCTCATGAGTCCTTTTCATAATAAAACTGCTCCCTACCATATTTTTCTTCTATGAATTTCAAACAATTCACTCGTGCACATTCACGTCTCTTTTTTATCTAGGGTTTTCTTTTAGGTTTTCAATCATATATATATATACACGTTACACTCACCAGAAAACGGCAAGCCGCAAGTCCTCCACCGTGAATCTTCCTCTCACGCATCAAACCTATGCATGCACGGCTTCATTGCATCCGCTTCCTCCGCTTGCACGTCTAGTCATCTCACTCGTTGCACGTCTCTTTCCCTAGGTTTTATTTTGAACGTCTCCATCACCGTTCTCTATCACCTATATATATGTATATATGTACATACAATTAATCGCCTCAACGCCGCTGTCAGCCCATACCCCGTTAGCCACGAACACACAGCCTTCCTCCACCACCGTCGCTCAGCCAAGCCTTCACGTGCACCCCAAACCGCCAACCCACTGCACAAAACAAGTTCGAAGGAAAACTGCATGTCGCAGTAGCAAGTTTAACCCCTGCTTGCACCCGTGCTGCAGGAAGCTCCTCCACGTCTCCTCCATCAGCCACAACACCCCGAAGGACCACCTAGATCCGCCCTAGTCCACCTCGTTGCCCAGCTAGCAGAACCACTACACGGCCTGCCCTCGGGAAAGCCAACAAGCCGCTGCCATCCTCCCCTGTTTTAGCCCCTCGAAACAGAGTATTTTCGAAGCCCACCGTAGAGCCAAGTTCCCACCTTTTCAACCGTCGCTCCTCGTCGGAAACATCCACACCACACGGCCGCAACTCGGTTACTCTATGCCCCGGATCACCACACGAAGTCCATCTCCCTCACGCCGTGATTCTCACTCTCCGTTCTCCCTCTATCACTCACGGCATGTAGTTTCTTCCGTAAACATTCTCTCACTCTTTGTCTCTCTCTCTCTCTCTCTCTCTCTCTCTCTCAGAGCTCTGCCGCCGCACTCGCCACCCTCTCCTCAGCCCCCGCTTCGTCGCGTGCTTCCTCTCTTGGTAAGGATATCGCACGGCTTATCTTTCCCTCAAGAAAATACCTCTGTCTTCAAGTTGAAATGAATTCTTAAGTTTCTGTCGGTTTCAATTACAGAAGGGTAGATTCTTTTAATTTAATTACATTTTTGTCCCTTAGTTATACACCAAACAGCATACGTATTGAACTTATATTTTATATTGAGCTTTAATTTTATTTTTACGTGGGCTCTTTTTACGGGCTTTAAGTCTTTTTGTTATAAAGATTAACAGTTTAGAATAATTCAGTGTTAGGAAGATTTTAGGTTTAGAAAATATAGGATATTTTTAATAGTTTAGATTTTCAATAAAATCTCCTGTTTAATTAGAAATTTATGCAAATTACGTGTTTATTTTTATAGGCGACCGATTACGTGCCGAAAATAGTGGTTTAGCGTTGCAAGGTAAGTAGCATGATCATACCCTTACACGTATGTACGGTAAATGGCATGTCTTTTATAAAAATATTTTGCATGTATGCCCTTCTTTGGAAGCTCCTCTTTACATACCCAATCATGATATATTTATGAAAATCCATGATTTTATGTGAAAGTTTATGAATATTGATGATCTTATGTGATAATTTATGCATTAAAACAATTATGGGAAGTCATACATGATTTTATGTGAGAGATTATTCATAAAATTATTTATTAAATGCATGATTTTATGTAAGAGTTATTTCATAAAATTATTTATGAAATGCATGATTTTATGTGAGTTATTTCATAAAATTTTCTATGAAAAGGCATGAATTTATGTGAGAAAACATGTATCACAATATTTATGAAAGAATGTGATTTCATTTGAAATCTATGATACGATATGACAAGTATGTGATTATGATAAGATATGTAGCGGCCTATGTTATGATATGAAAACGGTACCTATGTTATGGGCATATTGCATTGCCAGGTCGTGCATGGTGTTAGTGCACCCAGTATGTCTTCCTTATGTATGGATTCCACAACCCGCAGCCACGGGCGGAATCTGAATCTACTTAGATTCGCTAACCCTAACTCACGGGGATCAACAGTGGGTAACGGCCTATGATAAGTGAAAGATAATTTAATGTTCATGTTTATGCTATTTATGCATGTATTTATGAATATGCACGTTTTTCAAGAAACCTTATGTTTATTATGTTTACTGTATGATGTGTTGCTTATTGAGTATTTGACTCATTTTAGTTTGTTTTTATATTTTTAAACCACCCCAGGTGATGACATTTATGAAGATGAGACTGCAGGACAGGACTTGACCTAGGGAGGCGAAACAGAGGCCTAGACAGAGTATGCTATGACTATTTTTATGGTTTATGTTTTAAATAAATTATTCTGATAAGCACATGAGACTTCCGTATTTTCTTTAATAAGTGCTTCCGCCGACTCTATTTTGGATCTTTAGTATTTATTAAAGTTTGTTTTATTTATGGAAACTTTTGTATCTGGATCATTGTTAAAAATAAAAAGTTTTTAAGTTCAAGTTTAGTAGTAGCACACTGGCTTGCCCAAAAATTCTAAAATGTCTTTTTGAGATGCAGGGTATTACATTAGGGTTCTTAGGAATTTAGGGTTTTAGATTTTTCATGTAAAAAATAATAATCTAACATGGTTGAGCTCATTGTAAGCTTGTTAGAATGTTGAGGTGGTGGTTTATGATTAAGGGGTGTAAAACCTGGGTTTTACACTAGGTCCTAACAGTAACTGCACCCATTATAATTTTACAAGGGAAATGATTTATACAGTCCTAGGATGTGCAAGTCACGCGCACTCCCTTTGAACAAAGTAGATAAATTTAGGATCCTGTTATGGTCAGTTTATACCAGGAAAGGGGAGCTCGAGATATAGAAGGAAGGAACACATGAGGATATAATCTGTTAGTTAATTGTTAGTTAGTCATGTGCTGTGCACGTGTTGATTAAGGGCTGATATACATTTATGTCCTCACTTACTGAAAATTACTATAATGCCCTTGATGTAACGGTCATTAACAGTCATAAGGCTTCTATAAATACTGAAGCCTTTTCCTGTGTATTGCATTGAACAAAGTTAATAAAAAGTGTTGGAGGTTTCTGATCCCTCGAAGATCAGCAAGTTATTTTTCCTTTAATTCTAGTCTGTTGCTACAATTGGCATCAGTGCCCTTTGTAATTCTGGGCAAAAATTTTTTTCTTTTGTCTTTACAATGGCAGAAGGCACACGGTTCAAAGAACTGGAGAAGATTGTTCTTGAGTTGAAGCAAAATCAAGAACTACAAGAGAAGAGAGTTGCAGATCATCAGAGTGCTCTGGTGGGGTTGAATTCAAAGCTGGACCTTTTGTTGGAAATCATGAATGGGGGAAGAAATACTCGAAATGGGAATGGCAAGAATGGTGATGGGATTCCCTCTGAAAACTCGGCTCTAACTTCTAGAATGCAGTTTCGAAGTATTAAGTTGGATTTTTTCCATTAATTGTCCTGATATTGAATTTTTCTCTCCGTACACATGCGAAATACTACGTTTTTCTTCATTGGTGTTTTGTAATGGCGCAAGAATACTGAAGTGATTACTACAAGTTATAAGATTAGGATGGGTCAATATGTAGAAGTGGTGATTGAATCCAAATGTTTTATCTTGTCAAAACTTGGAGATGGTGGTGTGCGAGTAACAGAGAGAAGATGGAAAACAGAGTACTCGGTGATGCTGGGTTACTCTTCAATCCAGTGGCTTGTGAAGGTACTTGAGGAGTGCTTAAGCAAGGGGAAGGAGGAGGTTTATTCGGCAACACGGAATGGATTCTGCAGTATTATTGCACAAAGATGTGTTAATAGGAGAGGGAGATTTATTGAAATATCAGAGTATAATCAGGGAGGGAGGAGAAATGTTATCTGTATTCCGGAGGGTGAAAATGGAGGGGGATGGAGGAAGATGAGGGAGATTCTGAGAGAGAAAGGGATGGAAGGCTCAAAAAGGGGTGGTTTGTATGGAGGAGGGTGGCGGAGTCTCGGTACTGGGGCACTAAGACATAAAGATTGGTCGTATAAGGAGGCTTTGTCTGTGAATGTTAACAAGCGTGATGGTGGTGCGAACTTGCGCGATGGCGGTGTGAACCTGCGTGAAGATGGTGCGAGAGCTGTAGGTAGAGGACAACGGCCATGGCAGCAGGAAGGAACGTTGCATCCAAATGGTGTGTCGAGCTATGCTGTGTGTGAGTCGTGGGAAGTCAGAAGGAGATTGACGGAAATGCAGGGACAGCTGCATTCACTACAGAAGGATGTGGCTGTAATAGTGGAGTTTGCTGGGTCATTTAAGGCAATGGAGGACACGGGGGTTATAAAAGGGAAATCCAAAGTTATGGACCATGGGCCGGGTAACACTCAGAACAAGGCCCAGCAGAAAATAAAAAAAGGAAAGGGTTGTGCTGTGTGGAGAAAGAAGAGTGGGCCGTCGCGGCCCAAATCCAATCTTAGCAGCCTGCCCGTATTCTCATTTCGGGCTGATGGGGCAGGGCCTTCTAGGCCTTCTGGACAGAAGATCGATGGGCCTGGGCCGTCCCAGCCTAGGACACATTCAGGACTCGAGTCAGATCAACCCGTTTCGTCGGACGCAAGCCCTAGCCAACTTCCACCCGAGCTGCGCAGCCTCGGGTTTGTGCCGAATAGCCAACCGACGGCGTTGGGTCAGCCGACGGTAACACAGACGATGCCGACGGTGGGTTTCGAGGATCGTTTTTCTCCGCCAAACGTGGGACAGAAATCGCCGATGAAGGGAGGTGGGGTGTTTCCGACTCTGGTGGACCTATCTGTGAGACATTTGGAGGAGTTTGAGGTGGCTGAGGAGGAGAATGATTCGAATGATTTGATGCACTCCGTGGAGGATGAACTTTTCATCCCTGAGGCTTGCGGTTTTGAGGAGCTTTCGGTAGGGGGTGGTTCTCAAGAAGTGGGGAATCCAATCCCATTGAACTATTATTTTCCAGATCAAGTCTCAGATTGGGTAATACACAAAGCAAAGGAAATTCAAAATGTGGTAGGGATAGTTTGTGATGGGTATGAAGAGCAGTTCATAGCTTTGTTAATTGCTATGGAAGCTGGACATCGCCAAAATAAGAAGGGGGAATCGAAGAAAAGTCGGGAATTGAAAAGATTGATGTGGTCGATGAATTCGGAAGGTGGTTCTAGTAGGAATAGGGCAAAAGGGAAGGGGCTGACTGTTTCCCAATGAAGCCCAAGATTGTTTCTTGGAATGTTCGGGGCCTTAACGTGGTAGAGAAACATCTTCGGATTAGGCATTTAATTCATGAGTGGAAAGCGGACATTGTGTGCCTACAGGAGACAAAACTGAAAATGATCAGCAGGAAGATTGTGAGGAGTTTATGGAGCAACATGTATGTAGACTGGGTTTATTTGGCCTCTTCAGGGGCATCGGGAGGAATTGTGGTGATGTGGGATAGGAGAGTGGTGGAGAAAGTGGAGGAATATATAGGGAGACATTTGATAGCTTGCGCATTTAAATGTGTTTCAGATGGTTTTTCGTGGGCATTTGCAGGCGTGTATGGGCCTAATCAAGATATAGACAGAAGCATGTTGTGGGATGAGCTTGTAGGGGTGTATAGTTGGTGGGAGCTCCCTTGGTGCATTGGAGGGGATTTCAATGTGGTTCGTTTCCAAAGCGAATGTTCTGGAAGTAGAAGATTGAGACCAGCAAGTTTGGAGTTCTCTGAGTGTATTTTTTACTTGAATTTGATCGACCTTCCACTTGTTAGGGGTGTAGCAACTTGGTCAAATAATCAGACTTGGTCCCGTTTGGATCCTTTTTTAATTTCACCTGAGCTGGAAAGTCATTTTCCTGATATCTGGCAAACACGTTTGGTACGCCTAGCTTCAAATCATTGGCCAATTTTGCTTGATTGTGCAGGTATTCGTAGTGGTAAAAGGTATTTTAAGTTTGAGAATATGTGGTTGAAGTCTGAAGGTTTTGTGGATAGGGTCAAACAATGGTGGAGTTCGTATCATCTCGAAGGTACACCCAGCTACATTTTTGCAAATAAATTGAAAGCGTTAAAAAGAGACCTAAAGGTGTGGAACCAACATACTTTCGGCAATGTAGAAGATAATAAAAATACCAAGTGGGAGGAAATACAGGAGTTAGAAAGACTACAAGAAGGGAGACCACTTACAGAGGAGGAACAAGTACATAAAACTATGCTGGTTGCAGATCTTGAGAGAATAATTCTACAAGAAGAGATGTCGTGGCGCCAGAAATCAAGAGCCCTTTGGCTAAAGGAAGGGGATCAGAGCACAAAGTTCTTCCATAAAATTGCAAATTCTCATAGAAGAAATAATACCATTGAGATGCTGAAAATTGAGGGGGTCGAGTGTAGAGAAGAAGAGGAAATAAAAGACCACGTGGTAAATTTCTTTGGAGAGCTTCTTACTGAACAGGTGGGGTGAAGGCCTACTTTGAATGGATTGGTTTTTGGTACTATAGAGTTGGAGGAAGTCGCAAGGATGGAAAGGGCTTTCGAAGAGGAAGAGGTCTATGATGTAGTAAAGAAAATGGCAAAAGACAAGGCTCCCGGCCCTAATGGTTTCTCCATGGGTTTTTACCAAGAATGTTGGGAGGTGATAAAGGGGGATCTTATGAAGATGTTTCAGGAGCTTTTCTCGGTAGGTAAATTTGAGAAAAGCCTCAATACCACTTTCCTTGCTTTAATCCCTAAAAAGGTAGGGGCTTTTGAGATTTCAGATTTTCGGCCTATTAGTCTAGTAAATGGTACGTACAAGATCATTGCTAAAGTACTCGCTAAGCGTTTGAGTGGGGTCTTGGGACAGATCGTTACTAAGCCCCAAAATGCCTTTGTGAAGGGTAGACAAATACTTGATGCAGCTCTAATTGCTAACGAGTGTCTGGACAGTCGATTGAAGGCTGGCAGCTCAAGGCTTATGTGCAAGCTAGATATGGAGAAGGCATATGATCATGTTAATTGGGATTTTCTTCTATATCTACTGGGTAGGTGTGGATTTGGAGAAAAATGGAGGTCATGGATCAGATGGTGTATTTCCACGGCAAGATTCTCTGTGTTAATCAACGGCAGTCCAGAGGGTTTCTTCCCGAGCTCTCGTGGCTTGAGACAAGGGGATCCATTATCTCCATTACTTTTTGTTATTGTTATGGAGGCATTAAGTAGGATGATTTCAACCTTAGTGACTAATGGTTATATTAGTAGTTTTCAGATTGGATCGCCGAGTAGGGGTATCACTACCATTTCACATTTATTGTTTGCAGATGATACGCTTATTATGTGCGAAGCCGAGTTAGATCAATTGAGGGCTGTGAAGGCATTGTTGCTTTGTTTTGAAGCAGTGTCTGGTTTAAAAGTGAATTATGATAAATTTGAGTTGGTGCCTATTGGAGAAGTTCAAAATTTGAGGGTGATGGCTGGTACACTGGGTTGTAAGATAGGGTCTCTCCCTATGAACTATTTGGGATTACCATTGGGTATAGCCTCGAGGGCACTTTCTATTTGGGATACTGTGATTGAAAAAGTAGAGAGAAGATTGGCAGGTTGGAAGAGAATGTATTTGTCAAAAGGGGCCGGATTACGCTTATTAAAAGTACGCTTTCTAATCTACCTACTTACTTCTTATCCTTATTCCCTATACCGGCAAGTGTGGCGGGTCGTCTTGAGAAGCTACAAAGAGACTTTCTGTGGGGGGGTCTAGGTGAGGAGTTCAAATTCCATTTAGTCAAGTGGGAAATTGTGTGTCGTCCTATCTCCAATGGTGGTTTGGGTATTAGAAATTTGAGGATGTTCAATCGGGCACTACTTGGCAAGTGGTTGTGTCGGTATATCAAGGAACCGGCTGCCTTATGGAAGACTGTGATTGGGAACAAATACGGTGGTTTTGAGGGGGGTTGGTGTACTAGAGAAGTTCGAGGGGCCGCTGGAAGGGGGCTATGGAAACACATTAGAAGAGAATGGGTGGTTTTCCATTAACATACAAGATTGCAATTGGGTACAGGTTCAAAGATCAGATTTTGGAAGGATGTTTGGTGTACCAATAGTACTCTACAAGACTTGTTTCCTACACTTTTCGTGATTGCAAATACTAAAGATGCCATGGTGGCGGAGGTAATGGAAGTTGTAGGTAGAAACATCCACTGGAATATCAATTTCATTCGGGCAGCACATGACTGGGAGATGGGGAGTTTTGTAGATTTTTATAGTCTTTTGTACTCTTGTCGCCCAAATATCCAGCATACAGATGATTTGTGGTGGAGTCCAACAAGGAGTCTTTACTGTTAGCTCCTTTTACAAGGTACTCACACAAGTTCCTGACAAACAATTTTCATGGAGAAAGCTTTGGCGCAATAAGGCTCCTCCCAAAACTTCTTTCTTTGTGTGGACAGCGTCTCTGAGGAAGATTCTTACTACGGATAATCTGAGAAAAAGAAGCACAATCATAGCAGACTGGTGTTGTATGTGTAAAAGAGGGGGTGAATCGGTGGATCATTTACTTTTACATTGCGAGGTAGCCAGGACTATTTGGGATGCGGTGTTTAACAGAATGGATTTAGCGTGGGTTATGCCAGAAACTGTGATGGATGCTTTGGTCTGTTGGACCTCAATTCGAGGAGTGCGACAGATCAAAGCAGTTTGGAAGATGATTCCTAATTGTATTATGTAGTGCTTGTGGCAGGAGCGCAATGAGAGGATTTTTGAAGACAAAGAGAGATCAATAGCGGAGCTAAAAATGTTATTTTTTAGGACCCTATGTACTTGGGCTAATGCTGTGGACTTTAATGGCATGGAATTTCATGAGTTTTTAGTTTCTAATGCTCCCACCTAATTAGGATGGGAGCATTTGAACTTATGTTTGTAATTGACACTTGTTTGGATGAATATATACTTATTTTACTTATCAAAAAAAAAAAAGTTGGATTTTCCACGATTTGATGGCAACAATCCAACTGGATGGATTTATAAGGCAAATCACCTTACACCCCATGCCAGATGGACAGAAGATCATGATGGCCTCATTCTATTTGGAGGGGAATGCCTTAGTTTGGTTTCAAGATGCTGAGGAAACTGATTCTTTCAATTCTTGGAATTCCTTTGTTGAAGCAGTTCAGTTAAGGTTTGGAAGTTCTTCTTATAATGACCCTATAGAGGCCATTACAAGGTTGAGGCAGACTTCTACAGTTGGTGCATACAAAACTTAGTTTGAGGTCCTTTCAAATAGATTGAAAGGGTTGTCTGAAAACTATAAGCTCTCTTGTTTCTTGAGTGGCCTGAGGGACGAGATACGACTTCCTGTGCGCATGTTGCACCCTCAGACCTTGAATATTGCTTTTGGATTAGCCAAGATCCAAGAGGAGTATATCACTAGCACTAGGGGGAACAACAGGTTCCAGTCCTCCTTTGTTTCTGTTCCTAGTGAAGGAAGCAATTCAGTTCTTGCCAACTCTGTGAGGAAAGAAGGATTTTCTGGACCAAGGCCTAATGGCTCCAAACCCTCAGCTCCATTTCAAAGATTGACACCAGTAAAGATGAAAGCAAGAAGGGACAAAGGGGTCTATTACTTCTGTGAGGACAAATGGCAGCCTGGTCATAAGTGTACTAAGGCCAAGCTCTTCGAAATGGCAGGATTGGAATGGTTCAAGATGTTGAGAGGGAAGAGAGTCATCAGCAAGACTCACAAGGGACTAATGAAGCTGTGGGGATAGACACTGAGGTACCTGAAATTTCACTCCATGCAATTGCAGGTTCTATAAGCCCGAAAACTATGAGTTCATGGCAAAATTAAGGACTGCTCAGTGATAGTCCTTGTGGACACTGGCAGCACACATAACTTCCTTGACCCTATGATAGCAAGAAAGGTGGGGTTAGATGTCAAGCAAAATGGACAGATTGAAGTAAGGGTAGCCAATGGGGAAAGGATGAATGGTGAAGGTCTGGTCCAGAATTTACAGTTTCAGATGCAAGGCCACCATTTCAACACTGATTTTTTCTTGCTACCATTGGCAGGTTGTGATGTGGTGGTTGGTATGCAATGGTTGCGAACCTTAGGTCTTGTCTTGTGGGATTTTACTAACCTTACAATGACATTTACCAATGCCAAGAATTCTGTCACGCTTAGAGGTTTGAGTTCCAGCAAGACTGAGTTTGTTGAAGATGTTCAGATTTGCCAACTAACTAGTGTGGAAAGGAAGGGCATGCTACTTCAGATTGTTGCCAAGGAAACAAACCAAGAGGTGGGCACATATGCTGCTGATATTGAGGCAGTGTTGGCTAGATATGATAATGTCTTTGTTGAGCCAAAAGGCTTGCCTCGAAGAAGAACTAAAGATCACCAGATAACTCTCAAGGAGGGAACCATGCCAATATCTGCTCAACCTTACAGGTATCCTTTTTTCCAAAAATCTGAAATAGAAAAAATAGTTAAGGAATTACTGGATGCTGGAGTGATAAGGAGTAGCCAATCCCCTTTTTCTTCACCTGTTCTTTTGGTGAGAAAATCTGATGGATCATGGCGTATGTGTATAGACTATAGGGGATTAAATAGAGAACCAGTTAAACACAAATTCCCCATCCCTGTCATTGATGAACTTTTAGATGAATTACATGGAGCCTCGATATTTTCCAAGTTAGACATTAGATCTGGGTACCACCAGATTCGTGTGAAGGAGGCGGATATTGAAAAAACTGCATTTAGAACATACCAAAGGCAGTATGAATTTCTGGTTATGCCCTTTGGTTTAACCAATGCCCCAACCACTTTCCAGTCCTTAATGAATGAGGTCTTCCAACCCTTTTTGAGAAAGTTTGTTATTGTTTTTTTTTATGATATTTTGATCTATAGTAAATCTAAAGAAGAACATATAGAACATCTTTATGTGATCTTAGACACTTTAGCAGAAAATACACTTTTTGCCAAGAAGAGTAAGTGCAGGTTTGCTTGTGGGGAGATTGAATATTTGGGACATTTAGTCTCTGCAAAGGGTGTCAAAGCAGATCCAGCAAAGATCAAGGCAATGCTCGAGTGGCCCTGACCAAAATCCCTTAAGTCTTTTAAGAGGATTCCTTGATCTCACTGGTTACTACAGGAAATGTGTCAAAGGGTATGGCTCCATTGCTGCCCCATTGACTAATTTGTTGAAGAAAGATGCATTTATTTGGACAGATGAAGCTACTAGAGCCTTTGTAGATCTGAAAAAGGCTATGACAAACCCACCTGTCTTGGCTTTGCCAGATTTCTCAAAGCCAATCTTGTTGGAATGTGATGCTTCTGGCAGAGGGATTGGTGATGTCTTAAGTCAAGAAGGGAGGCCCTTAGCATTCTTGAGTCAAGCCTTGGAAGGGAAAAGCACTGGACCTCTCTACATATGAGAAAGAATTTCTTGCAATTGTATTGGCTGTGAAGAAATGGAGGCCATACTTGTTGGGAGCTGAGTTTGTAATAAAAACATACCAACAAAGTCTGAAGTTTCTGTTGGAACAAAAGATAGGAACTTCATCTCAACAAAAATGGATTACCAAGTTGTTTGGTTATGATTTTACAATTGAATATAAGCATGGCAAGGACAATGTGACAGCAGATAGTCTTTCGAGAAGAGAGGAAGTGGAGGCAGGAGTTGTTGAAATGTTGGCTATCACGGTCCTTGATCCCCTCTGGTTAGAGCAGTTGAGACATTCTTACTTGAGTGATGAAGAAATTTCAGCTATTTGTAAAAAACTCCAAGAAGGCAAGCTTTCTGATAAGAAGTTTGAAGTCAGAAATGGGTTGTTATTCAAGAAAGGCAGGCTGTTTTTGTCATCCTCATCCCCTATGAAGGATCAAGTGCTACAGTTTATACACAGCAGTGCCTTTGGGGGTCATTCTGGTTATCATTAGGCCCTACATAGAGCAAGGGCAAATTTTATATGGAGTGGTATGAGAAAAGACATAAAGCAATTTATAAAGGAATGTCAAGTTTGCCAAAGATGTAAGACAGAAAATTTACAACCTGTTGGGTTATTGCAGCCTTTGCCTCTTCCAAGCAGATCTTGGAGTAACATCTCCATGGATTTTATTGATTCCTTACCATGTTCAAAAGGGTTTTCTGTTATATTGGTGGTAGTTGATAGACTCACCAAGTATGCACATTTTTTACCCCTCTCTCACCCTTATATTGTTGCATCAGTGGCTGCTGTGTTCATATCTCAGGTTTTCAAGTTACATGGGTTGTCATTCACCATTGTAACTGATAGGGATGTAATTTTCACAAGTAATTTCTAGAAAGAGTTGTTCAAATTGCAAGGAACTAAACTACACTTTACATTTGCTTATCATCCACAATCAGATGGGCAGACTGAAGTGGTTAATAAGTGTGTGCAACAATATCTGCGATGTTTTGTTAGTGAGAGACCAAAACAGTGGGTGCATTGGCTTCCTTGGGCTGAATGGTGGTATAATACCTCAGTCCACTCATCGACTAAAATGACACCACTTGAGGCATTATATGGGGTCCCTCCTCCAACCTTAATTCAATATGTTGATGGTACTACTCAGAATGAAGCTGTGGGCAGAGAATTAAAGTCAAGAGATGAGATACAACAGTTGTTGAAAAAAAATTTGATGGTTGCACGGGTGGCTATGAAACAGCAATATGATAAACATCACATTCAAAGGAAGTTTCAGGTGGATGATTTAGTTTATCTAAAAATGCAAAGTATAAGCAACAGACAGTTAGTCAAGCCAGCAGATCCAAGCTACCTGCCAGGTACTGTGGTCCATTCAGAATTTTGGAATGTATTGGAGAGGTAGCTTACAGACTTGAGTTGCCACCAAGTTCATCAGTTCATCCAGTGTTTCATGTCTCGAGGTTGAAGAAATATATTAGCCCTGATTCTC
The DNA here is from genome assembly GCA_022457165.1 of Juglans mandshurica. Classification (NCBI taxonomy): domain Eukaryota; kingdom Viridiplantae; phylum Streptophyta; class Magnoliopsida; order Fagales; family Juglandaceae; genus Juglans; species Juglans mandshurica. Next base: position 9,311,639 of record CM039633.1, on the reverse strand, counting down.
AGATCTCTCATGTGTTACCATTGGTTGATTCTCATGGGAATTTTAAGGTGGAACCAGAAGCTATTCTTGATAGACGTATGACTGTTGTGGATAATAAACCTTTTATCGAACTATTGGTAAAATGGTATGGTATGGATGAGGAGAGTTCCACTTGGGAACCTATAGAACAGCTAAGGACTCATTATTCTGACCTTGTGGGCAAGGTCTTTTGAAGAGGAGGGCAGTTGTTATGGTCAGTTTATACCAGGAAAGGGGAGCTCGAGATATAGAAGGAATGAACACATGCGGATATAATTTGTTAGTTAATTGTTAGTTAGTCATGTGCTATGCACGTGTTGATTAAGGGCTGATATACGTTTATGTCCTCACTTACTGAGAATTACTATAATGCCCCTAATGTAAAGGTCATTAACAGTCATAAGGCTTCTATAAATACTAAAGCCTTTTCCTGTGTATTGCATTGAACAAAGTTAATAAAAAGTGTTGGAGGTTCTTGATCCCTCGAAGATCAACAAGTTATTTTTCCTTTAATTCTAGTCTGTTGCTACAGATCCACATGAAAAAACCCACTTTTTAATGGTGGGTCTCACTTTTTTCAAAAGGAGTATGCGAGATTTGTACACCCCAAGACTGTATCTAGCATTACTCATTTTACAATATACAACAACGCAAACAATCAACTTTTTTCAAGATGAGGACAGGCTTGATAAAAACCAAAAACATAATTGATTTGCATCGAAAGATGCCCAAACCAAATCAAAAACCATCTCTCAAATAGTTTAAATAACAAGTCAAAACAGATGAAGAATCAAGATCTAGTGAACCTTCCCCCCTCACTTCATTATTAGTGGTAAATTCCATTCGCCAAATGTTCTGTCTTGGCTTCCCAATTTCTTTGGTAAAGTGACACCCCTTAAAGAAGAATAAATGAATAAAACATACAGCGAAATTACAAATCCCCACCCCCCTACCCCAATCCCCGAAACCACTACCCTATTTTCAGAAACACTTTCAAACTATGGTTCCCTCAAAATGACATTACCATCTCCATTTGATCAAAAATGAAATGATTTTCCTCCACTAAAGAGCCTTAAAAAAACTTGGTGACCCATGATATGAGCCTCCCATGGCCCATGGTCGTGGTTCCTCTCCAAGCACCTATATGCTTGGGCATTCTACTCTTTCTGCTATTTCCATTATTGTATAAAGCTCTCGCATCATATTTGACTGGAAACTTCTGTCATTTCTTCTTTTACTTTCCACATCAGGAATCGCTTCCCTATTAAGTTGGTTTAAAGCTCTATAGCCCATTATGCGCATTCAGTTCATCACCGAGGAGCCTAGGAAAAGAAAGATGATCAGATTAAATGAGTTTGGGGCATTTAGCATGGCTTTGGATTTTCCTAAGGAACTTAAAGAAACAGAAGAAGCAGCAGCTCGAAGAGTAGCCAGGAACATTTTCTACTTGACAAGAGTGGTTAGGACTTAAGGCCATGCAGTGAAATGGGTAGATTTTGACTAAGTAGACAAAACTCTCCTTACTAGTATAAAAATCTGAACTGAGCCACCTCATTTGTTGGTTATGGCAAGCATAGCGAAGGGAGCTCCATAATTTTCTGGTCGAGCTCCCATATAAGTTCGTTGATACGGTGCATCTAGGAGGAAAACGGGGTGGGGGTGGGCTTGGGCCTGGGCCTGGGTGATGGGCCAACAATTGATAAAGACATGGGAGACTATAGGCAGAACGGTTCGCCTATGGCATGGCAAATGGACCAGGAATTGAATGGGCCCAGGCACAACCCGTATGCCTCAGGGAAAGAAAAGATGGGGCTAGGCCCAGGCGTTGGGCCTCATCTTCAGGGTTCACAAACCACCCCTCATCCGATGGGGCCTGTTTGGAAGAGACGCAACCCGTCTCCCTCAGGCCCATCGACGGGTGGGCCTCACAGCCACCATTACTGGCAAAGAGCCAGGGGGCCCCGGCGAAGGCAGCGGTATCACCGACGGAGGCTATGCAGTCGGAGACTGGTCTAGCTGAGCAACGAGGCACGGGATCTAATGTGCCGGGTCTAGTATAGAGCACTTTGAGGGAGGACGCCGGTGCTTTGACGGCAACAGCACCGCCATCTAGACCGTCGGCGTTTGCTTTTCCATTAATGGAGGTTTCAAGATTCGAGTCATCTTCCATCAAAGAGATGCTTGTGATGTGGGGGCTCCCAGAAAAATTACAGGAAAAAAACCAGGTAGAGATGGTGGAGTTCCCGCCACCATGTGCTGCTACAGCAGCTTCATGTAGCCAGAAACTGCTGATGAACATGATCGGAGTGTCACCTTCCCAGATAGAGGCCCATTTTCAACTCGAGGATCATCTTGAGTCTATTGTGATGGGACGGGTTTACTCTGAAGCTTGCGAAGGAATCGTTCTAGGGGCTGAGGGGGCAGGGGTGGAGGTGGTTGACGATGAGCACTCTCAGAGACTTGGCGGTGAGGTAATGATGGTCCCCGAGACTCAATTTTCCACTAGTAATGTTGTGGTTGAATGGGAGGGTAGAAACTTATTCGGGGAGAAGGAAAGGGGGGTGACACCTAATCTGCAATGGGTTTCCAGTGATCGGAGGGAGCCTATCCCGTTGAATCATTTCTACCAAATGATTCTGATGTATCGGATTGTGTGCTCCAAAAGATGAAAGAAATGCAACACTGTGTAGGTATGGAATGCGTGGGTTATGAAGAGCAGTTTTTGGCTCTACTTACTGCCATTGAAGAGGGTCATTCACAGTCAAAGAAATCAAGGTCTAAAAGACAACGGGAGCTCAAGCGCCTAACTTGGTCAATGAATTATGAAAGAAGTTCAAGCCGTGAAAGATCCAAGGGGAAGGGGCTTGCTTCTCCATTATGAAGTCGAAAATTCTGCGGGTTAAATGAGGCAAATAAGCGACTTCGTATAAAAAAAAATTTGTGAGATTGGAGGGCAGACATAGTATGTTTACAAGAAACTAAGTTGAAAAGTGTTTCTAGAAGGTTAGTTCGAAGTGTTTGGAGTTGTACTTATGCGGATTGGGCTTATCTTGCATAGAATGGGGCTTCGGGTGGAATATCCTAGTGATGTAGGATAAAAGAATTGTGGAGAAAATTAAGGAGTTTGTGGGGGAGTATACAGTGGCATGTTCTTTTAAGTGTGTCAAATAATTTTGTGTGGGCTTTTGCAAGTTTATACAGTCCAAATGTAGACAACAATAGACGATTCTTATGGAAGGAACTTGCTGGGTTACATAGCTAGTGGAAGCTTCCCTGGTGTATAGGAGGGGATTTTAATGTTATCAGATTCCCTAGTGAACGATCTGGAGATAGTAGGACGCGCCCAGCAATGATAAAGTTCTCAGATTGTATCTTTGAGTTACACATGTTGGATATTCCTCTCTTGGGGGACTCTTTTACTTGGTCGAATAATCAGACATAATTCCGGCTGGACAGATTTCTAATCTCACCGGAGTGGGAGGTGCACTATCCAGAGGTGTGCCAAAAGAGGCTGTCACGTCTTTGCGCGAATCATTTTCCTATCTTGTTCGATTGTGGTGGCATTCAACGCGGGCGCCAATACTTCAAGTTTGAAAACATGTGGCTGAAAAGTGAAGGCTTTGTGGATAAGGTTAGGCATTGGTGGTCTTCTTACCAGTTTTACAGTAACCCCTCATACATCCTAGCCTGTAAATTAAAATCCTTGAAAAATGACCTTAAGCTTTGGAATTCATAATCCTTTGGAGATATAGGGGAGCGAAAGAAATTCATGGTGGAGGAGTTGCAACAGTTTGAGTGGATACTTGAGACTAGAACCCTTTTACAAGAAAAGCTATTGCGAAAGGCAGAGTTGGTTTCAGAATTGGAAAGAGTATTATCTTTGGAGGAGATTTCTGGGCGCCAGAAGTCAAGAGCATTGTGGCTGAAAGAAGGGAACCAGAGCACAAAGTTCTTCCATAGAGTTGCTAACTCTCATAGAAGAAATATTAACATTGAAATGTTGAATATTAATGGTATGGAGTGCAAGGAGGGCCCTTTGATTCGTGACCATGTGATGGATTTCTATGAACAACTGCTTATAGAACGTGAGAGATGGAGGCCAAAGCTAGATGGTCTTGATTTTGATACTCTTGAGCCCCAGGAAGCGTCTTGGTTGGAGAGGCCTTTTGAAGAGGAGGAAGTGTATGATGTAGTGAGACGTATGGGTAAAAGATAAAGCTCCAGGTCCAGACGACTTCTCGATGGGTTTCTTCCAATCTTGTTGGGAGGTAGTTAAAGTGGACATTATGAATATGTTTCAAGAAGTATCCTCAGTTGGAAAGTTTGAGAAAAGCCTAAATGTTACTTTTATTGCGTTGATCCCGAAGAAGATTGGAAAGTCGGAGGTTAAGAATTTTCGACCCATTAGCCTTGTAAATGGGGTTTATAAAATTATCTCCAAGGTGCTTGCCAACAGATTAGGGGTGGTTTTGGGCAAGATCATTACGAAGCCACAAAATGCGTTTGTTAGGGGGTGACAAATTCTTGATTTAGTCCTTATAGCGAACAAGAGCTTGGATAGCAAATTAAAGGCTGGCTCCACAGGGACTATTTGCAAACTAGATATGGAGAAGGCATATGACCATGTAAACTGGGATTTCCTCCTGTATTTGTTGGGGAGATGCGGCTTTGGCGTTAGATGGCGTACTTGGATCAGTTGGTGCATCTCTAAGGCCAGATTCTCAGTCTTGATTAATGGTTGTCCTACCGGCTTTTTCAGCAGCTCTCGAGGTCTAAGGCAAGGAGATCCTCTGTCCCCACTTCTCTTTGTTATCATTATGGAGGCTTTGAGTAGGATGATATCAGCAGTGGTTACGCATGGATTTGTGGCTGGATTTCCGATTGGTGACACCAATAGGGACATTATTACTTTTGTCTCATTTACCTTTTGCAGATGACACGCTCCTATTATGTGAGGCAAATCGAAACCAAATGAGAGCATTGAAGGCTTTGTTATTATGCTTTAAAGCAGCGTCAGGCTTGGAAGTTAATTTTGACAAGTCAGAGTTAGTGTCAGTGGGGAACATGAGTAACACTAGGCAACTAGTTAGTATTCTTGGGGGCAAGGTAGCTTCTCTTCCTATTACCTACTTGGGATTGCCTTTGGGGGCTGTCACAAGGGCCTCATCCATATGGGATTCAATCATAGAGAAGATAGGAAGGAAATTGGCAGGGTGGAAGAGATTGTATTTGTCGAAAGGTGGCCGATTGACTCTCATCAAGAGTACCCTTTCTAACTTACCTACGTACTTTTTATCTTTGTTCCAATTGTCTGCCAGTGTAGCGGCTCGAATTGATAAACTGTATCGTGATTTCTTATGGAGTGGGATAGGGGATGAATTCAAATTTCACCTGGCCAGCTAGGATAAGTTGTGTAGACCAATCTCGTCAAGTGGGTTGGGTATAAAAAATTTGAGAAAATTCAATCGGGCCCTGCTTGGGAAGTGACTATGGAGGTATAACATGGAGCCAGAAGCCCTATGAAAACTGGTAATTGATTGCAAATATGGAAGCTTGGGGGGGGGGGCTTGGAAACACATTAGGCTTGGGTGGGGGGATTTTAATAGCCATTCTAAATTGGTGTAGGGAGGGGGGTGGTCCCAAATTAAGTTTTGGAGGGACATATGGTGCAGGAATGAGGCCCTAAAGAATGCTTTTCCAGCTATTTTCCGAGTGGCCCACAATCAAGAAGCTTCAATAGAGGACCTCATGCTTCTATCAGGGGACCAAGTGCAGTGGAACGTCACATTTAGTAGAGCGGCGCAAGATTGGGAAGTGGACATCTTTGAGACTTTTTTCAGCCTTTTATATTTTGTGAAGCCGAATAGATAGCAAGCCGATAGGATGTGGTGGACTCCCGCAGGTAAGGGCATTTTCTCGGTTCAATCTTTCTATAAGTCCCTTTCCCAAGCCGCAAATACTCAGTTCCCATGGAAGAGAATTTGGAGAAATAAATCGCCTCTAAAAGCGGTCTTCTTTACATGGACAGCAGTTTTGGGGAAGATCCTGACTACCGACAACTTGAGGAAGCGCCGGATAGTTATACTAGACTGGTGTTGCATGTGCAAGAAATCTGGCAAGACAGTGGAACATCTCTTGTTACATTGCGAGACAACTAGAGCCTTGTGGGTTGAAGTGTTTAGCCGAGTAGAGTTATCATTTGTTATGCCTACAACTGTGGTCGATCTATTGGCTAGTTGGACACTTCCGAGAGGAGTTCAACAAATCAAGGCTGTGTGGAAGATGATCCCGATCTGTATTATGTGGTATATATGGCAAGAGCGCAATGATTGGACTTTCGAAAACAAGGAGCAGTCACCGGAGGAACTTAGAACTCTATTTTTCCGTACTTTATTTCTATGGGCCATAGCTTTAGATTTTAATGGCCTGAATTTTCATTACTTTCTAGCTTCCATTACTTCGACCTAGATATAGGTCTTATCTCTTGTATACTATCTTGTATACTTGGGCTTTGCCTATCTCTATTAATAATATTATCGATTACTTATCAAAATAAAATAAAAATTTCTGGTCAAGCTTTCTACAAAAAAAGCAACGCAAGAACGTATTCTCTTATCTAAGCTTTGTCCTTAGTTTGTGGCTCCAATGGTGGCTGTCGGAGCCTTAGTTGCGGCTCCCACGGTCACCATATTTCTTTATTTCTTTCGTTTATCCTTATAGTCGTCAAAAGTCCCTCGCTTTGATGCCTTCACTTGCAGCTAACACGTCCAGTCCAGTAGGAGCACACTGCACAAACAAACTTGAGCAGCTGCTAGTGGAGTCCCCTACCTCCAAAAAAATACCAGAAACCAACCAATTGAATGATTCTATCTGACACCCAAGGGGGAACAACTTGTAACAAAAAGTTCAATCCAAGGAGTGAGTTATCATGAGTCATAGTTTTGAAGTATGTTTGGGAATGGGATGTTAATTGGAGAGGCTTTCTTATTATTTATTCCAACTATTATCACATATAATTACCAAAGGAAATATATTATCAACAAATTTCCCCAATGCGGTTGAAAACCAGTAGATGAGAATCACATATAAATACCAATGTCATGGAAATATAAAAAGCAAAGCCTTTTAATATGTGTACCTGTTCAACATCAAACAAATTCGCAAGGTTTAGCCCCTTCGACATTGAAATCAGATCAAATGCATTCATAGCTGCTGGTTGTTCTTCCTTCTTCTCTGTCACATGGTGCTCCTGTTATGATACCAAAAACATATATTTTGTGAGACAAATACTTACGAACAACTATGCAGAACTTTCTTTAAATGTCAATACTATAAATTCAGCAACACTCGTCTGGAACATACTTCTGAATCTTTAAAGGCGGCTTCTACATCATTGAAATTTGTGTCATCCTTTTCGTCTAACACAGGAATCATATAGTCTTTCTTAAACCATTCATCTTCCAAAATTTCAGGAATGGTAATACGCTGACAAAGATCGAAGTAAATCAGAGACAGATATCTTTGTTTTTTTTCCCACTACATGGATCATTTATCTAGTTAGTACTGAAAGATAGTTTTTAATATATTTCAATAGATGCAATTAGGAAATCACAATCATATGTACACGTTTTCCACACTAATGCAATATAGTCAAACCAGTTTATGCATTTTCAATTGGAGATGGATGGAGGTTGGCTGAAGCAATGTATTGTTAGAACCTAAGCAATCTAAAATGTTAAAAACCAGCACTTTCACCATTAAAACGTTATTTTCTCATCGCATTGTTATGATGCCTTTTTGAGAGTTACAAGAAAAGAATAGAGGAATAGAAAAGATAAAGCAGATGAATAATAAAATTTAATTCTAAATTAGCAGTTTCCTCGGTTGGAATCACCAGCTGTTGTGCTTACTAGAACAACACAAAATAATACAAGGAGGAAAAAACCAGGCGAAACAGCACAAGGTATGATGACTTTATTTTATAGTCAGACGCCATAATTTTGAGGCCCCGTGACAAATAAATTTCTGCTTTCATTTATCCTTTTAGTTAGTTCATATCCTAATTGATGATAAGTGTAATACAGCACGAAGTCTGCAAAAGCTGGTAATCTTCTACCATACTTTGTGTTGCTTATAAATCAAATTGTTTAAGCTTCCTCTTAAAAATACGACCTAGAGAGTAATAAAAAATATTTCACAAATGTAAGCTCACACAATTTGTTGGTTCTTAGAAGAACCACATAATCAAACGACACCTCTGGAAATTCCTAGGCAAACTCCGGCAACCACCACCCTTCCTAACTTATAACAAGTATTAGGTAGCATCAGAAAATAGATTTGATGCCTTGACAGCCTATATGCACTTTCCATTGAACTTCTTGAGAACAATCACAAGGCATCCCAATAAATTAGGACCAAAAGTGTTACAGAGAAGCTAGGCTACTTGGCTTATTATACCCAAAAAATAACTGACTAACACACAGATACTTTAGTCAATGAGCTACCACATTAACAAAGTATATTCACAAATTTGTGATATATACAGAAGTATTAGCCACACCAAAATTGCTGTAAATTAGCGAAACAAAATTATTGTAGAAACAAATGTATCCAATGTGCAAAAGCCTAGAGGCAGAATCTAAAATGCAAAATAATTATATTTAAGAGAAGAGAAGCCTGACATGCCTTACTTCCAGTACCACAGTAAGGAATTAGCATAATTGGCCCTTACTTCATCAAAGCTTCGAGGGGCCCTGTCTCGATCAAATAGCTTTAACACATATGAGTAAAGTAACTGTTGCTGTCTGTTTGAACTTGAACGAATCTGGTATTGGATTGTCTGTTCAACTTGTATATTTGTTTGATAGGGTTTCATTTGTCCAATGGAAATGTTGTAAAAAAAATTCGTGATTTTCTTTCGATGATTTTAGCACTAGTAAGCTATAGTATACAACTGTTAAAGAATTAAGATCACTATATTAACAAAATTGCATGTCAATATATGTAATGATATTCATGAAAAGTGAAAACCTTGAGTTTTTGCTCCGAGATTCATCTTCTTCCAAGTCATATTTTTATAGAAAGGTTGAGATTCAGTATAAACTAAGTAAAAGACATGCTGTGTTCGCAAGGAATTCCTCGTCATAAAAAAGTATATATATTTAATGATATTCTTGAAAACTATGAGTTTTTGCTCCAAGATTCATCTTCTTCTAAGTCATATATTTATGGAAAGGTTGTTATGCAGTATAAACTGCAATTCTCACCTACAAATATGCTATGGAAATCTGAATCTTCTCAAATATAGACATGGTTAGAATTATGTTCCTAAAATCAATGAGCTTTTGCGATTTATTTATTTTCTGAAATTATGAATATTCATTTGGGGCATGCGTCTTTATTGATTTACATATATGTAACACCCCCTTTCCCTTGGGTTATGAATGCCACTAACAATAACATTACATGAGCCAAGTATAAGAGAAACCCATAAAAAAAGAAAACACAAAAAAAGAAAACACTAAGAAGTTTTATTAATAAACTTCATAATAACACTTGTTGTAAAATCCATATCATATCAGCTTTCATAAAATCCAGGTAATATAAAAGACATCTTGATAAAACCTCTAAAATTATTCAGACTAGGTCTCCATCTCCTTGAGCCTAACTGTCTAATAACATTTGTAGGCCAGTACACACTGGCATATTAGGGTTAGCTACCCTTGTGATCTCGATCCCACCCAAGGCCTAGAGTAGGAATCCATGATTGTGGATTAGCATCCCAATTGCACTACCAGTCTGCCCCTCTTAACGTTGCCGCCCGCCCCGACTTGTGGTACTGTCAAAACTATCATACTTGTGGACCTTGATTAAAGGTTTTCATATCAAACATGCATTCAATCGTTCATTCCCTTCCTTATCTTTCCTTATCGTTCTTATCATGTCTTATCTTTCATTCTATCGACATAGTATGAAGTATGAATAGAGATATTCATTCTTGGCATAAATAAAGTATAACAGATATAGTCCTCACATGTAGAAGCATTCTTAAAGTTCATTTGTATTCATAACTTTGGTGGTAAACCTTGTTTGACTGCAAGGTTGGGGTACGAATCCTAAAAAAAATGTTTTTGATGCATGTTCATTCGAAAATTGAAAGAAACCCATGCTTCTTTATTCCATTGCATATGGGTATATGATTGTTACCAACATAACTTGCTACAAAGATTTGACTCGATATTTGTGAGATACAAAGAAGGCCATTGATTGATCAAGAGAATTTCCCTAATGCATTAGAACTTACAGTAATTGGATTGGGATCCAAGATTCGTGTTATTAATTTCATGGCATTAAAAGAGAGCCAAGGAGGGCAATTAAATTCAGCAGCCGAAATCTGCAAATAGAGAGTGGGTAACATAAAGAAGACGGAGAACGACAGGAGGATTATGCTGCAGAAATTATACAATGCTCACTTTTTTATACAGGTTCATAAGATTAGAATCATCAAAAGGCAAGTAACCTGCAAGCAATACGAAGAGTATCACTCCACATGACCACAAGTCTGCAGTTGTTCCATCATAGCCTCTATCGTTAAGGACCTAAAGAGTGAGATTGTAAATTGTTAAAGACCGAAGCACCACTGGTTAAAAAATAGGCATACAATGTTGAACAATATGAGGATGCTAAGAAACAATTCATACCTCAGGAGCAACATAATTTGGTGTTCCACAGCTAGTGTGAAGCAGGCCATCATCCTGCAAATTTAACCACGGTTAGGAACAAAAGCAAGATGCTGAGGAAATTGAAAAATAAATGCAGAAGCTTGAAATGGATGTGTGTGTGTGTGTGTGTGTGTGTGTGAGAGAGAGAGAGAGAGAGAGAGAGAGAGAGAGATAGCAATATTGCGGCTAAAGTAGTGCATCGGAAACCTTGAAATATAAAACAAACTTAGATCTTTATATTATTCTATTCAATAGACCAGTTAGAAGTTAAGTTGACCAAAGAACACCAGATACATCATTCCTTCTTCAGAAGCTTTAATATCGCCTGTCCCAAATTCTAATAAGCTCGTGTATCTTAATGAAATTTTTCTTTGAAGATCATTTTGCACGTTTTTCCCTTGCATAATGTACCTAGGTAAGGAAAAAACATGAATCTAAATAAAACTAAAGCTCAACAGAAAAATGACGATTCACACGTCTGAATAAATGTTTCACGGTGGTCTTTCTGGACACGATAGTTAGTCAATGTAAAGTTCTTAATACTAGGTCTTTTCAACTTAGAAAAATTCACACTCTCACTCCACCCATGCAGTCAACTTTTGAAACTAAAGTTCAGTATGCATGCAGCTCACTCCATGGTCCTGACCAGACGTTTGCACTAAATTTATCCAGGCCAGTCCAAAACACGTCTTAGCACTAAAAGTTTGATTCATTTGTGACTAGTAAAGGCAGGATTCTCGGGTGGATAAAAAGATTGATTTCTTTTTCCACAATGATTGAGAGCGGCTCCAAACCTAAGCTTCTTCAAATATCTCAGAAATAATGGAAGGGGCTTCAAAGCTTGACTTAGAAGCACGAAGCCTGACTAAGAAGCACGAAGCTTGACCAAGAAGCATGAAGCTTAACTTCGATAAAGAAGCGCCTAAAATTATAATATGTAAAGGTGCCTTGGCACATCTTCAGCAAGGGGTCTATTTTGGCTAGTCTTTTGAAAGACTGCAGAGCACTAACTTATAAGAGAGGGCTTTTTCAGCTTCATTGGACTCTATCTCTATGATTGAGTAGCAAAAGTGCTACTTATTAGCAGATACTCAGAGAGAGACAAAAAGGGGACACTATCATACCGGCCAACTCCTAGGGTGAGAAGTAGATCCTTGCTCTGGCAGGACCAGTTCCAGCCTTAGTTTCCCCTTCATAGAATAAGTGTACTTATAGATATGGCAAGACGTGGATATCCATTGATCAAATGAATCTCAAGAGTGGATGATTGACTGCCAGCTCCTTGTCCTATAGGACTCTCCGGTGATGGGGGGACATGCTATTGTAACAAGATTCAGCTGTGTCCTCTATTCCTTCATCGTCAATAGTCTCTTGGACTAAGATTCTCAGCCACCCAAGAGACTCTCTCTATCCCTCTGTTTATGTGCAATATATTTTACTGATTTGAGCTCGTAGTTCCTTTCTTGTTAGTGCCCTCTATTCCTTCATCGTCATTCAGTCTTTTAGAGATAAGATTCTCAACCACCCAAGAGACTAGCTCTCTCTCTCTCTCTCTCTCTCTCTCTCTCTCTCTCTCTCACTCTCTCTCTCTCTCTCTCTCTCTCTCTCTATATATATATATATATATATATATATATACCTCTCTGTCCCTCAATTCATGTGCTGTAACACCCCCAAACTTTGTAGAGATTTTTATTTTGCAACTTATTATATATTTTTCTTTTATTTGGAGTTCAGGTAAAAATTTGGGTGAAGTTATTATTAGGTTTTTAATCTGGATCCATTATTTGAGGTTTACATATTAGAGTTTAGAATTGGGTGTCAGGCCCCAAGAATGTGACAAACCCCAGCCATGCTGAAAGCTATTTCGGAATGTCATGATAAATTATAAATGCCATGATTTTATGCATATGTTCCATGTTCATTTGCATTGTACATGCATCACGATATTTTGATTCTCATGCATTACGATATTTTATGACAAGTCACGATTTTATGTGGTTCCCATGGAAGAGATAGAGTACATCCCTAATTGATTGAGTATGACACTCATATAATTAGCAAGCGTAGTACCATGAGGTAAGGGCATATTTCATTGCCTATCTTGGCACGCTGGTAAAGTACCAGGTGTTGTCATCGTCATGTGTGGATTCCTAACCCAAGAATTAGAATCTTCAAAATTCACTATCCCCAACTCATAAAAGTCAACATTGGGTACCGGCCAATAAGGAAAGTGAAAGACAAGTCAAAGAATCATGCACAGTTCATGTTCATGACTTTTTGCTTTCCAGTTCCTAGAATGTATTTAGGTATTCTTTTGTATACTCCCTATGTACATGGACTTCGCCTATTTCATTCATATCATTAAAATTTCATTTTACTTATAAAAAAAATGAGTATGTACGTTTTTCAAGAAAACCATATTATGTTCATATTGTGTTGCTTATGCGTATTCAACTCATATTTGTATGTTTTTATATTTTTAACTACCCCAGGTGAGAATTACTATGAAGATGCAGGACACAACTTGGCTCAGGAAGATGAGGCAAAGGCCTAGACAGTTCACGATATGTTTAGTTTTATGTTTTGAGTTATTAAGTTATTTTGTTAAGCACATGAGACTTGAATGATTTTTTTTATAAGCGCTTCTGCAGACTCTCTTTTATAATTTCAATATTTCAATAAAGGAAGATTTTTCTTTATTTTATGAAATCTTATATACCGAGCTTCTAAGTAAGAATCTTCAAAAGGTTAGTAGCATTCTGGTTCCCCTAGTTTTCTAAAATGGCATTATTTTGAAACCTAGAGGGACGAGGTTTTACATGTGCAACATCTTTACTAATTTTTTCTAGTAGTTCCTTTCTTGTTAGCGCATTTATGGTACTCAATACTGCATGGGGGTGGTAATTGACTGGGGAAAGTACAGCTAGGGGTCATAACTATTATGTCTCTGCATTCTATGTTTCCTATTATGAAATTGAATCTCCTACTTGTAGACTGCATTTCTAAATCCCTCTGTGCTTCTTATCTAACATCCTACATATCATCCTACATGAATATGGCACCCATACTACATGTCAGCTATAATGAGGAAAGTATCATCTGTATCAAGGAGCTTGGAAGTCCATGCCTCACAATCGGGGAGGTCACAGGGATAACTCTTCATTGGTTGTTCTTCTTGCCAAACAAACTCATTGGCCCAACTTGAGTTTGAATATGTCTCTGAAAGGTCAATGGATATAGGTAAACCTTTCTTTCCCCACACACCTTCTTATAAAAATAATAATAATTATAACAAAAAGAGGCTATGACACACCTAAAAATCAGGTAATGCATATCAAATTCAGTGTAAGCAAAGAAGCAAATGATTGACCCATCAATCAGAAGAAATGGAAAATACCTAAAACCTCCAACTCATAACTAACACAAAACCTTTCACTTTGAAATCTCCCCAAACCTAGTATCTATAGAGGCAGTCAACATTTGTGCAAAATCTAGTGCGCCATGAAACATTTTTGAGCATGCCAGAACATACAGCCTCTGCATGTTCCTCGGTTCCTGATTACTTTTTTTATCGGTAAAAAAACAGAGCTCAGATGCGCGTATTCTCATCTGAAAGTTCCTGATTGCTTAAATACAAATCATACTACGCATTAAAGAATTAACAAAAACAAATGAGGTAGTATATCTTGCACCACCCTATCAGCATTAACCACTTATGATCAAATTAATTTTAACCGGAAAGAGATCTACTTTTTAGTTTTCACCTTTATCACAATACAAGCCAAGAACCATTTGCCTTCATCTTCCTTACTATTCCACTCTTAATCATGTCACAATTACTTCAATGCCGAACATAAAAATGACAGTACCCTAAACGGCGCAAGATCAACTCAATATTGAAGAAAACAAAATGGGATGCTTAGAAGACAGTGCAAATTATTACCCTGACTTGTTGGGACAGAGCACTGAATCCAAAATCAGACACTTTAAGGTTTCCATAAGCATCCAACAGCAAGTTTTCTGGCTGCAAGAAATCCATAAAATTAAAAAATTAAAAATACAACTAAAAATGAAAATATAAAGAAAACCTTCGCTACAAACGTAACTGATATTTTCTAGAGTGAATCAAAAAGGTCATGCACCTTGAGGTCTCTGTGATAAACGCCCCTGCTATGGCAATAATCAATGGCATTAATAAGCTGCTGGAAATATCTGCGTGCTTCATCTTCCCTCATCCGTCCATGGTTTACCTTAACAGTCAAAAGTTAATTTCATTAGAAATGACTATATTTTCCAATAATAGCATGGCTCAAATTTGACATATGGCCAGTTTGGATCTTAAACCCATCTCAACTCATCTCAACTCATCTTATCTAATCATTACAACTTTTCCAAATTCCAACACAAAATATAATAAACAATTCAACTTTTTCAAATCCCAAAATAATAATAATATTAAAAAATAATATTCTAACAATATTTTATTCAACTTTTAACTTTCATCTCAACTCAACTCAACTCAGTTTAACATCCAAACGCAGCCTAAATGTCCAAATGCAGAAAAAAAAGGGACCAAAACAATTTCTGATATCATGTGTTTTAAGCAAATGGGAAAGGTGAAATTGCATTCCTTATTTTAATTTAGCATTCCTTTTTGTCACTGGCGTCTTAGGACACCTCAAAATTGACAAGGATACTGTTGTACAGGATAGGATCACAGAAAATGACAACTCACAATCTTATCAAAAAGTTCTCCCCCGGTAACAAACTCCATAACAATGAATATCTTCGTCTTGCTCCCCATTACCTGAAAAGAAAGATAAAATGCAGAATAAGGAAAAGAACATAACATTTTTTTATTTATAATTAAAAAGAACTTAACATCTAAATCAAGAGCTGCTGCTAAAATTAAATGGTTTTTAGTGTAATGTTTCTTTTGAAGTAAGTTCGTCGACATGCTGCAATTACTCGAAGCCTAATTGGCTCAAGACTTCCCAAGTCCAATATGTGGACTGAAAACACCCACTGCCCCATCTTATACAATATTTCTCTATCCTAGACGAAAAGCATGATTACACCATCACTGCAGTAGAAACTGCCCAAAAAAATATTGTAGTACTGCCTATTTTCTCATTGGTGGAAGATGTGCGGAAAGATAACGATTAATACGAAACAGTCTGAGAGAGACTAATAGATTCAAGTTTTCAGAAAGTGAATCCCATATAAACATAAAACAATCTCCAAATTGTGATGGTTAAGATGGGATTGACAGCCCAAAAGGATAAAAGGTTGGCGACATTAAAAGTAATATACTTTTCAGAAGATAGTGAAAGTGGCCCCTGATGTATTTTAGGCCAACCACTTGAAAGTGTTTTCTTCCATCTGATTGAAGTTATGATCTGACTTATGTATTTTATTTCTATTACTTTAAAGATTTTTGCTTTACTTTAATTGCAGCAATGATCTGGACAAAAATGCAGTCACACACTTTGAACTGGCATAACATGTTACAAGATCATGGAATGGACTAGGATCTCCAGTCTTCATAGATGAGAATATTAGTGGGGAGGGGGCTTCAAATAGCTCTCAGTTTTGGAGACACAAGAAATGAGTATGACAATAAGATCCATAAAACAGAACTTATTGCTTTATTGCAATTCCTTTACTGCTGATAGCCACAACATGCAGTACACAAGGTATGGAAAGGAAGAAACATCAGTTTATGATGTTGAACGACTTCAAGTTAGTGATTCAACCCCAAAGGGTGGCGTAGTGGTCTTGGGGAAAGCCATATAAACTGAACGTCCTGGGTTCAAAACTCCGGATTCACACTCTTGGGGCCATCAGACTCGGGGAATTTCCTCCTAAATTACCCAAGGTTCGCTTGCGGATTAGTCGAGACTTTGTCCCATTCACCTAGTGCCAATCAAAAAAGTCTATGATTCAATGAGACGTCCTTACAAATGAATAGGTAGCAAATAGACTTTACTACAACTAAGGCAGTTGTATGCCACGTAACGCTAGGAAATATCTTACTGATCAAGCACAAAAGAGAAAAAAATGGAGGCCGCATCTTCACTCAAAACTTGGCCTACATAAATATCACAAACTTAAGGTAATTGTGGTAATCGATTTCTGTTGACAACTCCATAAATAAGGAGTGTTCTCTCTACATAATTAACCAACTTTTTCTACCATACAGAATTTAAGAATATGGAGTACTATTGGTAGATTTGGAAAACTTTATTTGATGAGAGAGAGACCGAACCTCATATAATCGAATGACATTTGGATGTTTTATCAACTTCATTGTTGATATTTCCCGCTCGATCTGTAAAAGTATGCAAAGAAAAATATTTATCAAATATGTCCTAGTCGAAAGGAAATAATATGTTGCAGTTAAAAAAAAGGGGTTCATCTTAAGACCTGTTCGGCCATCTTGTGTTTGAGAACCTTCTCTTTGTCAAGGATCTTCAGAGCCACGGGTTCCCCAGTCTCCGCATTTCTAGCAAATTTCACTTTGGCGAATGTCCCCTCGCCAATTGTTCTTCCCACCTCATATTTACCCACTCGGCGCTTTACTTTAGCTTTATTCATTCGTCAATTAGGGATTTGACTTTTCTCAGCTGAAGCATGACCAAAGCATAGGTGCAAAACATTTCACGAAGAAAATTAAAACGGAATGCTCATGTAGTCCAAGATGCCAAAACGGATGTCAAGAATCATTAACTAGTAACCTCAAACATTTGGACTCAAAAGAAGGAAACTGAAAGAAGAAAAAAGAAAACCTGGAAAAAAAATTTCGTATATATTTATAGCTAATCAATAGAAAAAGATTGGCCAAACAAATAACAACTATAAAAGGAACTTATATTCAAATCAAATAGCGAAGTGGAGTAGAAATGGTGGTGTAAAGTGGAATCACCCCACCCAAAGCACAAGAACACCCTAGACTCTCATACCAATGTCCTACCTCAGAGAGAGAGAGAGAGATTTTGGGAATGAGAGATAATCACCTTCCATCCAAATGCGGAATTCAGTCCAAATCCAAACCAAAAGCTATGAGCTATGAAAAAGACCCAGAAAAATTCAAACCAATTCAGTTTCCAAAGACGGGAAGACCCCAAAAGCTCAGAAAATCTCAAGAAATTGAAGTAAAGTGGAAGGAAACCGACAAAGCCCTGGAGGAGCTGATTACGGTAAGGAGTGAAAAGTTTTTGATTAGGGTCAAAGGGTCGGCAGTGTTTGAACGATACACGTTTCAATTTTAAATCATTCATCGGAACTGCCAATTTCTGAAACCACAGCCCTGACAAATCTGTGCCGAGGCCGACGTTCAACGCTGTTGTACTGTGATGTGCTGTTCGGTTCGCCACATCAGCTGCGTCCGGACAGCCGGCAACCTTCTGTCCAAGAATATTTGTTCATCCAGGGCTGTCACGTAGGATAGGCGAAGTGGATTAGTTTGCTAACATGTATGTTACACACGTTTTAGATTTTTTTTCTGAAATATTTTTTAATTTTAAATCTTTAATTTTTTTATCTTAATTATTATAATATTTATATGTAAAATATAAAAAATAATACAACTGTTTTAAATTTTAAAATAAAATTATATTCAAAAAATATTTTAATTTTATAATATTTTTATTCAATTATTTTATCTTTCTTTTTCAAAATTCAATAAAATATTTTAACTCAAATTATTTCACTATTATTCACAAAAATTCTAATATATTTTAAATGTGTAAAAAATAAATTAGTTATCTTTTAATTAATGTCACCTAAAATTTAATTCTAAATTAGATTAGTCACTATGTAACGTTATATATTGACAAAATTTATTTATTTATTATTGTTCATTCACTTTTTCTATAGTTATATTTTACACATGATTTTATTTTATCAATAGTTCTATAGACAGTCGTCTCACGTAGTCGGCTGTGCAGTCGGCTGACGTGGCGTCATGCCACGTCAGCATTAAAAAAAATGAAATGAAACGAAAATGAAAATGAAAAGCGGAGAGCTGGGTCAGTTCATTTCGTTTCCCGCTCGTGGTTCATCATGCATGCGCCGGGCGATTTGGAGAAACAGAAGCTTTTGATTCTGGAGCGAGTTTGGTCTGCAGATTGAAACCCAGAGATCATCGGTGGGTGCGTTGGGCTGGGTCAAGGCCGGTCTGCGTTGGGCTGGGTCAGGTTCGTGGGCTTCGTTTGGGTCCGTTTCGTGGGCTTCGGCGGGTCAGTTTCGTGGGCTTCGACGGGTCAGGTTCGTGGGCTTCGACGGGTCAGGTTCGTGGGCTTCGGCGGGTCAGGTTTGTGGGCCATCATCTCGGGTCAGCTGTGGGCCAGCGTTTCGGGTCAGTGACGTGGGTCGGTTTGACGGTCATTTTCGTCCCCATTCCATCGCACTGTGGGTCAACTTCATCTCTACTTTGATCTGGAATTCTGCCATTTATTTGATTAAATGTTGTGGTCACTGACTCACTGATAAACAATGAAGCAAGGATTGAGTTTGCTTATTTTTTTTTCTTCTATGAGTTAGGTGATTTTTTTCTACCATAGATTAGTTTTTTTGTTCACAGCACGTTATGATTTAGGTGATTTTTATCTGTTGTAATTTAGTTAGTTTTTTCCTTACACAGCCTGTTATGATTTAGATTTGATATTGTTAAATTCAAAATTTTTGCATTGCATAGAGTTGTTTATGTGAAAATTTGTTAGCTGAACAATTAATTTAGTGGTTAAATATTAATATTGTGGTTTAAATATTATGGTTTAGTTGTCGTTAAATATACAACAGGAAACATCAATAATTTTGTGTATGAAATTGTTTTCTGCATTTTACTTGGGGATTATATTTTCTACAGAAAAACCCAAATTAAAGCATCATGCAAAAGAAACAAAACCAACTCTATCATAATATGAGCTGGAGATGAAATACACTGATAATAAATGCCGGAAAAAGGAGGCCTAGATTTATTTTTGGAGGAGCTTAAGATTATTAATTAAGGAGATGGAAATAGAATAACTAATCACTGATCCCAATTTGGAGAGAAAAGTTAATGAGTGGCTGTGAACTACCTTTGGGAGTCAAATGATATATTTGAATTTAATGTTTCCTTAATGGATTATGAGACGGGATTTTGGATGTTCGTGTTATACGAGTCAAATTTGTCCCTCCATTGATTCCCACGTGTGCAACTCCATCATCCATGCATATAATTTGTGTTGCAGAAACCGTCGGTCAATGTAATTGTTATTAAAAAAATTATAATGTGGTACGTTAAATTCTAAAATTGATTTTACAATTTCTCAAAATTTAGTTGAGAAGAAAGGCATCAATCATCTCTGGCATGTGTAAACAGTATTTGATGCTAATATTGAACAACTTAGTCTTCTGGTTGATGCTAATATTGATGATAAAAATATTTGATGCTAATATTTTTATCATTTTTTTTTTGTTGAAAGCAGTATGTACAATATTAGTCTTCTGGTTGATTGAAGTAATTTTCTTGATAACTTATCAAAGATTGATCTTGGATATTGAACAACTTGTACCGGGCATGGGAAAATGAGAAGAACACCAATTTCCGCTAACACCATCTAGCTCAAATCCGTCAAATTCAGTATGTTGTTTAATAATTAAGAAAATTAATTGTTACTTTATGTTTAACATTATAATTATTAATATTATTATATTTTGTTAGGACATCCCTCAAACTGGTATTCTAAACTATCAAAATTACATGCACGGTTATTTTGGACCAGTGCCTGCATGGTCACCAGCTTTCTTGCCATATCCAGATGGAACCAATAATCCAAGCAACATGCAGGTAATTTTTCAACTACTTTATTGTTTTTTAGTTATAAGATAATAATTTTTGAAACAAATTAAATGTTTTAGTTTTTTTGTTTTAAGCTAAACGTTGGTTACCCATTTCAATTTGGGATGGGACCTCCGAGGCCATTTATCGGTACAAGCTCTGAAACGAGCGCAGGAGTTGGTACTGTTGGTACTTGAAAAAGCAGTGGTTCTACCAATCACTACACCTAGAGGGGGGGTGAATAGGTGTATTCCAATTTTTATGGTCTTTTCAAAAACTGAAACAAATAAACAGTTAATCAATGAACAAGAATAATTAACACAATGATTTTGGTCACGAAGTAGAAACTCATTTGAAGAACTTCTTCAAATTCTAAAACCACTCCGGGTGTAAGGCACCACCTAAAATCCACTATAGAAAAAGTTCATTACAACCAATATAGAAACACTCACAAAACCTTTGTAGTTCCTAAACTTGGCTTGCAACATCACGAGTGACCCACTCGATCTCTACACGCATGTAGTGTCGGAACTCCGACCTTCTATAGCTTTCCACGAGAACCTCTCGATCTCTGCATCAACAGCAGCTCCAGAAACCTTCCGGCCAACAAAACGTCCACTTCAATGGACTTTAAATGAGATTTGATCTTGAGAGTGGTGTGGTGGATTTGTGTTTGTCCAAAAGAGATTCACAAGGTGAGGAATAGGTTTCTCTCTTTGGCTCTTGATACACTTAAGGTTTTGCTCTGTTTTTCCACACCACAGAACAGAAAATGATATGTTCTATTTATAGTCCCAGCAAGTCACGGCGCCCAAAGCATGAATTTAGGTTATCTTTGAACATTGGCTCGAGCGAAGGTCGAGCGCACGTTATCTTCTGAAACCGCTCGAGCGAGATGTCGAGCGAAGGTCGAGCGAACGTCTCTGTATGAGGTCTGCTCGAGCGCAACATCGAGCACACATCGAGCGAAGCTCTCTGTTTGAGTTCCGCTCGAGCGCTGCGTCGAGCACACATCGAGCGAACCACTCTGGAAGATTCCGCTTGAGCGCTACGTCAAGCTCACGGGTTCCGCTCGAGCGCTGGGCCGAGCGCACATCGAGCGAACCATTCTGGATGGGTTCCGCTCGAGCGCTGGGTCGAGCGCACATCGAGCGAACCACTCTGGATGGGTTCCGCTCGAGCGCTGTGTCGAGCGCCCATCGAGCGAACCACTCTGGATGGGTTCCGCTCGAGCGCTGTGTCGAGCGCTCATCGAGCGAACCTCTCTGGAAGGTTCCGCTCGAGCGCCAGTCGAGCGCCAGTCGAGCCATGTTGAGCACACTTCAATCTTTTTCATTAACACTGCATCAACACTTGTTACAACTCAACTTTACATAGGTTTTCACAAGAATATGCCAATTAACCCATTTTTCCCTCAACAATCTCCCCCTTTGGCATTTCTGTGACAAAACCTCTAACCTATACATAGGACTTAATCCTAACACACCCAAATCAGGATTCCCATTATTCAGGCAAAAAGTCTTGAGCACATTGAGATATTTCTGCAAACTTAACAAACGGTTAAACGTACCAATAACAATATGCAAGAAATAATCTCATAAGCATAAACACTTGTAGCACAGTTCTCAGAAAAGACTTTTCATTAAGAATTAAAACATACATTGTTTTCAATTTAGACAAACAATGGTAGCATGAGCAGCATGTGATAAAAATAGCTGCTTCCCCACAAAACAAAACAAAAGCTACCCCAACAGCTTTCTTGCTACTCCCCCTTAATCTATACTCTCACTCCCCCTTAATCTATACTCCCCCTTTTTGTCACAAACGCCAAGGGTCTCAACTGTCCCCATCAGTTTGACTGCCATCATCTTCATCAAGCCGCTCCTCAATGTCGTTGAAGCGTTTAGTCACAAGCTGCTGAAGGCTGTCAACCTTGGCATCAAGACGATCAAAACGGGCTTCAAACCGAGCTTCAAGCCGGGCAAGGTACTCAAGGACCTGCTGAAGGCTGGGATCGACTGATCCCGCTGTGGGAATGAATGGTGCCGAGCCCTGAGGCTGTGAACTGGATGGCTGAGAAGTGGATGGCTGAGACGAGGATGGCTGGGAGGAGGATGCAGGAGGATGCTCAACATTCAGAGGGTGAGGGGTAATGTGAGCACGACTCAACTGCATGGTCCTACGCCCAATGGGAGCCTTTAGAGGAACTCTAGGCTCATTGGGAAGAAGCATAACAGTCTGAGAGAGGGCTATCCTAGTAATGAGGCAGGCGAGAGGCAAGCCAGTCCGTAATTTCGGGGAATTAAACGCCTCAAGCATGACCCGACACATATGACTCCCCAGATCAATGGAGACACCATTTATCAATGCATACAAAAGAGTGGCGCGGTCAGGACCGACATCACTCTGATGACCAGTAGGATAAAGGTTTGTAAGGACTATCCTACTGAGAATGAGAAACTCAGGTGAAAAACGAGAGGTGAGAATGGGTGACTTACCATCCCAACTCGAAACTGGACCGATTAAACATTGAACAATGACAGTCGGACTTGGAGGAGAAGTCCGTGTATATGGATATGTGGGGTTTGCCACTCGCGGGGCATGTAGCAAGTCCGCAACCATGCCCGGAGTCACCCGGAAAACAATGTTCTGGAGACTGACTTCAAAAGAGCCATCATCAGCGATGGCATCAATATTGGAGTAGAACTCCTTAACCAACTCCACAGAAGGAGTGGGATGACCAGTGGTCAAGGCGAGCCACTGGCGAGACTCAAAAATGCAAGGAATGACAGTCTTAGAAAGCTCACCTAGGAGAACTTCCAGCTCAACAATAAGAGAACGGGTAGAAAAATTTTGAGTGTAGAGTTCTCTTGCACGAGGATTTCGAAAATGTGCTTGAGCGGGGGCTGGAGGATTTTGGCGTGAACGAACCCTTCGAGACATGATAGAAGCTGGACAAAATCAAAGACCGTTAGACAAGGCTAAAGGTAATGTGAAATGCCCAATGCTTGATGAATGCACATGCCTAATTGTGAACCAAGCCAAACTTATGCAATGTTGCTAAAACTATTGTCAAAATGCATAATGCACAATGCACATGCCCATTAACACAATATAACAACCCATTTTGCATTTTTGAGCACTTCAAACTCAACCAAGGCAAGATTGGGTTATAAACCCAATGGAGGTCCCAAGTCTCAATGCCAAACACTATCCCAACACTAGAATAGACAAACAAGACCATGGGGATAATGTAGTATCAATGCATGATGAAAATAAGAAATCAAACCTCATTGATGCATTTTACCGAGCACTTGGAGTGCATCCAGGTACAAACCAAATGAAAAACCCATTGGGGGTTCTATAAACCTCCTAAATACAAAGAGAATGAAAATGGACAACCAAAAGGTCCAACCAAACACCAAGCAAACCAACAAAAATGCTCCATTTCGGAATCCCCATATCTAAAGCCCTAATTTCCGAAATGCATGTGTATGGAAAATGCATGAAGAAATTCAAAATAAAAACCGAAAATGATTGATAAGAATCAAAGATTAGAGACTTACCGTGATTAGAATGGGATTTCTTGAGAGAAATCAAGTGAAAACACACGGAGAGAAAGATAGAGGCTGTCGCACGGGGTGGGGAGAGGAAACGGTGCAGAGGGGAAACAAAGGGGCTGGGGAAAAAGAAAGGGGCGCGGGCTTTTTAATACATGTTCGCTCGAGCGGCTTTTAAGTTCGCTCGAGCGGCAGCCCACTAAATTTACTAATCTGCCTTAAAAAAAAATGTGATCCAACTATTAATGAGGTTAATTTTTAAATCATTCACACACATCAAATGTAGAAAGGCATCATGTCCTTATAAAACACGCAGGTAATAAAAACAAAGTATCACAAGTAATCAAGACAGCCGTGTTAACAAATTCCTTGCTTAATCAAGAAATTTCAACCAAAAGGTGTGAGTGGGGTTGGGCTGTACAAGAAACCATAAGTGTTTGAGAAACTCTTCCATGATGCAGAAAGTCAAACCCAATGCTGCTAGAACCTAGATGCTTCTGTTTGATTATCTGTATCAATGTCAAGATACTTGTTTACCCCTTTTTTTTTTTTTTTTTTTTTTTTTTTTTTTTTTTTTTGTAAAATGCAACAACATCCATTTTTCTTTTCAATGACATGCACTTTCATCTCCTTTTCTTTTTCTTTGTGTAAGGGAACAATAATGAGGTTGTCTAGCCCGTGGTCAATTCTGTGTGTAGGTAGAGTTTCCTAACACTTTTGATTGCCTCCCCAAAAACTCACGGTGGTGAAACGTCGATTGACTAAGCGTGGAGTGAAGTGTGTGAAGCTAGTCACAGATTACAACTGATACTCATGTTTCAAACCTTTGTAAGCCATAGATATATGATACAATTCTCAAAAGACACATGCACCTAGATTTTTAGAATTAACAACACCAATAACTAAAAATCACAACCATGGAGTGCATGTAAAGGCAGTATTACAAAAGAAAAAAATAAGAAGATGAATAATCACAAAATAACAAAAACAAAAGAAAGAAAAAAAATGCATGTTATGCATGTTTCAACCCTCAGGTCAATGCACAAATACCAATAGCCTTTCTAAGTAATTCAAACCGAAGCCCATCCAAAGGTTTAGTGAAAAGGTCGGCTAGTTGGTGTTCGGTGGGAATGTACTCAAGAGTCACAACACGTGTTTCTACCAACTCTCGAATAAGATGATGTCTAATGTCAATGTGCTTGGTCCTAGAGTGTTGGACAGGATTTTTTGAAATGTTTATGGCACTAGTATTGTCACAATAAATGCTCATCATACCTTGAGTAATGCCATAGTCACACAACATTTGTTTCATCCACAACAATTGCGTGCAACAGCTGCCTGCAGCAATATATTCAGCCTCAGCCGTGGATAGCGATATGGAGTTTTGCTTCTTGCTCATCCAGGCAACAAGGTTTGTGCCGACATAGAAACACCCACCAGAAGTACTTTTCCTATCATCTGCATTACCTGCCCAGTCAGCATCGGAATAGCCTGCAAGCTCAGTATTAGAGTCTCTAGAATACCAGATCCCATAATTGACTGTCTCATTTACATAGCGAAGTATGCGTTTGACAGCTACTAAATGTGATTCCTTAGGATTGGCTTGAAATCTAGCACAGACCCCAACACTAAAAGCAATGTCTGGTCTACTTGCAGTGAGATACAGTAGACTCCCAATTATGCTCCTATACAAAGATTGCTCAACATTCTTGCCTGATCCATCAGTACTAAGCTTAACACTCGTGCTCATGGGGGTTCTGGCATGGCTTTTCCCATCTAATCCAAATTTTTTGATTAATTCCTTTGCATATTTGGATTGAGATATGAACAACCCATTATCTAACTGTTTCACTTGGAGTCCTAAGAAAAAGGTTAGTTCACCCACCATGCTCATTTCAAATTCATTTTTCATTTCTTCAGCAAACTCAAGAGCCAAGGCATCAATCGATGATCCAAATACAATGTCATCCACATAGATTTGAGCAACTGTTATGTCTTCTCCAACTTTTCTGATAAAAAGTGTTCTGTCAACATTTCCTCTCAGAAAATTGTGATCTTCAAGATACGAAGTAAGCCTCTCATACCAAGCTCTAGGAGCTTGTTTCAAACCATATAAGGCTTTCTTCAACCTATAGACATGATTAGGGTATTTTGGATCATTAAAACCTTTTGGTTGTTCGACGTACACTTCTTCTTGGAGGATCCCATTCAGAAATGCACTCTTGACATCCATTTGATACAGCTTAAAACACATGTGGCATGCAATGCTGAATAATATCCGGATAGATTCAAGTCTAGCAACTGGTGCAAAGGTCTCGTCAAAGTCTATTCCTTCCATTTGTGCATACCCTTGAGCAACCAATCTTGCTTTATTTCTCACTATTGTGTCATTCTCATCCGACTTATTCTTAAATATCCACTTAGTGCCCACGACATTGTGATTCTCTGGTCTTGGCACCAAGTACCACACATTATTCCTCACAAATTGGTTTATTTCTTCATGCATAGCATTCAACCAATTCTCATCATTTAAGGCTTCTTCAATTCTCTTTGGTTCAATTTGTGAGATGTAGCTTGAGTAAGCCAATTGATTTATCACTTTTCTCCTCAGCCTCATTCCTTCATCTATGTGTCCTATGATGTTATCCTGAGGATGATTTAACTTTACTCTTGAAGAGGGCTCCTTTTGGTAACTCACTTTTTCACTTGAAGAGGTCTCTAAGTTCTGATTCAATGTACCAAAATCTTCTTGTCCAGCTTCACTCGGTGTGTGGGTTTGCTCTTCCTTGTTTAACTCCTCTCCAGAAGCATCATTCACCACCACATTTATGGATTCCATGACGGTTTTGGTGCGTAGATTGTAACTCCTATAAGCACGACTGTTTCTGGAATATCCAAGAAAAATTCCCTCATCACTCTTAGGGTTAAACTTAGCTAAGTTTTCCCTATCTCTCAAAATGTAGCATTTACTTCCAAACACCCGGAAGTATTTCACATTAGGTTTCTTTCCTTTCCACATCTCATATGGTGTTTTGGAAGTATTTGGTCGTGGATAGACTCTATTCACAATATGACATGCTGTGTTCACAGCTTCTCCCCAGAAGTGAGTAGGTACACTTTTGCTGTGAATCATGACCCGTGCCATTTCTTGAATAACTCTGTTTTTTCTTTCGACCACTCCATTTTGTTGAGGAGTGATAGGGGCAGAAAATTCTTGACTGATACCTTCTTCATCACAGAAACTCTCAAGATTTGAGTTTTCAAACTCTCTTCCATGATCACTCCTAATTCTGACTATTGCTTTCCCTTGCTCATTCTGAAGTTTCTTGCACAAAGTTCTAATCACATTAGGAGCTTCACCTTTTTCTCTCAGAAATTCTACCCAGGAGTATCTGGTGAAATCATCTACCATTACCAGTATGTATTTCTTTCCCCCCAAGCTCTCAGTTCTAGAGGGTCCCATAAGATCAAGGTGCAGCAACTCTAATGGTCGTTTGGTCAGGATAGCCGTTGTGTTCTTGTGAGCTGTTCTAACTTGTTTTCCCAACTGACATGACCCACAAACAGGAGTCTCT
Source organism: Juglans mandshurica (assembly GCA_022457165.1). Classification (NCBI taxonomy): domain Eukaryota; kingdom Viridiplantae; phylum Streptophyta; class Magnoliopsida; order Fagales; family Juglandaceae; genus Juglans; species Juglans mandshurica. Next base: position 9,283,936 of record CM039633.1, on the reverse strand, counting down.
GCTTTACCCAGCTCAGGCAATCCTATCACCATCTCTTTCTTGGCAATCTTAGACAGATTTTTGTGATTCACATGTCCAAGTCTTTGATGCCAGAGATCAGTAGTTTCACTCTTAGCACTATTGCAACTATACTGAGGTTTAGAGGCAATGCCATAACAATTATCAGAAGTCCTTGTTCCCTGCATCATGCAATTTCCATTATTATCTGAAACAATACACATATCTTTTGAAAAACGGACTTCTGCACCATTGTCACACATTTGGCTTATACTTAGGAGATTTGCTTTTAATCCATCAACAAATAGGACTTCTCTCAAGACGGGTAGTCCAGGTATTTCAATTTCACCCCTTCCCATTATATCAGCTTTTCCCCCATCTCCAAATGTTACTGTTCCACACTTGTACTCTTCAACTGTTTTAAATAGACTCTTATCACCCGACATGTGGCGAGAACACCCGCTATCAAGATACCACATGTAGGTGTCTCTGGTCTTTAGAGCAATGTGTGCCACATGGCATGTGTGCATTTTTCCAGTTCTGACCCACATTTTTCTAACTTTGGGAGAGATGTCCTTTTTGCTAGTTGACAATTGGTCTATCTTGACATTTAGCATCTCATTTTGTTTAGTTAGGGCCATGACTTGGCTCCACAAGTTTTGATGCCCTTTTCTTGAGTAGGGCTTTTCAATTCTCTTAGGATGGTCCCTAAGCTCAAAACAGTTTGGTCGAATGTGACCAATCTTACCACAATTGTGACAAACGTGGTTTACCTTGTGAACTTCATGTCTTATGAAGGGTGAGACATACCTAGAAGTATTCAAGAACTTCTTACTCTTTTTAGAAGGATAGACAATCCTACTTTTAGAGAAAGTAGGAGCATGATCATAATGATTTTTTAATTTGAAGCAATCTGGTCTAACATGACCAACCTTCCCACAATGAAGACATATAGGGCTTGTGTTGCGAGCTCCTTGTCTCTTGGGAGGTGGGACAGGCTTTTGCACATGTAGGGGTTTCTTACCCTTTTTCAAAAGTTGTGCTTTGCCATTCTCATTCGATGCAGGAACAAACATTATTTTTCCTACCTTTTTGCATGGGGTTTTTGAAGTTGAAGCCATATCAGATTTCCTTTCAATATATCCTATACCTCTCTTGTCACCAAAGGACTTTCCTGAGTTTAGGATTTTGTCAAGCTTTTGTTTCCCAGTAGAAAAATTTTTCAACTTATCGTTTAACAAAATCAACTCACTTTCCTGCATTTTCATTTTATCCTCGAGTGACACATTTCTCTTTTGCAACTGATCGGTTAGACAAATGGCTTCATTCAATTTACCTTGGAGATCCTCATTTTCTCTTTTGCAAATATCCATATTCTCAATATGTGCTTTATTGAGTTTCCTCAATTTTACACATTCTTTGTACAACTTCTCATAGATTTCCACCAACTCATCATCATCCCCGGATTCACTTCCGGATACACTCTCATTTTCAGACGTTGATTCACTTCTGTGACTTTGGCTGCTAACCGAGGCAGTGAATGCCATGTAGTTAAGATTTCCTTTTGGCGAAGAGTTATCAGATGATTCACTCGACTCTGACTCACTCTCACTTAGAGATGCAATCTTAGCTCTTTCTTTTGCCTTTTTGTAATTTGCACATTCCAGACGAATGTGTCCAAATCCATGGCATTCATGACACTGCACCCTTGATTGTACCTTGTCTTTATTAGCTCTAGTATACTTCTCAGTGCTTCTCTCCTTGTTCCCTGAACTTGAGCCTCTATTATATCTTTCAAACTTTTTCTTCTCTGGCCTCTGGTTCTTATTGTTTCTAGCCACAAACATTTTCCTGAACTTCTTAGCGTAAAAGGCTATTTCTCTGTCACTCATAGCTGACTCATCGGATGACTCATTTGACTCCTCTCTAATGGTATTGAGGGCTATGGACTTGTGTTTCTTATCCACAGGAAGAGTGTGTTCATATGTTTGCAGAGAGCCTACCAATTCTTCAATTCTCATACTGTCCAGATCTTTGCTTTCCTCAATGGCAGTAACTTTAGGACGAAACCTCTCAGGGAGTGATCTGAGAATTTTTCTCACAATTCTGTTCTCAGGAATTCTGTCCCCCAAATTAAAACGAGAATTGACGACATCATTTAATTTGGCATAAAAAGCATCAAATGTTTCATCATCCTTCATTCTCAGTTCTTCAAAACTTGTGGTCAGCATTTGAAGTTTAGAATTCTTCACAGCCTTGGTGCCCTCATGGGTGACCTCAAGAATGTCCCAAGCTTCTTTGCAGTTCTCACACATGGAGATTCGCTTGAACTCCTCCTGGGACACGGCCATGAAAATCGCATTCAGGCCTTTGCTATTCCAACCACACTCAGTAATTTCATCCCTAGAATAATTATCCACACTTTTGGGGGTTTGAACTCCTTCAATAATAGTGACTGGTTCTCTCCATCCCTTTGTTATAGAAACCCATACTCGTTCATCCACAGATTTTAGGAAAGCTCTCATTCGAACTTTCCAATAAGCATAGTTGTTTCCATCAAAATAAGGTGGCGATGTGAGAGATTGAGACTTCTCCATAATAACCACAACAGCATGATCACACTCAGGAATTTAATCCCAGCGGAGTGAACCCGCTCTGATACCAATTGAAAAAGCAGTGGTTCTACCAATCACTACACCTAGAGGGGGGGTGAATAGGTGTATTCCAATTTTTATGGTCTTTTCAAAAACTGAAACAAATAAACAGTTAATCAATGAACAAGAATAATTAACACAATGATTTTGGTCACGAAGTGGAAACTCATTTGAAGAACTTCTTCAAATTCTAAAACCACTCCGGGTGTAAGGCACCACCTAAAATCCACTATAGAAAAAGTTCATTACAACCAATATAGAAACACTCACAAAACCTTTGTAGTTCCTAAACTTGGCTTGCAACATCACGAGTGACCCACTCGATCTCTACACGCATGTAGTGTCGGAACTCCGACCTTCTATAGCTTTCCACGAGAACCTCTCGATCTCTGCATCAACAGCAGCTCCGGAAACCTTCCGGCCAACAAAACGTCCACTTCAATGGACTTTGAATGAGATTTGATCTTGAGAGTGGTGTGGTGGATTTGTGTTTGTCCAAAAGAGATTCACAAGGTGAGGAATAGGTTTCTCTCTTTGGCTCTTGATACACTTAAGGTTTTGCTCTGTTTTTCCACACCACAGAACAGAAAATGATCTGTTCTATTTATAGTCCCAGCAAGTCACGGTGCCCAAAGCATGAATTTAGGTTATCTTTGAACATTGGCTCGAGCGAGGTGTCGAGCGAAGGTCGAGCGCACGTTATCTTTTGAAACCGCTCGAGCGAGATGTCGAGCGAAGGTCGAGCGAACGTCTCTGTATGAGGTCTGCTCGAGCGCAACATCGAGCACACATCGAGCGAAGCTCTCTGTTTGAGTTCCGCTCGAGCGCTGCGTCGAGCACACATCGAGCGAACCACTCTGGAAGATTCCGCTTGAGCGCTACGTCAAGCTCACGGGTTCCGCTCGAGCGCTGGGCCGAGCGCACATCGAGCGAACCATTCTGGATGGGTTCCGCTCGAGCGCTGGGTCGAGCGCACATCGAGCGAACCACTCTGGATGGGTTCCGCTCGAGCGCTGTGTCGAGCGCCCATCGAGCGAACCACTCTGGATGGGTTCCGCTCGAGCGCTGTGTCGAGCGCTCATCGAGCGAACCTCTCTGGAAGGTTCCGCTCGAGCGCCAGTCGAGCGCCAGTCGAGCCATGTTGAGCACACTTCAATCTTTTTCATTAACACTGCATCAACACTTGTTACAACTCAACTTTACATAGGTTTTCACAAGAATATGCCAATTAACCCATTTTTCCCTCAACAGTACTGAAGAAGATAGACCCGATTGTCTGCAAACTGAAGCGCCATGTACTTCTACTAGACCAGATGAACGGGAAACTGACGATGGCACTACCGGTACACCAACTGACGATGGCACTACTGATACACCACAAGTAGTGCCATCGTCGGATGGTGATGATATCGTTGAGGAACCAAAGTCGGTGATGGAGTTCAATTCATTTGAAGAGTTGTTCAGCTATTATAAGCATTATGGTAAAAAATGTGGGTTTGGGGTGATGACACAAAGGAGTGAGAGGTCAGAGGATCAGAGTGTCAGATATGTCACCCTTGGTTGTGCACGGGGAGGGAAGGCCCGAAATAAGAGTTCTAATCTCGCCAACCCACGTCCGATTGGAAAAACAGACTGTAAGGCAAGGATTAATGCCTTAAGAGTTGAGGGAAAGATGCGGTTGGCAACAGTCCATAATACACATAATCACGGTCTGAAACAAATGAAACCCCGCTTCTTTCGATGTAACAGAGAAGTGAGTGACTCTGTTAAAAGAGTCCTAGACACAAACGATTTAGCTGGGATCCGACTAAATAAGAGTTATGGATCTCTTGTCGTTGGCGCAGGTGGCTTTGAGAACTTGCCATTTTTGGAAAAGGATTGTCGCAATTACATCGACAAAGCACGACATCTACGACTTGGCGCAGGTGGTGCTGGAGCACTTCAAGATTATTTTATGAGGATGCAATACAAGAATAATGGATTTTTTTCATTGATGGATTTAGACGATGAAGGAAGGTTAAAAAATATTTTTTGGGCAGATCCACGTAGTCGGGCAGCCTACCAGTATTTTGGTGACGTAGTTACATTCGACACCACATACCTGACGAATAGGTATGGGATGCCATTTGCACCATTTGTTGGTGTAAACCATCACGGGCAGTCGATTCTTTTGGGAGCTGAGTTAATTTCCAGTGAGGACACGAAGACCTTTACATGGTTATTTCAAACCTGGTTGCAGTGTATGGACGGTATAGCTCCAAAGGCTATTATTACTGATCAAGACAGAGCAATGAAAAATGCAATTGCTACTGTCTTTCCAGAAACTCAACATAGATTATGCCTATGGCATATACTGAAGAAAGTACCTGAGAAGCTTGGGTCATATGCTGCATACAGAAGTGGGTTGAAAACTCAACTAATGAAATGTGTGTACGACACACAAACTATTGAGGAGTTTGAGAAATGTTGGGCCGAGTTTATTAACACATATGACTTACATGAGAATCCATGGTTGAAAAGTTTATATGTAGAGCGTGAGCATTGGGTACCGGTTTTCCAGAAAGAGCACTTTTGGGCTGGAATGAGTACAACCCAACGCAGCAAGAGTATGAATGCTTTTTTTGACGGTTATGTGCATTCAAAAACAAACTTGAAGGAGTTTGTCGACCAGTTTGACAGTGCGCTGAAGAAGAAAATTGAGAATGAAAATCATGCGGAATTCCAATCATTTAGCCAGGTCATTCCCCGTGTATCAAGATCTCCAATTGAAAAGAAATTTCAAGAGTTGTATACTAACGCTAAATTTAGAGAAGTGCAGCAGCAAGTAATAGGTGTGCTTGATTTGGATCCATCTCTACTTACATCAGATGGTGTAATGAAGAGTTATTTGGTAGAAAATGAAATTCGTATTGAGGAGTTCAGTAAAATGGTTACATATTCAGTGGACTTTAATGAAGAAGACTGCAATGCTAAGTGTTCATGTGGGTTATTTCAGATGAGGGGGATACTGTGTAGGCATATTTTGGCTGTATTCAAATGTAACGGTATAAAATCATTGCCAAATTGGTACATTTTAGACCGATGGAGAAAGGACATCAAGAGGCGATACACGTTAATCTGCAATAGCTATGACGCAGGGGATCAGAGGCCTAATGGTAATAGATATTCAATTTTGTTGAATATGTGTTATGGGATGATTACATATGCGGCGGATTCTAAAGAGCAATTCGATGATGCAAGGAAGAGGATACATGAGATGACTGAATGTTATCGCGAGCAAACACGCAACAGATCTTTGACCCAAACAGGTTTAAAGTCTATTTATCTTGTTTACTTCTTGATACTTCTTGATAAGTACTTAATTCCTACTTATGAATGAAGAAAAAAAATTACTTAATTTTTGTTGTTTAATGATGTCATATTTAATCAGTTCTTTGCCCATAACAGATTCGAATGCTGGTTACATGACACTGGACACAACTGCAGTTGCTGGTTCACAACAAGTCAAGAGTCCACTTGTTGTCAGAGGGAAAGGAAGACCCCCATCTCTGAGAAGAGCATCTAGGATGGAGACAGACATACAAAAGGTGAAAGCCAAACAGAAGAAAGCTCAAGTCAGAGGAAAAGCCAAACAGGTGAATGTTTTAACATTGAGAGAATTAAAAATAACCGTTCGATTCCTTTAACGTGTGAATGTCGAGTAGTTTTATAATGTAAACTTAGAAAAAGTTTTTTTAATTGTTACGTTATTATTAGAGAGATATGAGTTCCAATGTTGGAGATACACTAGCCATTGGCACGCGCAGGAATTTATTTGGGCAATCAGAAGTGGATATCACCAATCCTGGACAAGTGCAGGTATCAAAAATACCTCTATTTATAAGCCAAACAATTATTTTTGTAAGTTGAAATGGTAACTTTTCATCCCTTTACAATTTACTAAGTATTTTGTTATTTATAAACAGACTGTTATAGACAGCTCAGTAGTTCACAGTAGTGGAATCGAACACCGAGAAACAGTGATGGGTAGCCAAGAAAGTGTAAGGTTTCTAAACTTTACACAAGATGAAATTGTAATATTTAAATGACATCACCAATTTTCATATTGATCGTAACAGATTTTTTTGGGTTCAATGGCGCACGACGGACCTCCCTGGATTGTGATGGATCACAACCAGTGCAAAAAGGTTGAATATTAGTGACTCTTCAAGCTTGGCAAGATACACAAGGTATTACAATGTAATTTATGAGCCATATCAAAAATCAATTGCTCTTGATTGTTGCTTGGTGTCGTGTAGTAGTTATTAAAAAGAATTTTTCACAGAATTGTTGTGAAGTGTTGCTCTGGATTGTTGCTTGGTGTAGGCTCATGAATCATGCTTTTTATCAAGATTTTTGATGGTGTAGAGAATCCATGAGTGAACTCGAGTGATGGACTTGGTTACTTTGAGTTTCTCCACGTAGGCATTTTATGTAATTTTGGGGGTGGAGTGTTAGCATTACTCCAAGTTACATTAAGTTGATGAAATTGATACTCCAAGTTGATCAATTCATGTTCTGTACAACTCAGCCTTAGTTTTTGGTGCTAAAAAAAAGTCAATAATTTTATTTTATGATGATAAATGGCTTGATTACAGAAATGCCTTGGAAAAGGATTGAGTTTGCTAGACGTGATCCTAATTCTAGATGGGGTTCTATGCGAGCTGCAATGGGACATCCAGAACTTTTGAGTTGAGACATGTTGCTCTTGGGAATGAGGATTGCGGGAATAAGAATTATCAAGGTTTCCCACTTGTGTTTTATGGTGGCATTGACTTGTATTTATTTTGTAAGAAGAAATGTAGGTTGGTGTTATTTGATGAGTTTTTGTAAGTATTTTGTAAGAAGGAAGGTATAAATGTATTGTTGCAGGTTTTTGTAATTATCTTGTAAGTATGAAGGTTGGTGATTAAAGTTTTTGTAATTTTGTTATATTCACATAGCTTCAAAAGTGATACTATTACACATTATTTTTGGATGGGTGTGCAGATTTTTGTTGTTACTTATATCAAATTATATTAATATTAGTAGAGTTCCAAGATTTGAGTAAGTCCCTAATTGCCAAATGGTCAATTGGCTGGCTTCTTTAGTCGCTGCAGGTTTGCGTTGGTTGTATTTATTTAGTAGTTGGCCAACCAGTGCAGGTGGCATTTTCAATTGGCAAATGGTCATTCACGTACATTGCTAATGAAGTGTAAGGATTGTTTTAGGTATTCTTCACTTTTTCTCAAATGACGTGTATGAAATTGCTATCATTCTTCACTTTCGAATGTCCTTGTCATGGAGCTTGATCTATCTATGCAAACTCACTGTCTATGCAAACTCACTGTCGTGAGCATGGATCTCCAAGACAAGAGAATCGGGAAATGAAATGTTCTTTAAATAATATAAAAAAAAACAACTAAATTTGAGAATAATTCATTTCCAGGTACCCATTCCACCAGCCAACAAAATTACCTATTTCAAGGAGATATTAAAACAAAACTTAAAAGAAAAAAAAAACAACCAAATTTGAAAATAATTCATTTCCAGGTACCCATTCCACCAACCAAATTACCTATTCCAAGGAGATATTAAAACAAACAAAACTTAAAAAAAAAAAAAAAAAAAGGCAATGACAAATCAAAAGCAATTGGCTTGGGATTAGCTCCCCTACCTCAGCAATTGAAACCCAACAAACAGCTACAGATATCCTTGAACAAAAACTCCCGTCTCCACCAAACAGCATCCACAGAAATTATATCAAAAACTAATAAAAAATTAAATAACTTATAACACCTTATATTAATTATACAAATCTAATTATACAAATCTAATTATACAAATTAAATAACTTATAACACCTTAAATAACACTTAACTAATAATTCAGTTTTGTAGATAACTAATAACAGTTAACAACTAATAACACTTAAACTAGAGATTTACAGCACTAAATAAGTAATATATAACACTAAATAACTAATAACACTTAACCTACAACTTCCGAATATTTAAATGTAACATAAACCACTACCAAAGGTATAAATAGCAAAAAATAATTACAAAAACACCAAAGTACATTCGGGATAACGTGCGTGAACGCCTTAGGGTAGCTTCTCTCTCAAGAAGCACCGACTCCTTTTTCCGGATCTCCTCCGATATACTATATAGTACCAACTCTATCTTCTTGATGTCATCCACTATCTTAAGGAGCTCAGTTACTTTATTTTCGATATCGCTGAATCTCTTTTGGAGCTCTTCCTCGGTTTTCCTTGACACTAAATTTTTTCTTTCTTCTAGCTCTATGTCTTGCTCACTATCTACCCACTTGAAATAATTACAGTGTGGTAATCCCTGATATTTGCACAGAAAATCAATTCAAATGTTAGGTACGTAATATTAATCAATTCATTAAACTTATATCAAAAAGTAAGTCATGTACCTACCTTCGTGTTGTACTTTGAACACCCTAAGAAGGGTCGTCCAGGATTTGCCTTAGTATTTGAGTATCTCAAATTAGCTTCAACGTCACAGAAGCACAAGGACGGCAGTACGTTTGCCAACGGATGAAGAAGACAGTGATGATGACGACATTCTAACATGAACCAGAATCACAAAGGAAAGCCACACATATAAAAAAGACACACATACAGGGAAGCACTGAAAAAAAGCACGACCCTTCTTATTTGAAATAATATTCCCTCCATTCTGTCACACGACTTTTATGGTGTTCTTAACCATTCAATAGATTATTGTTTCTAAAAGCAGTGGCAACAAGTCAAACAGAGTCTTTTCCAACACTAAAACAAGAGGCAAAAGGACAGAGATTCCCCTCATGCACTGATTGTAAAAGCATACCAAATAAAATAAAATTGGTTGCCATAATTTGAGGGTCTAGTATCATAGCAACCAGCAATCATGCCTCTAGTCTTTTCCTACAACCATTGTAAACGTAGAAATGCAGGGCTTACTCCCTTGCCTAATTCAACTCTAGTTCCTATTTTCTGGAATAAATGGATACCAAAACTGAAAAAGTTTCTCAAAGCACTCTGCACCTGCAGAAGAACCTAATTGTGCAGATGCAAAGTGCTTTGAGATTATTGTATATACTTAGTGCAGTACTAATATTCCTTTCTTTTTCTTTTGTTCTTATTGTGCAGATGCTGGTTGGCAAGTTAGTTGTTCTTGAGTTGTATGGTGGGGTTGGGAATTGATGGACACGATTTAATGACCAAACCAGTTATCCTGGCATCATAACATATATATACATATTGCCCACTTCAGCATTTATAACATATCCTTTTATGCTCTGGTGTTCAGATTTTTCAATTGCGTTCATGGGTCAACAACCCACGAACATATTCAATTTCTAGTTGACAAACATCTAAAACTAAACAATTCATAATACATGCAAAGGTATTACGTTCGTGAAGCAAAACGATGAACGATTAAGGACATTATTGACACAGCTTAGTGCTCAAAACCAATAGTATGATTGGTGCCAGAGATGTTTTGCAACTAGAAAATATGGTTCTCTACTTGCTAATATTAAACATGTAAATTTTTTAATGGTGAAGGTGATAACCCCACTTTGAACAGAACACTACTGTTTCCAACTTCAAATTGGTGTTTCTTAACATCACACACACACAAAAAAAAAAAAGCTAAAACATACCTATTTTAGCTACCTTGGAAGTTTTTACAATGAGAATATATCAAAAGGCTTTGAAAATTTGAACCTGCCTTCAACCTGGACCGGACAGGGGCGACTCTCTTCCTTCTTCCTTAATGAGCTGGGTCACGGCTAGGGTTTCGGGATGAGGGAAAGGGGCTGGTTAGGGTTAGGGTTAGGGTTCGGGTTGGCTGGGTTAGGGCTAGGGTTTCAGGATGAGGGATATTGGCTGGTTAGGGTTAGTGTTTCGGGATGAAGGGGATGGGCTGGGTTTGGGTTAGGGTTTCGGGATGAAGGGGATGGGCTGGGTTTGGGTTAGGGTTTCGGGATGAAGAGGATGGGCTGGGTTTGGGTTTCGAAGGGAGGGAGGAAGGAAGGATGGAATCAGAGTGGAAGGGCTTCCGCGTCGCGACACAGAGGAATGGGCTAGAGTGGAAGGGCACGGGTGGGATTCTGGAGCTGGATCTTCGCCTCGCCGTGCCTCGCTGCACCGCGCCGCGACACAGAGACTATGGGCTAGAGTTTTTTGTGCGCCGGTGGGCTTCGACTGGTGAGGTGAGAAACAGAGAGGAAGGGCGCCGGTGGTCTTCGATTGGTGGGGTGAGAAACGGAGATGGAAAGGGGGATTGGGGATCTCAGACTCGAAATGGGGGAAGGAGGGAGAAATGGGGGAATGGGGGGAAATGGACCATGCAAACGACAAAAACGTGAAGAATTGAAAACGACGCCGTTTTCAATTTTCCACGTCAGCCGTTTGCATGGCGACTGCACGACCCCGCTTGCATATAGAGTTTTTGTTTTATTTTTATATATAACTGTCAAATTTATATTTTTTAGTTTAATTATCATGTTTAAAATAGAACGTATAAAATATGTTTATAAACTTTTCTGTGTCTTCAGAAAATATGATAACGGTCTATAATGTTAATAAATAGGCAATAGAAAATGAGTTTTGTTATTATCCATCTCTACGCATCACACATTATTTTTTTAAAAATTTAGTTTCTTAAACTAATTGAATTCTTCTACTCATCATTCATATACCACACATTTTGTAAAAGAAAATATATATATATATATATATATATATATATATATATATATATATGATACATGGTGTAGGATGATGAATAAAATTTTTCATAAAAAAATATATTTATTAAGAAAACTATTATTTTGTATTTATAATTTTACTTATATAATCATACGTGCTAATGTGTTAATTATTGAAAATGATAAAAATTTTAAAATTTGAAATTTGAGATTCAAATTAAAAAAGAAAATACTAAACACTCAATATCTTCCTATTACTTAAAAGTGTCTATATTTATATTGTTCATTACTGTTCATCAATAGTAATTAACAGTAAAGAGTTTTTTTTTCTTCGCATGTTTTTTTTCCGCATATTCTATTAATGTTCATCAAGTAATGATGAACAGTAAAGAGTTTTTTTTTTTTTTTCTCTTGCATATTTGTTTAGTTTTTCTGTTTTTTTTTTGTCCGTGTGAATGCCAATGTGCGACGTAATACCACAATCGTGTTTGAGGAATGAAAAAGATGGAGAAAGGAAAAGTGGGAAAAAATATTAGTTTTTAGATTTTAAATTTCAACCCTTCATATTTAATCTTCAGATTTAATCTAACGGTAGAAGTTTAAATATTGATTTAAACTAATATAAAATAGATAATTAAAATATAAATATTCTATCATACACTTAAAATTAACTTCAATTTATAAAATATTAATTTTTCATCATTAAATAAAAGATAAAATTTTACTGAATATTTTTAAGAGAATAATATTATATCATACACTAAAAATCAACTTTAATTTATAAAATACTAATTTCTTATACATTAGACTATTTTAATATTCGAAATTACACTTTATTTTTTTCTTCAATTTGACAGATGTGGCAAACGTGCTTTTTTTTATCAATTAGAAAATCTTACACCATATACAATCTTACACAAGTACCACTAATTTCAAAGTAACCAAGCCCATTCTAGAGATCAGCGCAATCACTGAATCAAATAAATAGCACAAACAGAAAAATATAATACTAAATAAAAATAATAATAAAATATGAACTAATTAATAACTGTCGTCTGGCCGATCTGACGCTTCTGTCCTTGCCGACCTTACTATACTAGGATGTCAATTAACATTTTATATATGTGTGCGTATATATTTCTCCTTATATTTAAAAGTGTGTATCGTCTGATAAATAGTAAGATAAACAACAATGAACAATGATAAACAGTATTCTTATTTTATGCTTCCCTTCTTCGTCCATCTCTAACGAAAAAGTAACCCGAAAATATGTCATGAATATGTATTTCACTTTTTTATTTTTCTTCTCTTTTTTTCATGTATTTTTTTAATCATCATAAACATTTTAAAAAAAATAAAAAATTCATAACATCTCAATCACTAGATAAAAGAAAAAAATAAAAATAAAAAATTAGGCAATTACCCAGCTGCTAGTGTATAATAATGTGTATAAAATTGTACATATATAATACTATTCATCTATCAATATATATCCAAAAACGTGACCCATTGAGTCGCATAAATTAAAAATATATAGACCCTAAAAATATCGTAGAATACATATTTTATTGAGTTGCTAGAATTAAAATATAGGTCACGTTCATCAAAATAATTGAAAACTATGCATCTTCCAAAAGCTATGCGGCTTGGTTAAAAGATAAGATGAGATGAGTTGAAATAAAAGTTAAAAGTTAAATAAAATATTATTTTTTAATATTATTATTATTTTAAAATTTGAAAAAATTGAATTATTTATTATATCTTATGTAAAAATTTAAAAAAATCGTAATGATGAAATAAGATGAGTTGAGTTCACATCTCAATCCAAACGAAAATTAAATATAGTAACCCAAAATTTGAGCAATAGTGATGAACAAATGTTTTTTATTTGTTTGCTCAAAAGGTGGAGAGATAAAATAATAAAATTTAATCAATTGCTTAAAGCTTTGGTATCTATGCTGAAAGAGCTTTGCTACATAACTTCCACCACACTCCATATTTCACATTTTTTTAAATTTTTTAAATTTTTTTTAATTTTTTTTTGAGTTTATTCTTTTTAAATTATTTTAAATTTTTTATTCATTATTCATATAATAAATATTTAATAAAAAAATAATAATAAAAATTTAAAATAATGTGGAGTGTGGAGTGTTAATAGATTGTAAAGATTATTTTATGTTGAAATACTTTAATGGAAACTCGTTTTGGATGTGAGATGCTATTTCAATTAGATCAATAATGTCAACGTATGTTAGCTAATGAAATTTTTTTAAATAATTATTTTAATGTCAGTGCTCTAAATATCTATCTCTGATCTTTTCATTTATTTATCTATTTCTAAATAAAAAATGGTAGAATGAGGTAATCAATGTGACTTTCCTACTCATTTATTCGTTTCATATTTATTGTGTGATTTTTTTTCAACCTAATCCAGTTGATTGTATTTTTTTGGAAAAAACAAAGGGGTCACTATGATTTGATTTTCAAACAATAGAATTAATAGTGTAGTGATGTTGAATATGATTTTCTATTTTATTCTATAGTTTGTATGTGTAATTCAAATCTATTGTTAAGATGGTCAAAATTAAAGAAGTGGAATAATTTTGAGTTTTAAATTTTAATTGATAGAGAGAAATAATATTTACAGTCTTAGAATGTACAAGTCTCGCACACTTTTTTTAAAAAAATTAATAAATATGAGACTCATATAAAAAATATATTTTTAACGAAGAATCCATTTAAAAAAAAAATTGTCAGCGGGGTTAACATTACTTCGTCAAAAATACCCAAAAGTTTAAAGGGTTTATCTCAATATCTAAATACTACACAATTTTAAATTTTCAACTAATCATTATAATTTTCTCAAATTTTCAAACAAAATACAAAACATAAAAAAAAAAAATTAATTTTTGCAAATCCTAAAATAAAATAAAATTTTTTTAATTTTTTTTCTCTTATTTTTCAAAATCGTTATAAAACATCTCAATTTAAACAATTCTACTTTTATTCACAAATCATTTTAACAGATCTCGTCTCATTTTCTAAAAAGTGGCACTACAGCCACTGCTCCCAACTACCACTCGTTAGTGGTTTTGGATTATTTTTTTTTTTGTATTTTTTTACATGCATTTCTTTTACACATTTAAATATTCTTTAAAAAATAAAAAAATTCATAATATTATTAAAAAGTATTTACTTAATTATTAAATAAAAAAAAATCACTACAATAAAAACAAGCAGCAGAAACCGTTGATAAGAGTAGTATTCTTCTTTTCTAAATCACGTATACGTGTGAAACAGTCGGTAAACCGAAACTTCTCTGTATCTTCCTGTAATTAGCCTATTTTGATTGGAGAAGCCACCAGAAAATGGTACAACTTGGTAAGGAAACAAAATTAAAAAATATAAATATTAATTGACCGATTCTTTTGTTTAAAGAAAAGATATCTTAATATTTAATAATACAAAATTACAATTTAGTACTAATTATATTATTGCAAGAGAAAGTAGACCCGACCACGTGTTTTGTGCGCTGCATTCTGTCTACACACGCCACACCAGCACACCTGTCAGTGAAGGATTAAAATATAATAATATATATTTTATGAATTTTATTATTTATCATATTCACACACCACACATTATATTTTTTATTTGTAAAATTTATTTTTGATTTTATTTTTCTTAAATTTATTAAATTTTTCTATTTATCATCCATATAACACACATTTGATAAGAGAAAAAATAAAAAATAAAAAAAAATATAGTTTATAGTGTGTGAAAATAATTAATAGAATTTTTCATATTTTATTTCATATAGAGTAATTGGTCAGAAATTGTTTGTAGAAGTTATTCTCACTACAGTATTCCACTTGTTTTATATTTTTAATAATCTAGACTATTTTAAAATTAAAAACAAATCATAAATTTCATCATTTATGTTTTGTCTTAACAGTTCTTACACATGACCAGATTCTCTCAATAAGTGGGTTAATTACGTAAAATATTTAATTAAATGTGATAAAGTGTAAAGTCAAGATTTAAACTCATGATCTTCGTTCTGATACCATAGAAATCATCATTTGTCTCAAAAGTTTAAACTGATGAGAAAAAGTAGACTTAGGTATTGTTTGGATAGTTAGTTAAGATGAGATGAGTTGAGATTAAAATTGAAAAATAAATAAAATATTACTAGAATATATTTTTTATTTTAATATTTCAAAAAATTGAATTGTTTATTTTATTTTGTACAGGAATCTAAAAAAATTTTAATAATAAATAAAATAAAATGAGATGAATTGAAAATTATTGGAAAAACAACTAGACCTGTTAAACAACAAGCTTGTGAGAGAGAATCCCTTGGGCTATACTAGTGGCTTCCACAAGTTTTCTTATTTATTTATACTTTTTTAATTTCTGTGCCGTAACCTAAGAGTTCCTTCTTATATACTCCTCTGCTCTCTCTTTCTCACAGACACACAAAGCTCGACACAAACTCACCAGCCACAAATCACAATGCGAGAAACAAAGGGAGTTAATTACTAGTGGTTAGTATAGCAAAAACTATCGCAAAGCCTCGAGAATTCCAGTTTGGGGAGTAAACTTTCCCCATACATTTTCGGTATGAATTGAATGGTTGTATCCTCGTTTGTTGTCGTAGATGAGATGAGATAAAATTAGATGAGATAACTTGAAATAAAAGTTAAAAATTGAATAAAATATTGTTAGAATATATTTTTTTTAATATTATTTTTGTTTTGAGATTTAAAAAAGTTGAATTGTTTATTTTATTTTATAAGAATTTGAGAAAGTTTTAGATCTCCCGTTTGGATAGTGAGATGAGATGATATGATTTTATAGGAAAGTTAAAAAAAATATCGTTAAAATATTATTTTTAATATTATTTTTGTTTTGAGATTTGAAAAAGTTGAATGTTTATTTTATTTTGTGTGATAATTGAAAAAATTTTAATGATGGGATGAGATGAGATGAGATGAGTTGATAAGAGTAGTGAAAACAAATGAGTTAGAGAGTCAATGGAAGCATTTTATATAAGAGAAGCACTTCACAACGGTCGGGCTGCAAATCCCACAAAAACAAGCCTCCATTCAGCTCAAGCCACGTAGGAAAAAACAGTCTAAGAGAAATACACTCCACCATAGAGAATCAATTCATATGTTCTAGCCCGTTTCTCATTTGCATCGTCCTCTGCCCTACTCTTCGTCGCTACTCTTTGTGCACTGCCTCAATCCGACGCCGACTCAAGCATCTCAGTCCGACGCCGACGCTGACTCAACCATCTCAGTCTGACACATCTCTATCACCGATCTCCTCCATCTCTATCGATCATCTCTATCTCCTCTCCATCAAAACCCAATCAAACCAAAATCAACTCACAATCAAACCACAATCAAACCATAATCCATTCAAAATAACAGTGAAAACCATCTCAAACTTGCAATCTCATATCATCAAGTATAGATAATAAGCTCAAAATTAAAGTGAAACCATCGCAAACCCGCAATCTCGAGTTGAGCTTCGACTTTGGGTTGAGTTTCGACAAATGGGGTGCGATTGATTTCCTTCGAGTTGAGCTTCAACCTAGGGGGTGCAATTGGGGGGTGCGGGTGCGATTCGGGGTTGCAATTTGGTATGGTGCGAGGGACGAAGGGGGGTGCGTGTAACACCCCGTATTTTAGTGTATTTTAATTAAATGATTATTTGTTATTAATTTAAAAATTGATTCTCTTGTTTTAAATTTTCAGATTTTAGTAGGTTTATTTTTATGATTTTTTTTAATTTGTGAAAATTAAATTTGACATGTTTCCTTAATATTAATAATTGTTATGCATTTAAATTTCTCTTTATTTAAATTAATTTATTGTTAGGTTTAATTATTTATTTTCATTTTAATCATTACGTTTGAATTATTTTATTTTACTTGTTTCGAAATCGTTTCCGTTTGATCATTTTTGTGACCCAAGATATAAGGATTGGACCTCATTTCTTTCCCTCACTTTTTCTTTTCCTCTTTTTCTTTTTCTTTTCTCCTCATTTTCTTTCTTCTCCCCTGCTTTCCCGCGCGACGCCCCCTCACTCTCTCTCCCTGTGCGTTTTTCTCCTCTCCACCGAGCCACTGCTGTGCGCCGCTGTGACAGTCACTGCCCAGCCCATTCGCTCCCCCATCGGCCGGCGACCACCACCCTCCGATCTCAGCCCCTAACTCGTCCCCGTTCTCCTCCACGAGCAGCTTAAAGACGCGGCCTTCTCTTCGCTCGCGCACCGCCGTCGCACCACCTCCGACCACCATTTCTTAACCACTTCATCCTCGACCACCCAGCTACCTAATGCACCCATCATTGGCTCCAATTTGTCACCGGTGAAGCCCATCTATCTACATCTCCGATTTGAGCATTTTGGCCTTCAACCGCCGCCCACGCTGCCACCCACGGCCAACCACCACCACCACTGGCTTCAACAACATCCCTAAGCCCTACCCTAACAATCTCGGGTTTTGGTTTATCACCGTTCAAAAGTGATTTTTTGAGACCCACGGCCACAGTGCATTTAGCACTGTTTTGTTACTGTATTGCCGCTTCTAGCACCTCCGTGATCTTTCAAAAATTATATTATAGTATTGTAAGTATTTTCTTAAAGAACTTTTGAGATTTAAATGTATTTCTGCGCTAACTCATATTTATTGTTAATTGGTTGATTGTGCCGGATTGAGTCCGAGGAGTAAGGGGTCGGTTGGATTGGATGATGGAATTGTTTGTGTGATTGGTTTATGCTATGAAATTTGTTGGCTGTTTCGGGTTTAAATATTGGTGTTTTGAGTTTGACGTTGATCATGATGGATATTGGTGATTTTTAGGAAGTGATGATATATTTTGGGATTATGAGGGTTTTAAGTTTTGAGAAATTAAAATAGGTTATTTTAGAAGCTTAGGCTTAAATATTGAAATCCGTGATTGATTGAAAACTTATGAAAATTATGTGATTATTTTTATAGGTGACGATTTATAGTCGACTCGACATTTTTGAGGAAAATTCTAAAAAACTAATTTGTCCAGGTAAGCGGGGTTCATATACTAGTTTTGCATAAAAGAAATTAAATGAGGTTGCCTTTAAAAATAAGCATGTTTGTTTTTTAAAAGAAATGATCTGAAAACAACCTCAGATGTTTTATCTGCATATGCATAAATTCAATATAAGAGAAAGTATTTTCTGTCATGATTGGTGTAGACATGAGCTAATTTTGTGCATTTTGTTTCTGAACTATGCAAAAGAGCAAATATGAAAATTTAAAAGTTTTGTTATGAATAAATGAAAATATTTTGATTCTGTTTATTTTGAACATGTGAAGTGATCTAAAACTATTCAGTATTTTTGTTTTGATATGATGTGTCACCTGAAAACCTTGGCATGAAGTTATGATTCTATATATGAATGTGATCTAATTCAGATGATATCTGTTTTGTTTTCTGTTAAGGTCCAGCCACAGGTATAATGGTGGTTTATTACTCTACCACGGGGGTGAAACATGGTATACGGCCCAACCACGGGTATAATGGTGGTTTATAACCCTACCACGGGGGTGAAGCATGGTATACGGCCCAGCCACGGATATAATGGTAGTTTATAACCCTACCACGGGGTGAAACATGGTATACGACCCATCCACGGGTATAATGGTGGTTTATAACCCTACCACGGGGGTTAACCATGGTATTTGTCCCGATGTGATGTTATGAGATGATATGAATATAATGTTTCAGTTTGGATATGCCAAATGACTTTCTTTTTGGGAACAAGTTTATTTTTCTGAAAATTTCGCTCTGATGTTTTGTAACAAGTTTTGTTTATACATTCTGAAAGAAAATATTTTGTTTCAGCATTCTGAAAGTAAATGTCTTATTCTGCATACCAAACTGTATAAATGCTTATGTTTGCATACTAGTATATGCTCTCTGCTTACTTAGTTGTTGATAACTCACCCCTTATCTCCACTATATTTTTCAGATATTTTGATGGTTCAGCTGAGGATCAAGATTTTGAGGTTTTGGGTGAGATGATTTAAGTATAGTGGCTTGAAATCCAATTTCCTATATAATATTGAGAATTTGGAGTCTATTTTTATATTGTTGAAAGATGAGTTTAAGTGTTAGAAAGTAACTCTCCGACCCGTGCATGACCGGGACGTTACAATTGGTATCAGAGACACGTAGAAATTCTGCATTCTATAAACCTTGGAGGTTTAAATTTCTGTGGGTTCATAGGATGTAAAGATTTCAGTATAGGAACTTGAGGAATTTAAGGATGATCATGTGGATATTTAAGTTTGAGATTCTAAAAACCTTATGATTGATTTTGATGGAATTTGAGGATTTAGATTTTGCAAATTCTAAGAAATGATTTTTTATAACATTTCAGGTTTTAGATCCGGTAAGCTTATTCTGTAGGATGTAGGACATGACTTGGAAATGATCTAAGGTTTAGCTTTTGAAGTTGACCTAAGTTTGACCGAAAGATAGGTTTGAGGTTCTGCAAACTAAAAACATTTAAGTTTTGGATATCCGTGGGATTAGGAAGAAATTTCAGATTTGAGGTGTAGATTTGTAAAGAATAAGAACTGATTTTGTGGATATTTAAGGTTTTAAATTTTGCAGACTTTGTGATTAAGTTTTGAGATTTTAAGATTTAGAGATTTTAGATCCAACAAGCTTACTTTGTGGACTATAAGAAATAATCTTTATAAGATTTAAGATTTAGATTTTTGTGGTTTAGATTCTAAATATGTACGGGAGTTTAGAGCAATGTCGGGTTTACAATATTAGATGGTAGGAAGAACTATATGAGTTGGTTAAAAATATGGCTAAGAATGGGTAAAACCATATGTGCAGTACCAGAAAAGTTTAAAGGTTTAATTTGAAATTATTATTTTTATTTAAATTGAATTGAATTGATTTGATTTGATTTTATTTTATTTGAAATGAAATTATGTTATTTTATTTATTAAGTTTATTTTATTTTATATTATTTTGTTTTATTTTATTTTGTTCGTTTAGTCCGAAATTGAAAAGTGGGTTAAGGATTAAGTTATAGCAGGAAGATGGTACGACTGAGAATGTCATTGTTAGGTATAAATATTTAGAATAAGAGGTTATAAGTTCAACAAACTTTAAGGATAGATTTACAGGAATTTCGCCAAAAGTTTAAGGTTTTGCAGACTTTAAAAAATGATTTGTTATCATTTAGTATTTTAGATTTTGAAAATTTCGGGAGTCAATTGTTTTATTATTGGATATAAGTTCATCGATCTTACAGATTTCGAAAAATGATTCTGGTATAATTTAAGGTTTTAGAATTACATATTTGAATAACTGAATTGAAATAAGATTTAAGTTTTTTTAATTTTGCAGGCTTGGTGTGCTAGGTTGATTTATTTTGGAGACTGAATAGTATGTGAGCATTAAAATGGGGTTGATTAGAGTCGAGTTATTGATATAGGGATTTTCAAGAAGATTATTTTTTGGAGATTGAAAGTATTGATCTAATTTGGATAATGATTGTTATTAGTTCGGGGTTATAGTGGCAGGTTTTGGGATTTGATCGTTATCAAATTTAAGGATGATAGTTGGTGTAGATTCAAGAAGGCATTCTTAGTGATTTTGAGGAAAAATTGTAATAATAATTCATGGTTTTGGGAGATCAAGCATTTTTCTACCAAAATGTGATAAGAGTTTTCTGGTCAGTAGGTATGGAGCCACCTTGTACTCGATGGTGTTATTTCTATGAGGACATAAATTTTATGCATGTGACGAATTATCAGAGTGCGCAGCAGGAGCGTGATATTTTGGTTGTAATTAGGAGTTCAAATTTTGTGTTGATTTTGAGAAATTAGTCGTGACTCGAATTTTTGAGACAATACTTGTAGTTGGAGAATAATCACTCAGTTGTACCAATTATGTTATTAATGGTTAACTTTGGAAGTGACCATTAGGTTACCAAAGGTAGAATACAATAAAGATTTAGAAATTATACCGTAGGAGTCAATTGAGGTTAGTATAGATTATCGAATAAAGCTATCAGTCATTGGGATTCCTTGGATGTCGTATTAAGACTCTTGTGGAAAAATGAGATTTTGAATATCATAGCCACCCTAGGAATACTGGACGTGTTGTGCCACTGGGGGACTAATATGAGTATGATGGAATCGCCTATAGAAATAGACTTGAGAGAACACTACTCATGCTTGTTGGGAGTTGTTGATGATATGGACTTTTCGAGCATGTTTTGGTTTGTATCTTGTATTCTGCATTAGCGTGATATTTGACCTTACAAATTTCAAGGACAAACTTTTTTTAAGGGGGGAAGATGTAACACCCCGTATTTTAGTGTATTTTAATTGAATGATTATTTGTTATTAATTTAAAAATTGATTCTCTTGTTTTAAATTTTCAGATTTTAGTGGGTTTATTTTTTTATTTTTTTTAATTTGTGAAAATTAAATTTGACATGTTTCCTTAATATTAATAATTATTATGCATTTAAATTTCTCTTTATTTTAAATTAATTTATTGTTGGGTTTAATTATTTATTTTCATTTTAATCACTACGTTTGAATTATTTTATTTTACTTGTTTCGAAATCGTTTCCGTTGGATAATTTTTGTGACCCAAGATGTGAGGATTGGACCTCATTTCTTTCCCTCACTTTTTCTTTTCCTCTTTTTATTTTCTTCCTATTTTTCTTTTCTCATTTTTTTTCTTCTCCCCTGCTTTCCCGCGTGAGGCCTCCTCCCTCTCTCTCCCCGTGCATTTTTCTCCTCTCCACCCAGCCACCGCTGTGTGCTGCCGTGACCGTCACCGCCCAGCCTATTTGCTCCCCCATCGGCCGGCAACCACCACCCTCCGATCTCAGCCCCTAACTCGCCGCCGTACTCCTCCACAAGCAGCTTAAAGCCGCGACCTTCTCTTCGCTCGCGCGCCGCCGTCGCGCCACCTCCGGCCACTATTTCTTAATCACTTAATCCTCGACCTCCCAGCTACCTAATGCACCCATCCTTGGCTCCGATCTGTCACCGGTGAAGCCCATCTATCTCCATCTCCGATTTGAGCATTTTGGCCTTCAACCGCCGCCCACACCGCCACCCATGGCCAACCACCACCACCACTAACTTCACTGGCATCCCTAAGCCCTACCATAGCAATCTCGGGTCTTGGTTTGTCACCGTTCAAAAGTGAGTTTTTGAGACCCATGGCCACAGTACATTTGACACTGTTTTGTTGCTGCGTTGCCGCTTCTAGCACCTCCGTGATCTTTCAAAAATTATATTATAGCATTGTAAGTATTTTTCCAAATAACTTTTGAGATTTAAATGTATTTCTGCGCTAACTCATATTTACTGTTAATTGGTTGGTTGTGCCGGACTGAGTCCGAAGAGTAAGGGGTCAGTTGGATTGAATGATAGAGTTGTTTGTGTGATTGATTTATGTTATGGAATTTGTTGGCTGTTTCGGGTTTAAATATTGGTGTTTTAAGTTTGACGTTCGTCATGGTGGATATTGGTATTTTTTGGAAGTGGTGATATATTTTGGGATTATGAGGGTTTTAAATTTTGAGAAATTAAAATAGGTTATTTTAGAAGCTTAGGCTTAAATATTGAAATCCGTGATTGATTGAAAACTTACGAAAATTATGTGATTATTTTTATAGGTGATGATTTATAGTCGACTCGACATTTTTGAGGAAAATTCTGAAAAGCTAAGTTGTCCAGGTAAGCAGGGTTCATATACTAGTTTTGCATAAAAGAAATTAAATGAGGTTGACTTTGAAAATAAGCATGTTTGTTTTTTAAAAGAAATGATCTGAAAACAACCTCAAATGTTTTATCTGCATATGCATAAATTCAATATAAGAGAAAGTATTTTCTGTCATGACTGGTGTAGACATGAGCTAATTTTGTACATTTTGTTTTTGAACTATGCAAAAGAGCGACTATGAAAGTCTAAAAGTTTTGTTATGAATAAATGAAAATATTTTGATTCTGTTTATTTTGAACATGTGAAGTGATCTAAAGCTATTCAATATTTTTGTTTTGATATGATGTGTCACCTGAAAACCTTGGCATGAAGTTCTGATTCTGTATATATATGTGATCTGATTTCGATGATATCTATTCTGTTTTTTGTTAAGGCCCAGCCACGGGTATAATGGTTGTTTATAACCCTACCACGAGGGTGAAACATGGTATACGGCCCAGCCACGGGTAGAATGATGGTTTATAACCCTACTATTGGGGTTAAACATGGTATTTGTCCCGATGTGATGCTATGAGATGATATGATATGAATATAATGTTTCAGTTTGGATATGCCAAATGACTTTCTTTTTGGGAACAAGTTTGTTTTTTTGAAAATTTCACTCTGATGTTTTGTAACAAGTTTTGTTTATACATTCTGAAAGAAATATGTTGTTTCTGCATTCTGAAAGTAAATGTCTTATTCTGCATACCGAACTGTATAAATGATCATGTTTACATGCTAGTATATGCTCTCTGCTTACTGAGTTGTTGATAACTCACCCCTTATCTCCACTATATTTTTCAGATATTTTGATGGTTCAGTTGAGGATCAAGATTTTGAGGTTTTGGGTGAGATGATTTAAGTTTAGTGGCTTGAATCAAATTTCCTATATGATATTGAGAATTTGGAGTCTATTTTTATATTGTTGAAAGATGAGTTTAAGTGTTAGGAAGTAACTCTTCGACCCGTGCGGAACCGGGGCGTTACAGTGCGGGTGCAATTCGGGGTTACGATTTGGTATGGTGCGAGGGACGAAAGCCTGTGCGAGGGACGAAAGGGGGTGCGAGGAGTTTTTGTTTGAAATCAATTTTTTTTATGTTTGTTGGTTTATGATAGATATGGTGGAAGGCATACGTGTAACTGTATAAGTGGTAGACTATTTTTTTGTGAAAACCAGCATGACCGGCCCTAAGGATTTCTCTTTATATAAATATTTGATGGATTTGTAAAGTGTTAGTAAGCTTAGAATTGCCATTTGGAGTTAATGCATGCCTTGGTTAGCATCTTGATGTTGATTGTTGTTGCTTTGGGTTGATCTTAGTAAATATTCTTACTACTTGAATGATGTTTATGGACTCTAATCGGCTTGTAAATGATGTGCATGGTTCGGATTTTTAAGAAAATGAGCGAAATACGAGTAGATCGATGAAGGCTATAGGTTCAAGAATACCAAAGTTAAAAAGACTATAGTTTCTTGTGTTTCTCTCTACACAAGAATTATCCAAGAATATCTCTTTATAAATTAAGACATAGTTTGAGTACCAAGAATATCTCATTAATATTTATTATTTTATTATTAATTTTCACATATTATTCACTATTATTCAATATTTTTTCATTACTTTTTCATTACTTTTTTATTATTATTCACAGAATACATGAGAATATCTCACTACACAAACGCAATCTAAGGCTCCATTGATTCAATTTGAATATAAGCAATTGGTGTTGCTCGATAGATCATGGGTTGGATAGAAACCACATCAATTTTTCAACAATGATAATATGATATTCTCATTTACCTTAAAAGAAGAAAAACAAACAGACATTTGTTTGTTCTCTCAGTTAGAAAGTGAATCGCTTGATGTACATAGGCTCACTAATTATCAGCCACGAGAAGGAAGATACAATAAAATTCGGCCACACTCATGGGGTCAATAAATACAAGAATAACGAGTCAAATAAAAGAAATCCCAAAGAACCAAGTGGCTATATGCATCTTGGGAACATATTTCATAAGAAAAATGATTTTCACACAATATTTTTCACAACACTTTACACAACTATATTTTAAATGAGGAGTATTTTTGTAAAACATCTTATTAAAATAACATTATTTTATAAAAATACTCTCATTTTATAATATTTTTGTGCAATGTATTGTACAATGTGTTGTATGTATTTCATTACTCATTTCATAATACAGATCGTAAGTTCTCCATGCATTGTTTTGATCTAGCGAGAGTGATTCAAATGCTTCCCTCTATGATTGTCAATCATACCAGCTTGGGGATTCCTGGGAAGAACATTTGATGCGGGAAGCCTTTCCAAGGTGGTTAGAATATCAATCATGGGAGGTCTATTCTTGGGATCTATATGAAGACATTGCAAAGCAAGTGCAGCAGCAGCTTGGGCTCCTTTCTTGGAGTATTGACCCCCTAACCTTGTATCCATAATCCTCAAAACTCGTCTGCTATCACTCAAAAATGGTTTCGCCCAATCCACCAGGGTTTCATCCACAAACCCAGCTCTATCATCATTGATTGCCCGTTTTCCTGATAGTAACTCTAATAATAGGACGCCGAAGCTGTATACATCACTCTTTGGTGTTAAGTGACCTGTGTATAATTATAAGAATATGATTGAAAAGTTAAAGATAGACCAGCTAAAGATTTGACAGGGAGTTACTGCATGTCTACCTGTTGCTACATATTCTGGGGCAGCATATCCCTGAGTTCCCACAACTCTGGTCGAAACATGTGTATTATCTCCAGTAGGTCCATCCCTTGCTAAGCCAAAATCTGAAAGCTTTGCATTGAAATCCTACAAAATACTCAACAGTACTACTCAATAAGGCACAAGAACCAACCCACACAGTGCACACACACACACACACATATATTATAGCATTTCATCGATCGTACCGAGTCGAGTAGAATATTAGAAGCCTTCAAGTCGCGGTAGATTACATTAGCATCTAAACTATGCAAGAAGGTTAATCCTCGTGCAACACCAATTGCAATTTTCATCCGCGTAGGCCAAGAAATCGGTTGAACACCTTCTGCGGAACAAGAAGACAATGGTTTTGTATTTTTAATCAAGAATGAATTATCTTATTTAGTTCGGAAGATCCAGACATGATGAATAGCAGAAATCAAGAAATGCCAACATGGAAGCTTGTCAGGAAATTTCCTGGTAACATAAAAAACTGTTGTCTATAGTTTTCTACTTTCTGTCGAAGGAAACTTGAAACGGCATGTCACCTTTCGAAGTTCTTTCCGCTTCAACAAATTAAATCTTGAAAAAAAAAAAAAAAACCAGATATAGTGCGCGCCTTTGGTTCTCTTAGATTAATAGTTTTTCATAGATTGATGTATTATGTTGTTGGGTTTGTCAATGATTTGCTGCTTGTCCTTATTCTCCAGCACTGATTCCTCTTTTCTACTCTTCCAACTGATCTGAAGGAAATTAAAGACCTAGCTACCACTTTATAAGGGATCTCTTAAATGGGAAAGTTCACTAAGAACTCAGCAAATTGTTGATAGAAATTTGTTAAATGCATAGGATGTAAACATGCATGGTCCATTGAAAATTGGAAGACTAGTTGTATGAATGCATATCTTTCGGATATTGATTATAATAAGTTAGTAACGTTAAATACAGTTATAGAGTATGCAAACGTCACGTACTCTGTTTGAAAATTAATGAGGTCCACTATTAAAAAATAATTTTTTATGTGGATCCCATATGTATCAACTTTTTTCAATGGGAGTGTGCAGCACTTATGCACTTTATTATTATATCTAGCATTCATTTAAATTAAAAAAGAGAGTAAGATAAAATATCGAAAAAAAGTGAATAAAATATATCAAGATTTTTAAAACTCAAGTTATTTAACATTAATTGACATAGTTTTTCAAATTATTTCAAACTATCATACATTAAATATCGTCTAAAATTTCTGGCACAAAGAGTCTAAAATGCAAAAACATTCTTGTAATCTTTAGAAAAAAAAAGCATTTTTTATACATCAATAAAATATAATTAAGTGGTAGGAACAAAAGAGTTTAAAGCAGAATAGCTAAGAGGTGAGGTAAACCAAAGGGGTAAATCACAAAGAGTCAATAACTAGTACAATAATATGAATAGTCTTTTTTCTCTATTGGAAAAGTAATGATCAAAATTATAAAAGAGTTAAAGTGGTGGGAAAATCAAATGGGCAAATAATGAGAAATCAATAACAAGGATAAGATGAAAAGTCTTTTTTTTTTTTTTTTTCCCTTTCTCTATTGAGTTAGGAATAAAAAATGATAGAAACTTTTTTGTCTTCAAACTTTTATTTTTTAAATCTTAATGTCAAAAATTGAGTGGATTGGTGGTGTTAAAGACAATATAATAAAATATTTTTTTAACATGTAAAAGGTTGGGATATATCAATAAATTAAAATAAAATTTCAATAAATTAATATAAAAAAGATGTTTTGAAAGTTTTATAAATAAGAGATTCACGGAATAGTGATCTATTAATAATTTATAGACAACTTTAAACATAATAATATTTTTTATTAAATTTAAATCCATCAAATTAAAAATAAAAATTAAAAAATAATATTATTTTATTACATAATTATAAACAAGTTGTTATACAATGTTTACTCTAACATTTCTGTTAAATTTACGATGAATTAATGGAGACATAATGATGTGATGCATGCAATTTAAATTCTGAAACACAAAACTTTTCTAAGTTTTATATAGATGGATTATCTTTGAAAACAAATATTTATTTTTTATTTTATTTCATCTCAACTCATCTCTCATTAATTTATTTATGGTTTATAAACTGTAATATACTGAAAAAAGCTGATCTGAAGTTACTATTTTGTACAAAAAAATTGTTCTACTGTCTGACACGTCCAGGAAAATGTCAGAAACTGGTTTTTCATTTGGTGTTACTGTTCATGCACGACATTGACCATTTTGTTTATATTTTATTATAAAAACTAATATGATTAAAAGTGGGTCTCACTAGTATTAAAAAAGATGCAGGAAAATAAAAAGGCCAAAACGCAACACAGCTTACAGGAAAACGCCGAAATGTAACTTTCAAAACATTAATACTGGTTGTGGGTCCCACAACTATAAATTCTTATAAAAATATTTAAACTAATCTCATCTCATCTCTATAAATAAATATAATCTCATTTTATCTCATCTTATCTTATCTATATTCAACATATCTCAATACCATTCACACGTATCTGAAAAAATCTTATTTCATCATCTCATCTATTCTTTGAAAAGAAACGATGCCTTAAATAATGTTCCTATTTCAAAAAATTATATATGGTGGTATACTACAGTCTACAGATCATGATGTCAACGTGCGTTTCCTTACACGTTGAAGGTCTATTGGCTGCTTCTAACTGCCCCTGATTTTCTTGCTTTCTTGTTTATTATTTTTTTAATTTTTATCTCTCCCAAAGTCTCGATGTAACTTTCATGTAATTTTTAAAGAGTAATTTTACATATAACTGTGAAGTGTGCAGTCGCTGCGTAATCGTTTTGAAAAAAAGTGGGGTCCACTATTAAAAAATTAATTTTTTTTATGTGGATCCCATGTTTTATTTATTTTTTTTAAAATGATTATGCAACGATTACACAATTCACGATTGTAAGTATATTTTCTCATTTTTAATTCTTCTGCTCACGAAATTTAAAACAAAGAAAGGAAAGAAAAGAAATCAAAACTTGATTCTTTCTTGATAACCATGGGCTACCAACCTCACAGCTAGCTACGCTAACATATTATATCGTACACCCTTTAGACTAATCTAGCTATAAGTCTGACAAATGCTAAAAAAAAAAAAAAAAAAAAAGAGAGTGGATTCTATTAATAAAAATAATTTTTTTTTTATTCTTTTAAGTGAAATTTATTTTTTTATCAAGATTTGTACGAGATGTGTTTACTAAAATATTCTAGACATGAGTCTTACATTTCTATACATCTTTTATCTTTTTAAATGAGTAATTCTACGTACAACCTTGAAGTGCGTAATCGCTTTGAAAAAGAGTAGGGTCCACCATTAAAAAATTAATTTTTTTCATATGGATCCCATATTTTATCCATTTTTTTCAAAACGATTACACGGTAGTTACACAATTCATGGTTGCAAATATCTTTTCTCATATGCAGAAATCTGAAACTTTTATATAGCATGATTATTGCCTATCTAGAGATTGTATAAATCATTTCTCATCTTTAAAATAAACATAGAGACACTTTTCTCTATATCTACAGTCTTTCAAGCATCTTGTGACGCGACACATTATATATACCAATATTTCACGTGCTCCTAATGATCGAAAGGAGAAATCAATAAAAAGGGAAAAACATCAATAATCACATAAGAACACACGTTTAACTTGTTTTTATAGTTGATGTGGTTGAATTTGGGGAAGAAATTAAAGAACTTCATGCACAGACTTTCTCCCATCATTTTCATTCCCTCCATACATGAGCTTAGACATTTTAAAGTGGAGTCATTGCCTAGGGAACTACCCCAAAAGTCAAAACCTACGAGGCGTCGCCGTGAATATGCCACCATATACAGCGTCTTCACAGAGAATAAAAGACGAGGGATTTCATCACCAAATTCATCCAGCATTCCTCATTGATATACGAAGTTATTCGAACTAATTGGAAAGCAATCTACACTATTGCCAAAGACATGTGGTTGGTTGGCATAACTTCCAACCTTTAAAATGGAAGTTGGAATTCGAAACTCCCTCCCCAAATAAATATATATATATATATATATATATATATATATATATATATATATCTACACTATCGATAGACTACCTTGCCAATGCAAGAAATGCAGCATTTAAATATATAAGGAATTATAAATAAATAAATAAACGAGAACAGGGTGAGTAAACTTTAGATTGACGAGGATGTATGTACTTACTTTTGAATAAATGATTCTCCAAGCTTCCTTTTTGCATAAATTCGTATACGAGGAGTTTTTTCTCAGACTCTGAGCAGTAACCAATGAGTTTCACAAGATTTTCATGGTGATGTTGTTCTAGATAATTCACTTCTGCCTGCCAATTTGAGAGAATCAAAACAGACCAAATTCAGAGTTGAAGATTTTCTAAGGGCGCCCTCCCCAAATTAAGGAGAAGAAAAACAGCTTAATTTTAGAGTCAAAACGTTGCAGTAGTAGTACTACATACAAGCCATTCCTTGTGGCCTTGAAAGCTCTCTGGCTTGAGTCTCTTTATTGCCACTACCATCCCAGTTCCTGGTTTTGTGGGAGCTAAAGTGTTCTCATCAATCCATCCTTTGAATACGCACCCGAATCCTCCTTCTCCAAGTAAACTTTCTGGGGGGAAATTCTTGGTTGCATTTTTCAGATCAATGAAGCTAAAGGACTTGAGTTTGTTGCTGATAGATGCATCGGCCTTGCAGTTTATACAAGATTTTGTTTTCGAATTTCCCAAAGGTACTGTTTTCTCATAGCTTGAAGCGGTGGAATCCTGAAGTTTTGCCTTGGAATGACGCTCTGTAGTACTTCCTGAAAAGAAAAGAGAGCTAGGGGGTAATGAAAAAACCCAGAAAAAAGTTTGAAATATTCAGATAGCTAGGCAGCAACTCAAATAAGTATGGAATAATGGTAAAAACCATAATCGCATCATAGTAATTCTGAAGCTCATATCCTCAAGAAGTCTTTCAGAACTCAACCAAATTGGAAGAGATAAAACTGTAAAGATTACAGAATCTAAAAAGAGGGAAGAAATGAGCAAAGAGAAACGAATGAAGTAGTACTCACCAGAAAAATTCGAAGAAGCATGAGCACACTTGGCAGATTGTCCGAAGCAGTTTCCCATTATTGATTGCATGAGAGGCAGCAGTAGTCCTCAAGCCCATGGAAAAATGAAGTAATGAATATATATATGCAAATATATCGAATGCATGCAGTCCATTTCATACAGAGAAATTGTCGAAAATGGCAGCTGCGCGCTTGCAGCTGAGCGCTTGCAGCTGAATAGATGGTTGGTCAAACGGACTCGAAAGTAGGGCATCCTTCAGGCAATTGAATGAATAAAAATAAGGTTTTTCAATCCAATGGCTAACTATGGGGGGATGGTGGTCCAGATCGCCATAAATAAATAAATATATGTTCAACACTTTGACTGGGAGCCAGAGTATTACTACTACACGTTGTGGAGAATTCCAACTCCCAAGTCTTCTTGGTGGCAGTGCGGTCAAGGGAATCAGCAAAATGGAGCTTTCAAATGGGAATGGCACTGAAAGTCAGAATGGAGGAAAAAATAAAATTGATTGAATGGCCGCCATGTACGGCTGGTTTGTTTTTAAAAGATGTGATAAGATGTGGTGAAATGAATTGAGATTAAAGTTAAAAAGTTGAATAAAATATTATTAGAATATATTTTTAATATTATTTTTATTTTGAGATTTAAAAAAATTAAATTATTTATTTTATTTTATATTAAAAATTAAAAAAATTATAATAATTAAATAAGATAAGATAAGATATTTTCTTAAAATAAACGATATCTTAACGCAGCTATTGAAGGATACATCATACAGCCCACTGGAAGGGTACTAGTACTGGTGTTACGTCTGCATGGATGTTGACTTTTGTACGTAGTTCGATACTGATTAGCTAGGGTATTTTTTTTCTAGGCTATAATAATAAGCGATTTAAAGACTATTGTTGCGGTTCTCATCACGAAGTCCTCAAACGTATCTAAACGAATCAAAATTTTAAATAATAAATAAATAAAAACTGAAAAAAAAAAAAAGGTGAAATTGGATAACGAGTCCAATTAAGTCAGGATGAGACGAAAGTTAAATAAAATATTATTAAAATATAATTTTTTAATATAATTTTTATTTTAAGATTTAAAAAAATTAATTGTTTATTATATTTTGTTTCAAAATTTAGAAAAGTTATAATGATTAGATGATATAAAATCAAGTAAGAGTGTTTTTTAATCCAAACATCCCCTAAAAAGAGATCAAAGAGGTACTTGTGGGCCTGTGGCCCTTTAATTTTTTACTCTTTTTATTTTTTGTTACGGTTTTTCAAATTTCTTGGTTTTTGTCCGATTTTTAACTCTTGTAATCGTTTTGAAAAAAATAAATAAAATATGAGACCTACATGAATAATGGACCTCACTCTTTTTCAAAACGATTACGCGACGTTTATGTATCTCATGACGTTGTATGTAGAATTACTTATAAAAATTATTACAAAATTATTTTGGAACTATTTTCTCTCAAAAACTAGTTTGAAATGTGGAAGGACTTGTCAATTGTCAATAGAGAGTCAGAGACTGGCATATATAGCACTTGTCACTTTTTTCTTTTTTTAAGCAAGCATGATCATAATATATATAATAACGAAAAGGAGGTACTTATATAGTCTGGCTTAAGAAAAAAGAGCTAGTACTAGGTGGATCCTTTCCACTTTAAAATTTCAACACACATTGGGATAGTTTAATAAGGGGTATGCAGTCAAACACATTATTTGTTGCGGCCTATTATGCCAAGTTATGCGCCCATCAATTCTGATGTCGATGAATTTTCTGAGTAGACCATCTCTTGAAAGACCTTAGTAGCGAGAAGATGCCTGAAAGAATATTGTATATGGACCAATCAGGAGATGAAGAGGGACTGGTAATGATTCAAAAGATCAAGAGCTACAAAATGCGGCAGCAGAAAAAGAAGCAACATATATTATTATATTTATAGTGTATGTAAAAGTTGTTGAAAAATTCTATTTATCATCTCCACACATCATACTTTTTTTTTCACTTACCAAATGTGTGGCATATGGATGATGAGTAGAAGAATTCAATTAGTTTAAGAATAATAAAATAAAAATAAAAATAAAAAAAGTGTGGTGTGCGTGTGTAGGGATGATGAGTAGCAAAACTCAAAGTTGTTGGCGGCATACTCACAAAGTTTATTCTTCTCTCCTGTTACTATATGTTAAGAAAGAAATGAAATGACAAGGAAAAAGAAAGAAAATGTATGTTCTCTATAAGAACATGTGTATCTTAATTCTTTGAAAAATGTTGAAAAATCTGGATGATCACCAAGCAAATACTTTCTCTGCATCTCATGCATTCACTTCATGTTTATTATTTGTCATGTATATGTTATCCTTATGTATATTGGATGTTAACTTATTGAGATTTCAAGGAATCTCACTCTATTATTTACATTACCATTCCATTGGGATGGTAGAAGCTGTAGCAGGACCATATCATGGTGATGAATGCGAACCCTTGACTGAGAATGATTGAAGCATAATTAGTTCCCGACCGCCAGCTGAAGTTGAATGTGATGTTTTTGGAGATGGGCCTAGGTGATATGAACTCGCATGAATGAAATCTCTTGAACTCACAATCAATTTGAAAACTCACCCAAGAAAGCCAAAATCAAGTTAATGGATGGAGAATCTAGACCCGATGAGAATTCTTTTCAAGAATTTAGATTATATTAAAATCTAAACCCATTGAAGAACCTGTCTCAAGAAGCCAGATTACAAGGACGAACGTCATAAAGGTTGTGATTTGCTTTTAATAAGTTCAAAAGTTCATTCAAGAACAAGAGGAGATAAACTCAACTCACAATGAATAAATTCATCAAATTTCATAAAACTAATTAAAATGAGACTACAAAGAGTATTTAAAGGAAGACCTAATTAAAATCCTAGCCAAAATAAATCCCCATCCTCTAAAAATGCCCCTGAGTGAATAGTGTCGCGGCTTCAGTAACGCGGCTACAGTACGCTGCTACAGTAACTTATTGAAACCCTAATTTAACAAAATAATAACTTTTCCAACATGCCCTTGAATAAGTGCCCCGTTAAGTCCTTCTCATAACAAACCCTTATAAACTAATAATATAAGTCGTTTAAATGAATTAAATAAGTTGAAAGCTTTCAAGTGCTCAAAACTTTTAAGTCATGTTGTTGTCCTTTTCCATAGCTTGTATAAAATGAATCAAAACTGAATCTTCATCCTTCAAGCCCATCTTGAATGTTGGCTCTTGCTAGACTCGTCCCAAGTGGATTGCACCAATTCTTGCATTGCCTCCTTGATTTTCTTCGCTCTTGACATTGTAATTGGCCCATCTGGAACTTGCAAAAGATCTTTAAGACTAGGTACATCTTGGTGCCCATCATTCCCCCTCTCCTCAAAAGGATTCGACCTCGAATCTCCACTGCATCAAGGGGAAAATGTTAGTAACACTGAAAATAGCATAAACTTGATACTTTCCTGGAAGATCCATTTTATATGCATTTTCATTAATTTTCTCAAGAATTTGGAAAGGTCCATCTCCTCTAGGATGCAATTTAGTCATTTTATGGGTTGTGAATCTTTCTTTGTGCATATGATCCCGAACCCAATCTCCTGGTTTAAAGATGACACGTCTTCGCCCTTTATTGGCTTGGGAAGCAACCCTTTCATTCTTTTGGGCAATTTGAAGTTGTACCCTTTCATGAAGTGGTTTCACCAACTCTGCCTTCTTTTATCCATCTAAGCTACTCCTGCCATCAACAGGTAAATATATCAAATCTAAACGAGTAAGTGGATTAAAACCATAAACAATTTTAAAAGGAGAATATGAAGTAGTAGTATGCAT
Organism: Juglans mandshurica; assembly: GCA_022457165.1. Classification (NCBI taxonomy): domain Eukaryota; kingdom Viridiplantae; phylum Streptophyta; class Magnoliopsida; order Fagales; family Juglandaceae; genus Juglans; species Juglans mandshurica. Next base: position 9,249,044 of record CM039633.1, on the reverse strand, counting down.
GGTCCTATTATATGCAAAATCTATAAATGGCAAACAATCCTCCCATGTTTTTAAATTATTATGACCAACAATGCGTAAAAGCTGAGTTAAAGTCCTATTAACTACTTCAGTCTGACCATTAGTCTGCGAATAACAAGTAGTGGAAAATAAGAGCTTAGTACCTAATTTCCTCCACGACACCTTTCAAAAGCAGCTAATGAATTTAACATCCCTATCAGAAACAATACTCCTAAGTACACCATGGAGTTACACTATCTCCCTGAAAAACAAGTCAGCTATGTTTGTGGCATTATCTGTTTTATGGCATGGAATGAATTGTGCCATCTTACTAAATCTATCCACAACCACAAAAATAGATTATCTACCCTTTTTGTCCTAGGCAGCCCTAAAACAAAGTCCATAGATATGTATACTCATGGCTCACTAGGAACGGGTAAATGTATATACAATCCATGTGGCAAAACCTTAGATTTGGCCTTTCTACATGTAATGCATGTGCCACAAATGCGATTGACATCTCTTTTCATCTTAGGCCAAAATAAATGTTCATGCAAAATGTCTAAAATTTTCTTTAAAACAAAATGATCACTCCAATTATATGCAAACTCAATGAATGGCAAACAATACTCCCACCCATGGTCACGCAACACATTTAAAATCCTTTTTACACTATAATGACCCAACAAACCACATCCATGCACTAGCATCTCACGCATAGGACTAGTAGGCTCACAAAATCTATTCTCTTTAAACAAATACCAATCTAGTCTATAGAATTGACCAAACGATACTTTCTCACATACTCCATACACACTAGCCAATCCATCATCATTAACATACAATTTTTTATCATATTCAAGTCTCAATAACTTTGCATCTAAAATGATGACAATGACATATCTTCTTGCTAAAGCATCAATTACAAAATTTTTCTTACCTTATGTGTACTTGATTACATGAGGAAATGTCTCAATGAATTGCACCCACTTCGTATGCATTCGATTCAACTTACCTTGTCCCTTCAAGTGCGTCAATGATTTATATTCTTCAAAGAAAGGTCGGAAATGAATTGTCGCACTTGACACAAAATCAATGTAGTGCTCTATCTCCCTAATAGGTGGAAATCCACTAAACACCACTAGGAAACACGACCTCATATCCCTGCAACAAAGAGACAACAACACTAGGCAAAGATACGTCAAGTTCATTAATATCAAGACTCGGCTTAGCATAAAAACTCACTTTTCTCTTTATTTTTCTCTCACTTTCTTCACTCTCTCTTTTCTTTCCACTATTTTTTCGTTTCACTCTCTTTTTTGTCTGTCACTCTCTTTTTCTTCATCTTTTTTTAAACTCTCGACCTCACAATTATTTTTCAACTCATTCTCTCTTTTTCTTAAGGTCTCAGCTTCACCCTCATCTTTTTTTCTTTCATTCTCATTTTTGGCCTCACTATTTCTTTTTTTCTCAATCTCACATTCGCTTTTGCTTTTTAGTTCAATCTCACTTTCACTCTTGCTTTTTTGATCACTCTCATTTTCACACTTTCTTTTTTGAGCAACTTTACATTTCAGTTTCAGTTGGCCTCCATGGACATGTGTTGGAGTTAAAGGAGCAAGTTTGATTGTTTTTCCATCATTTTCAAAATCGTACATATTCCTTAACCCATCATGGATTACTTTCCTGTCATACTGCCACGACTTTCCTAACAAAATATGGCCAACATGCATAGAAACTACATCACAAAATACCATATCCTGGTATTTCCTAATTGAAAAAGAAACTAGCACTTGTTTATTTACCCTAACCTCCGCCATAATCACTCAACTATTGCAACTTGTATGATTTAGGGTGTTTCAAGGTAGGTAAATTCAATTTCTTAACTAAAGTAGTGCTACCTAAATTAATACAATTATTCCCATCAATGATCATACTACATACCTTGGTGTTGATGTGGCATCTAGTATGAAAAATGTTTTCGTTTTGCTGCTCTGTATCATCCATCTTAATTTGTATATTGAGTGCACGCCTAGCAACAAGAAAATCCCCATACTCTTCATTCTCATACCCATTTTCTACACTAGACTCACGTCGCCTCCTATCTCTCCTGCTTTGTAGATACTCTTCATTCACATACCCAAGTTCAATCGCTCAAACTATTATTGCATGGCTTGCAACACAAATGATGACTAATTTGCCATCCCCTTTGGTGATGAGTCACTCCTATGAGACATCATAATGTGTTGCACAAAAGGAATGTTAGTGAAAAATTTCACACACTCCCTTACGTGTTTACACTCGAATAATGGCACTCCACTCGTGTTTCACTCTTAATTGGCCTTTTCCCGATAATAGTTTCATACTTTCTTGCCTTTTACCTCAATAGTTTTTCCGCTCAAGTTCTTTAAGAACTAGATGAACTAAATCAAGACAATACAACCTTGTATTATTCCGACCAGTAATAGGTTTAAGAAACAAGAACAAGAATAAAATGACACGAGACTCAAGATATTTATACGAGGGAAAAAGTAATTATAAAACAAGATACCAACTAGAAAGATGTATTCAGCCCCTTTGATAATAAAACTCAATCAACATATGTCTTTCTTTCTCTTTGTTGTAACTATGTAGCAACATTTGAATGTGCTACCTTTTCTTTTCTTTTTCTTTTTCGATTTTTTTTTCAATCTTTTTTTTTTTAAATTCTTTTCCTTTTTTTTTTTTTCCTCTTCTTATCTCTAATTCAGTCATAAACAACAATATTCAATTGTGAAAATCAAGCAATTGAATTCAATCACACAAGAATTGACAATGAAGTAGAAGAGAATCAATGGAACGGCACTCCAAGCAATTGACAAACTTAGAGATGCAAGAAACCCTAGAATTTTAAAAACCCTAGGTGATGCAAATTGAGTCAAACAAAAAATCCTAAGAATTTCGGCAGCCTACTTTTTATTTTTTTGCAACCCTAGAACAACAAAGCCCATGTATTAAATTTAAGAGTAATGCTACATACAGTCGTGGAATGCGCAAACGACGTGCAGTCGCTTTGAAAAATAGTGGGGTCCACTATTAAAAAATTAATTTCTTTTCATGTGCGTCCCATATTTATTCATTTTTTCAAAGCGACTGTACGGCGCTTGCACACTCACGACTGCAAGTATCATTTCTCTAAATTTAAAGTTGCAAGAATTAAAAGATAGAATCAGACCTGATTGGAAACCTTGCTTTGAATACCAAATGATATAAACCCACAGGAATGGAATCCCTTGAACCTACAATCAATTTGAAAACTCACCCGAGAAAGCCAAAATCAAGTCAATGGATGGAGAATCTAAACCCAATGAGAACTCATTTCAAGAACCTAGATTATATTAAAATCTAGATCTATTGAAGAACCTGTCTCAAGAACCCAGATTACAAGGAGAAATGCCACAAAAGTTGTGATTTGCCTTTGATAAGTTCAAAAGTTCATTCAAGAACAAGAAGAGATAAACTCTATTCACAATGAATAAATGCATCAAATTTCATAAAACTAATTAAAATGAGGTTACAAAGAGTATTTAAAGGAAACCTAATTAAAATCCTTACCAAAATAAATCCCCATCTTCCAAGAATACCTCTGAGTGAACAGTGTTGCGACTACAGTACGCTGCTACAGTAACTTATTGAAACTCTAGTTCAACAAAATAATAACTTTCTCAACATGCCGTTGAATAGGTGCCCCCTTAAGTCCTTCTCATAATAAACCTAATTATTCTAATCTAATAAAATAAGTTCTTTAAATGAATTAAACAAGTTGAAAGCCTTTAAGTGCCCAAAGCTTTTAAGTCATGTTGTTGCCTTCTTCCATAACTTGTATCAAATGAATCAAAACTGAATCTTCATCTTTCAAGCCCATCTTGAATGTTGGGCTCTTGCTAGACTCGTCCCAAGTGGATTGCACCAATTCTTGCATTGTCTCCTTGATTTTCTTGGCTCTTGACCTTGTAATTGTCCCATCTGAAACTTACAAAGGATCTTTAAGACTAAGTCCATCTTGATGCCCATCACCAGGCCATTTAGTGCATCAAAGAGATGGTCCCGACCACCCCATACTATGGGCAATTAATGAAGTGTTAATGATGGTTGTTTTTATATAATATTCTATTTTCAATTATTCTGCTACAAAAATTTTATAACTCACAATTCCACTGCGATTATTACATATTGCTAGACATATTATAAGTTGCATTACATATTATCTGTCACGAATGGGGATATGTGACCGTGCGTTACATGTCCTGATGCTTCAAGTCTTCATAACATCAAAAGTGGAGATTGAGGGTGTCACATTAGTCAAAATAAGGATCTTAGGATTCTTATGTACAAATAAGCATGTATGTGTTGTTGTCATGTGTTTGAACATAAGGTGATGGTATGTGTGTCATTTAAAAATTAGTATAAGTTCATTTTCTATTTTTTAATATATACAAGGTTGTGTAAACTGTATCTAGAAGTAATATGATGGTTATAATTAGGAGATTTTATGATATGAGGTCATAATGCATTTTGCTTGCCATTGAGCTTATATTTATGTGACTGGTTTATGATGTTTTATTACTTGCTCTAAATACACTAGAGATACTTTACCACCTTGCAATATCATGGACCATTGTGATGATTATGTATTATTACATCATCACACACTATAGTCGATTAATTTTATTCGTGTGATACCTCGATTTAAAGCTAGGACTTTGAGGTCATGTTTAGCATTTTTTTGGGCCCGAGTAATTATAAAATTAGTGGACCTTTAGGCCCGTGACAAATCAGAGCTTATTAAAAACTTTTTAAGAGTGTTCCTTACACTTTGGAATGGATAGCCGCCCTAGTCCTTTTATAACCATGTAATTTTCGATTTTAAGTATAAGGATCAAACTTAGCATCCACGTGTAGAAGTCTTTTAGGGTTTTAGGAAGCTTTTATGAGGAAGATGAAGGGTTCTCGATTTTGGGTAGGACCATGCCACTTGGCGTCCATATACAATATTCCTGAGTTTCAAGAAAATAATCAATGAGAAAGAAGAATGATGATGATTCAGTTATGCCACTTGGCACACATGCAACCTATCCTTTAGAACTCCAATGGACTAATGATGAGGCTGAGTGAAGGAGATCCATTCATGCGCCTAGGGAGCCAATCAAATCTAGGTTTGGTCAACAAAATAAATGATGTTAGAAGAAGTTGAGGCAAGATTGAGTGGAAGAGGAAGGGACACACGGAAGGAACACGCCACCCACACGGCTACCACCTTCCATGCCATCACTTGGCAACCATGCACTAGTGGCAACCGTGCACTACCACCTTAGATTCCCAAAACAGACAACGATGAGGGAGATAGAGAGGGATTTTTTTTTTATTGTGGCAATGGGATGCCACTTGGTGTTCATGTAATGGAATCCCTTAGAGTTCCGAGGAAGCCAATGATGAGGAAGAGAGAGAGGTTTTGGTTTTGGTAAGAACATGTCACTTGGCGCCCATGCATACATGTGAGCCTTAGGTTTCCAAGAGAGGGAAATGATAAAAGAAGAAGAGTGGTACTCGGCCATGACACTTGGTGCTCATGGAAGGATGACTTGTGAGATCAAGAGAGGAAATGATAAGGCTTCAGCTAAGCCCTTTGGCAGCCATGTATGAGATAGAGTGTGAGGCTTTTGGACTTCTCAAATAGAGCAATGATGAGAGAGAGAAAAGCATGGAAAATCAAAAGGGTATTTAAAACCTAGCTATTAATGGCCAGCGGGTTACACCCTAGAGGAGAAACCGAAAGGTCACTTTGTTTCCATTAGATTTTTCCTCCCACTTTCTCCATTCCCCTTCTCACACCCAACCCTCAGAAAATCGTAGTTGCTTCTTCTTCAATCCAATCACTAAACCACTACTACCTTGCATGAAGTTTGGAGTTTTAGAAGCCAAGCATTCAAGGGACTAGCTAGGTAAAGCAAACTTCACTCTCCAATGCTCTATTCTAGTTTCATGGAATATGAGTTTTTCCATCCAAAGTTTTCAAATATAGAGTCCTAAAGGTGTTGAGTCTATCTTTGTCTTTAAAATCAAAAGAGAAAATGAAGGAAAATGTATGAGATATGAGGTATAAATCTGTTGGGTTCGATTATTTTGCATATACCACTTGTTTAACAACTTTCTAATGATGGTTAAGAAGGAGATTGGTTTCGTTGCACTTGTTGCTATTCGGCCTATTAGGTTTTTTGTCCATATGAGTAAAAGGTTTATAAAAAGAGAAAATCTTCTCACCGGTCATTCTGCTAATGCCCAAATAACAATGACCAATGTTGTCCTGCCACGTAGGCCACCCATGGAGAAAGTAATAGACCACAACACCCATGGAGATTTAAGATAAGCAGAAATCACTAAACAACAAAATATATAAAAATTTTCTTCATGTAACTCTTGACAAGAAGAAGCTATGGTCTGATGCAATCGGAATGATAAAATAGACCAATTGCAATGGGTCATTTGTAGCAGAAAACAAATAGGGATCATTATCTTACCCAAGAGAAAAAGGAAAAAAAGTGGGGAAACAAACAAAAAGTTGGACCAACTTTTTGAAGTTCATTATTAATGCTTGTGAGTATTTATACAAAGGAAATAATATATACAAATATATACAAATAATACAATAATAAACTGTATACGTCCAAAATTCTAAGGTCCGAAATCTAAGCTCCAAAACTGTATACATCCAAAACTGTATATGTGAAGTTTGAACAACCTTAACCAGACAAAAATCTAAGGTCCAAAATTCTTCAACACAAAAGGCTCAACAGGACAGAAAATCAAAACAACTTATTTTATTATTTAATTCCTGGTGAATTTTTATTTCCAAACAGATTTTATGTTTTTTAGCACTTGATTTTTCCTAATATTTGTAGATAAAAACCCTAACATTTGAGTAAAAATAGAGAAAAAGATGGAGGAAAAACTACCGCTCGGAGGAGGGGGAAAACGAGGCCGGCGGAAGGTAGACTAGAACCAGAGGTCCGTGCCGAAAATAGAGAAAGAAAGCGAGGTCGGCACTTGTAGGCTGTAGCAATACAATGAGATGTGAAGGACGAATGGCAGGGACGAATGGCAGGGTTTGTTTTCATTTTTGTTTTTGATTTTTTTTAATTGACAAGGCATGCCACTCAAGAGGGACATGTCATTCGGTAAAACAATTTTGTGCCCAGCTTCGATGACTGTAGCAGTACCCATTTGATTATGCCATTATGTCCAGGTTGCATCCAAAGTGGGTATAAGAAAAGGGAGAGTTAATTTCTACTACAAAAATGGTCTCATCTCGTGTTACAACAGAAAAAATCGTAGTGACTGAGAGTGGAGAAAGAAATCATCGGTAGTCAGTGAGTTGAGAGAGAGGCAAAACGTAAACAACACAAACAACAGAACATGAGAAAGAGAAAGAAATCCCAGATTTTCTTCTGCTAGAAATCTACTATGATGCGGCTCATTAATTTATTGTGTAAAGTGCTTACGTGTCCATATGTTATTGGTGTCCATTAATTCCAGGAGAACAACACATCAATCCAAAGTGGACCTGTTATAACAAACCTAGCGATATTCGGCCTATTAGAGTTCTTGCCCATGGAAGCAAGGTTTTGTCACAAACTCATTCTCTTTTTATAAGGTATTCAGTTTACTAGGGTTCTTGTCCGTGAAGGTGAAGCTTGGTAACAATCCTATTGTCATTCGGCTTCACTAGGGTTTTTGTCATGTATCAAACAAGTGCATGCTTAAGGATGGAATTGGAAGGGTTAATAACTACTATGGCCAAATGGATTTGACAATGTTTAGCAATGGACTTCTAGATCCACTAGGTACACGGGTTAGCATGATAGTATAAGGATTTCTTTCAAATCAAGTTCTAATATTTAAAACATATACTTTTCAACTTGCTTGTTCGTCGGCATTGTTATTAAAACAAAAGTTTTGTAAGTTAGCTTTTAACTTACTCTTGGATAATATGATCATGTTTATCGAGTAAACCCTGCATTTATGATCTGTTGTTTGAAATATTGTTTGATTCATGTTCGGCTATGCTATGCTATATTGCTTGACTCATTGATAATAAAGTTTCTTGTTCAAGATATGTGTTGTGATCATTGTGAATATGTTTAAGTGAATGTTTTAATTATTCCAAGTCGCTCATATGTCAGGATCACTAAATATTGTGCCATGATACATGTCTTTCAAATGACATGATAAGATCACTTGAAAGAGTTACATGTTAGGATTATGCATCTAGAAGACTTTTGACATGACCCAATCCTAGGATGGGGGAATATCCTAATTGAATTTCCCTATCCACTCTGGAGTGAGTAAAAATGGAGTGGTAGCCTTGGGATAATGAAGTACAGTCAACGGGCTTTGGAAGGAACCAAAAGCTTTCTAGAGCAAAGTCGTAGCACTTAACGCTAGTGGGTGTGAAAAGTGATAAGTATGGTGATGTCGATGTGATCTGCTATATTAATTGCAAACTTTTGGTGAATGCGGGTCGATCTGCCAAGAGCATAAGAGGGCTCATGGTAAAATAATTTTGATCTACTTGGGTGCCTCAAATATGACGTACTCACATCTAGTCAAGAGGCTTGTGATGTGATGCAGTAACTAGTAAGTGCACATGGTTGTGAGGTGACCGCCAGATATCCGTAAGTACGTATAAGATAAGAGTCTATGAATGAATATATAAATGAATATGGAAATGAATGATTACACTATTTTTCTATTATTGCAAATTGTCGTGTGTTTGAAAAAGAGTCTGCATGGTTGAAAAATATTTTTTATGAAATTACACGTTCATGTTCATGCATCCATGTTCATGTTTACTTTATGCATGTTTATATTATCTTTATGTACGTTTTTACATAACTTGTTGGGATTTCTTGAAATCTTACTGTGGTAATTTCTATTGTCATTTCTCCTGAAATGATAGAAGTTGTATATGGTTAAGAAGACTGAAGGTAAGATGGAAGGCTGGCCCGATACTATTGAGGACGAGTGTACAGTGGAGGCCCATTTTAGGATAGCAGATTTTTATATGGAAACTATCTTGCTCTTGTTAAAAGATGTCTAGGATATCCTAGAAGGAAAGCATAAGTACCACTGGCTACCCATAGTGGAAGAAATTCTAACATTTGAGAATCGTTTTGACATAATTGACCAATTCAAGGGGATTATTTTGAAATCAATCTTTGAAGTTCAAGAGATCCTAAAAGGGCATTGGATGATGTCTTAACTATTTAGTGTGATGACAATATGATAATCTTTAATAATTATGAGGGGTCAAGTTTTGGGACCCTAATTTGTTTGGAATTTATAGATATTTTGGTACTATGACGTACTTAAGCCTCCTTATTATTTTACTTTTGCTGCAATCAATTCATGAGTTGTAAATCTCGCCATCTCTCTATTCCTTGCCAAAATTCCAATGATAATAGATATATAGATTATGCCTAAGTGAGATCTGCAAGTTGTAAAAATCTCATTTTAATGCATTTGATGACTTATGCATAATCACTACAAAAACTTTTGAGATAGTGCTTATAACCTGAGTAATAATTTATTTTTTCCATTATTGTCAGATGGTATTGAACTATGACATATTAAACTACATTTCTTCTCTTAAATAATCACTTTTGAAATAGTGATTACAACTTGTGCAATAATTATGATTGCTCATTGAAAAGGAAAAAACTACATAAAAAAATAACTAGAGCTATTACCACAACTCTAGTAAACCTCCTATATGGCATCACAAATGTTTCTTTTTTATATTAACTTCGGTTAGCAATGTCATCATCCTTGGCCTCGATTGGGTGTGCTTGAGATTGCTAAAATCGATCTCAAATATCCTCTACTTGAGTTAGGAGTTTGTTATCCCATGTTTATGGTGTGGAATTTTACTATTCGATCTCAACCCTCTATGCCATCCACAACATGATCGTTCATGATTGGTCTCTAAATAATGATTGCATCTTCAAATCTTCTATAGTTTAACAATAGTTTGGGGATTAAACCCTAAAAAATATTCAATACCTAAATCCTCAACACAATTTATATAAAATAAATATTAAAACCTCATATTGATCATGATCTCTATCTAAACCTTAAACTATAGAGTCATGTTTAGGTTTTCTAAGTACTAATTATTGAAATGTGAAAAATGTTTCCCTTTATGCCCAATGCCTTAGTAGGGCTCTAGACAGGGAATAACATTTGTGACACCCCTAATCTCAACTTGGGGTTTGACGGAGACTAAGGTGTCGTGACATGTAACGTTACATACCCCCATACATGATAGATAATATGCAATGCACCTAGCATGCATATAACAGGATGCAATAATCACTGCCAAAAAATTCTTCATAACATTAAACATGCATACTTATTCATTATCCATAAAAAAGACAACCTTAAATAGAAAATATCATATTGAGGTAAGAGACTCCTTAATTGCAAACATCTATATATCTCAATCTTAGAGATTAAGCCGCTCAAGCATCTCGGCTATTAACAACAAAATAACATTTAGAAATTGGAGTATGATCTCCATTACTCCTCCATGTCTAATTCCTTGCTAGTCGGTCTCATTCAAGCTTGTTCGTTCATTTTCATATCAACCTGACATAATTTCTACCATCTCGAGTGGGAATGGTAGTTGGGTTTACCACGATGAGATTTTCACAAATCTTAGTAAATTATATTACTAACATACCAACAGTTTATAAAGCATGTACAACAATAAATATGGCATGAATGCATGAGTGACATGAACTTACTTTTACAAAAATATAACGCCATCATCATCAAAACTTCATATTTCATGGCATGCTTGCTTTCATAAAACAATTTCATTCATCTTTGTTCTTGTTCTTACAAAGGGTGAATACCTCATGATTCCCTATAGACTGTATGCACTTGTTGGTTACCGCACCACATTGCAGGCCTTTTGACCAGCTATGAATATGTCATATAGAGATACATCGGTAGTTCAAATTAACCATTACAAAAGTGTTTCTTCATGATAGTTTAAATTAACCATTACCATTAGTCTTAATGGCACCCACAAGCGTTAGGTACCTTAAAGAAAATTTCACTCCAGAACCATTACCATAAGTAAAGGCTCGATTTGGATACAAAACTCATATCATCTAATCATTACAACTTTTCTAAATTTTCACACAAAATATAATAAATAATTTAATTTTTTCAAATCTCAAAATAATAATACTATTAAAAAATAATATTCTAACAATATTTTATTCAACTTTCAACTTTCGTCTCAACTCATCTCATCTCAACTCTCTATCAAAACCTCTTTATTGGCACCCACCAGCGTTAGGTATCTTCATGAAAGCTTCACTCTGAAGATTTTTTTATCACATTCGAAACTCGTTGATTGTTTTTCATTAACCCAGAAGATTCTATTCCATTATTACTCGCTATAGAGTGGACATATGAGTTCCACTGGGATAATCCCCCATCCTAGCATTGGGTTCGTGACAAAATATTTTTTATGCTTGATTCATACTTTATGATATGTACATATGCTTCATGAGAGATAATAAAATATCATGACATGAATATTTCGGATATCAAAGAAAGTTTAGAGCATAATCATTAATTATAATGTAACATTTATCATCAAACATGCTATCATAAACCATAAGTAAGTTAGAAGCTAACTTACAGACTGCTCTTAACTTATCACAGAGAATTTCTAAATATTTGTAATAAATACATACTAAGTTTAGGGGCCATTTAATAAACCATAAAATTCATCATCAACTTTTGAACTTCCAAAAACAAAAATTTGCAAAATATCCCCTTCAATTTCCAAAAGTTACATTTTGACCCCTAAACTTTTGGTAATTGAATTTTTATCCCAAAACTCCATAAACCACATATATGTTTTGTTCTAAATCCATTGCTAATCTTAGAATATGTTTTATCACATGGAAAACATGAAAAATTCACAAAACCCGAAACCTTTGACCTACAAAAATTCACTAAATGCAATTTGAAGTCTAATCTTGTGCTTGTAAGCTTTAAACCTACATTACCGGTTAAACTCATCCCAGAACAGATTTTAGTATCACTTCCACTCACTGAAATTCCATTACAAATAATAAGGTTGCACAAAGATAATAACTAACACAACTTAGAGCTTTAAACATGCAAAAACCCAACTCAATGTGAAGCCCTTTGCTTCTCTTGTGCATTTAGTGCTTTAAGCTTCAATATGTCCTAAGTTCTAATCATTCTCATGCCAAATATCATTTATTTAAATGATCAAGATCAAATCTCTATGGAAAACCAAAATGCAATTTTTAAAGAAAAACATATACACAACCTATCCCAAACCGAATTACATACCAGCCAACCTTGAGCATAGCTCCCCTTGTGATTTGTTATTATCCTTAAATATCTAAGTCATGAAATTTATCATCAAGCTTTCCTCTAGATCTAACCATAACAATCAAATCACAAAATTTTGGATTTACAAGGATCAAACCAAATAGACCACAATAACTTCATGCTTGCACCAAGATTCTTCAAATCTAAACCAACTTCAAGTTCAATATATGACTCGCAAAACAAATTTTAAATCACAGCCAAACTTATCACAAAGCTCCAATACATTCTTAAAATCAATAACCAACGATTTGAATCATTATTGAATTCCATCAACATGCTAACTGGATTTTAGTATTACCCAACTTCACAAAAATCAACTATTTTACTTAAAGAAAATAATTCTTGCACACATATTAACATATTTCTAGTTTGAGTACCAAAAATAGAAGAGAGAGATGAGAAAATAGGCATACTGAAGCACTTGGAGAGAAACTTGCACCCTTCTACTCTCTCTCACACTTGGTTTCTACTTTGTAAAAAGCTTGAAGTGTTAAGCTTGTGTTTGGCATTAGTAGTGAACTAGGCATAATCAAATTTTGGCCAAAATTTGGCTGACTTGCTTAATTTTCATCTACATCAAACTTAACATTTATATTTTAATTTAGCCATCCTTTTTTCACAAGCCAAATCTACCCAGTCTCAACTGCTGGCCAAATAATGTTTTGGCCATAAAATATTCTTCACGCTGGGATTTCATCATCACGCGTAAATCCTCTTCTCCACAAAACATTTCCTGTGAAAAGAGAACACTACACCATCAATGCACGAGGTCTCCCAAAGCACAGATAAATCAAGTTGCACGAAGTCAAGCGAGAACCTTTCTTCTACCACCACCACCGCTGAACGTCTTCCGGTAAGCCCCGTCGTCACAGCTACTTTTGTTTTTGTTTTTTGATTCGTTTTTTCCAAGACCCAACATTTCTGATTTGGGGGTTTTTTTCTTTTTCTAGTTCATTTTTTGGTTGTTGATTTTGGGTCCACTTCCAGATCTAGCTTTTGGTAATTTTACTTGTTTGCTAATTTTGGTTCTGCAAGATAATAGTTGATTTTGGTTGCCATTTCCAGTTGTTGAGTTGAGGTTTTTTTGGTTGAAATAAGATTTTCTTGGCTCATATTGGTTGATGTTGCCTAGCTGTTTGTTGAAATTCTTGAGACAAAATAAGACATGTTTGGGAGATGATAACTCATCATGACTCGCGTTGTGGCCAACCTGATTCCTAGATGATGATTTCATATAATTTTCCTTTTCCTTGCTTTTGCTCTATGGTAAGTGTGTTTTCTGATTTCTTTAAAGCCCATTTAAGCTTTTCATACATATAGTTATTTTAGATATTGCAATAAATTCATTCAGGATGCTACTGCTTTGCTTGAGTACTTTGAGTCCAAGACTCTTGAATAGCAAGAAGCTGCACTATTTGACAGATTTCTTGATAAGATAGAGCTTTATGCAGCTATTCTTATATTTTCATGCACTGCTATTGTTGGGTTGCTTTCTTAATTCGCCAATAGTGATTGAAATAATAATTTATGTTACAAAATCTTAGCTATGGAACTGTTAACATGAAAATGTAGTAGGACTTGTTGCCCAGCTTCATGCTTCAATGTTGCTTTGCAATGACTCTCCCATGCTACTAGGTTCGTGAGAGCTTCTATAAAGAAAAACAATACGTGAGCTTCAGCTAGTTGGATCATCAACACGTATCAGTTTTCCTATTGAGTTTGCATGAAAGACATCAAATCTTTTCGTATGGATTTTGCTTTAGGTCTGTTCAATAGACCATTTTCCTTACTGTTTTCTTATCTTTAGGTGAGAAAAGTGTTCCTATGTTGGTTTCTATATTGTTTTCCTATCTTTAGATGTAATATCTTTTCTTTTTAGTGTTTATCTAAATATCTTCCAGCTTTAAAGTTCATTTAGTTAAGCTTTCCCTTCCAAACATCTCTAATGGGAATGGATTCAAGAACTCACCAAGATGCCTACTTCACAAATCTTCCAAATAGCAATGACTTTTTGATGGAATCCACAAATGATATAAATGAACAACAACTATCTCCACCCCAAGTTGAGGTTATTGAGATTGAACCTAATGAACGAAAATCACAACGAGGTACAAATTTTAGTAACGAGGAAGATTTGATGCTTGTGGAGGGATGGCTTGAAGTTTCCTTAGATGCGATGCAAGGAAAAGATCAAAAGCACATATGTTATGAAAAAGAATTTATAAATATTTTGAGGAGTAGAAAGAGTAAAATGATACTTATTCAAGAAACACATGATCATGACAATAAGATGTTGTGTTTTAGACAAGAGTAGGGGTGTAAGTTGAAACCGGTAAACCGGAAAACCGGTCCGAACCGGACCGGACCGGTTTTACCGGTTTTGAACCGGTCCGGTCCGGGACCGGTTCTTAGAAAGTGAAAACCGGCCGGTTCCGGTCCGGTTCCGGTTTTAAGATTTTTCGGACCGGACCGAACCGGACCGGACCGGTTGATAAAAAAAAATATAAAAAAATACTTATATTATTGTATATATAAGTTTTATACAAATTATTATATATATATATATTAATATATATAAGTTTTTTATTTTATGTATAATTATAATTTTTTATGTGAAAGTTTTATATATAATTATATATATTTATATATGAAATAATTTCTTATTATAATTTATAAATTATTACATAAAATGTTAATACTAAATCACTAAAAGTTTATAACTAGTACTAATATTAAATATATAGTTTATAACTAATACTAATATATAACTTATAATAAAAGTATAAAACAATATTTTTTAAATTAGTTTTTTTTTTATAAACAAATTTATGATGATAAATTGTGAAATTTACATTTTAAAAAAACCGAAAAACCGGACCGGACCGGACCAGAAACCGGTAAAACCGGAAGTACCGGTTTAGGAGGGTAACCGGTGCGTAATCGGTTTTGAAAAATACAAAACCGGTACATACCGGTTCGGTCCTAGATTTTGTCCAAAACCGGACCGGACCGGACCGGTTACATCCCTAGACAAGAGGAAGTGCATATTCAGAAAGAGAATGTGCTACTTGAGCTGGAGAAAGTACGGAATGACGAAAAGTAAGAAGAGGAAAAAATTATGTCGATAAATACAAGTACCATGCCTCAAATGCTACAAGAATATTATCTTCAACGAAAAATGACAATACTTGTAAGTCGTACTAGGAGAAACTAGCTATCATGTATTTTATGGAATAATGTTTTATTTGTGGTTTGTTGGCTCTTTTTTATTTTATTTTTATTATTATTATCTTGTGGAGTAACGTTTATTTGATGTTTTGAATCTCGGATTATATTTGACATTTTAGAAGTCTTTGATGTTTGTTGGCTTCTTTAATTTTAACATTTTTTATGTTTTATGGAGTAACGTTTATTTGATGTGTTAAGAGAACATTTATGTTTGTTGGCTTCTTTAATACAACCATAACACATTAATACAACCTTAAAATTATGCGGCACTATATTGTTACCATAAGTGCTCAACGAGGTCTGCTTGGAGTTGACAATAGATTTTTCTATTCCTAACAGCATGATGGCGTTGAATGAACTTGCTAAATTTAGGTGTCGGGCCAGTCGGCACTGGATCATGTGTGCTTTCTGCCAACTATTCATATTCAAACTCTTCTTCTCCATTGTCAGCCCGTTCATCTTCAATGATCATAATATGTAAAATTACGTATGCCATCATAATATCGTTGAATGTTTCAATGTGAAAAAAACTGTGCAAGTCCATGAACTATAGCAAATCGTGCTTGAAGCACACCAAAAGTACGCTCCACATCATTTCTTGTGGACTCTTGAGTTGCAGCAAAGTATTTTTCCTTGTTTCCTTGGGGAGCCGAGATGATTTTAACAAATGATGTCCATTGCGGATAAATGACATCTGCAAGATAGTACCTCATTGCATAGTTATGATCATTAATGGTGTAATTGACAGTTGGAGTACGCTTTTGAGCAAGGTCAGAAAATATAAATGATCTATCAAGCACATTTGTATCATCATGAAATCCCAGTAATCTAAAAAAAACATAACAAATCCATAGATCGTAAGATGCCATGCTTCTAAAATAATTGTCGGTTCGTCGATATGACCAGAGTACCTACCATGCTAAGTAGTTGGGTAGTTCTTCCACTTCTAGTGCATACAATCGATGCTCCGTAAAATACCTAGAAACCCACGCTTCTCACCAACTACGAGCAATCTAGCAATGTCACCATTGTTAGGTTTCCTTAAGTACATTTTAGAAAAAATTTGAAACACCTGCTTTCAAAAAATATTTCAGGCTTCTTAATGCGGCAGTCTCTTCAATCTTCAAATATTCATCCATAAAATCAGCCGTGACACTATATGCAAGCATCCTCAGAGTGATTGTTATCTTTTGAAGGAAAAAAAAACAAGCATTCTAGAACCATCTTGTCTTTGGATAAAATAAAGTTCATGGGCTTCTACCGCATCTTGGATAAGAAGAAATAGAGAACGACTTCTTCGAAAGTGAGGATAGATTGGAGGATTAGAAAAATAGTGAACATGCAAGTTGTTTCAATATCTCAAATTATTCGTCAGAATCTGAATCAATAAGTGTCATTTTGTGAGAAATTGAACGATCCTTTGGGAGAAAATGGAAAAAAAAAATGATTTCATAGAAACTTGAGTTGAAGTGAATGAAATGGTTGAGGAAATGTTATGTTTTATAGTAGAAGAATATAACCGTTGGAGAAATATAAACGTTAAAAAATATCTGTTCGAAAGATATGATCGTTGGAAAAATATATCCGTTGGAAGAATATGACTATTGTAAAAAAATACCGTTTAAAAATTATATCTGTTGGAATAATATGAATGTTAGAAAATTAATGTGTATTTTAATTATAACGAATAAATATCCAATTAAAATTAGAATTAAAATTAATAAAAAGGAGAAAATCAATATTTTAATATAATAATGATAGATTTAAAGAGTTTGTTATTTGGTGTTGTTGAAAAGTTACTAGTTAAATTTACGAAAGTGAATTTTCTAGTCAAAATTTGGCCCAAGAATGGCCACTAGTAATACTCTAAGTGAGGAAGACCATATGAGAATGAGTGAAGTGTGGACAACTATGAAAGTGAAGTGTTGTTCAGTACAGTGCAGGGACAAGCCAAGGCTTGGCTGGTTGCTTGTAGAGTTGGACTTGTGTGTGTGTGTGAGAAAAACAAAAGCAAACCGATAGCTAGGAGATGGGCGGATTGTGAAGAGAAAATTAAAGGTGTTGGGAGTTTATTTTCGGTACAATGGCAGCAAGGGGCAGGGCATAGGGCTTGTAAGAAGGGCATGGTCTTGTAAGAAGGGCATAACTTTGACTTGTCTTGCACACAACCTACTTACATGTGTGCTATGCTGAAGGGTGATGATTGAACCATGTGTAGATTGAAGTCTCTCATGCTTTTCTAGCTACTTTGGGTGTCCTACATGGTATGTGTTGGTTGGTGACGTGGCACATTAGGTGACACATAACGCTCTTCCATTGGCCATATCATAAAATCTTTAATACCAATGTTTTGAATACCGTACTGGATGCCGTACCGGTTAAAGTACTGGAACGAAATATTTCGATACTGGTGTCATTTCGTTTACCGTTTCAAAATAGTTGATATATGAATAAATTATATACCAAAATAATAGTCTATATATGAATAAATTATATATAAATATATATATAAATTATAAATAACCTAGTCGAATTGAGGGTCAAAAAATAAGTTTGTAGTTTAAAAAAATGAAAAAAAAAATTAAAGGCTGAAATATCGGCCGGTACGAAACACATATGATACATGTATCGCCCACTGGGCCGGTACGAAAAATTTTGACTGTACCGACTGGTACGGTACGAAATTAAAAATACTATTTAAAACCCTAATTAATCTAATGGCACAATTATTTTTCTCTAATTATGATCATAAGCATCTAAAAATTCTAGTTTCCGCATTCTCTTTAAGGACCATAATTCGACTTTGCTTTTGAACCGAAATCCTAACTAGTTTTAATCTATAGTCTTTCCCTATTTTTTCATGACATATCCAATTGTCCAAATTAAAGAAATTCTTTTGGGGCGTTACAACATTTCTAACTTAGTGCTTCTCGTGTAGGGGTAGTAGCAATTTGTATTCGCGAGTCTTGTTCATGTCGTGTCAAGTCATGAGTATTAATTATATATATCAATATGAATTCGACCCATTTAATTAAACGAGTCAGACCCTAAAACCCTAACCATTTAATTAATGGGCGACACAACCCATTTAATCTGTTTCACCCGATTCAACCCATTTCATATAAACAGGTTGAACTGACCTGTATAATTATTTTTAATCCAATTAATATAATTTCATATAGGATAATGCTTGTGTGCCCTCCAAATGTGCCCCCAAAAGTTCCCCCTTGTGTATTTTATTTATTTATTTATTTTTATTTAAATGTTCAAAAAAGTTATCACTAATGAATTTGTGTGTGTTTTATCAAAATACACTAAGGGGCACTTTTGGGGCATATTTGGAGGGCATCTTAGCATCACCCTTAGATATATAATACAAGGATAATTACATAAATAATTCACAATTACAACTTGATTCATGATAAATATTTTATTATCAATAGCCAAACCAATAGTATATAAGAAAACTAATATTTTTATAAAATAAGTTTAATAGTTTGAGAGATAACGTAGTCAAATACTAATATTAATATCACATATTTCGGAAATAACATAAAAAGACATATAAGACTAAACATTTATAAAATCTAAAAATAAGTTTATTTGTGTTATATGGGTTGATTGCGAGTTTCACAAGTTGACCCGCAATTGATCTATTTTTAATCGTATCTTTGCAATCCAACTCATTTTGGCCCAAACTCGAGAGAACTTCTACTTAACATTTTCTACACCACACATCAATATGTGATTTTTTATTTTTGTCCATCTAATTACACACATACATATTGATGTGTAAATATGTGTGTTTAAATATCATGACAAAAATACTAAATCACATGTTGGTGTGTAGTGTGAGGATGATAGGTAGCATATCTCCAAACTCAAACCCGCTTATTTAGTATCGGGTTCATGGATCGTGTCATATATTGTCACCCCTATTCTCGTGAGACTGTGTCCAACATATCATTCAAATCCCTAAAAGGCACATTTGCATGCAGTAAAATGTACTATGAGCATGTGTTATTTTAAGTACTCAAAAGCTGATTTAGGCCTGGTTTGGATAGAGAGATGCTCCCATCTCATCCTATGTTATCTCAATTCATTCAATCTCATCTCAATATCTAAACATCACAAATACAAATATTTTTCAATTTCACATTTTTAATTTTTTCATCTAATCATTACTTAATTATTATAAGTTTTCCAAACTTCCAAACAAAATGCAAAAAATAATTCATTTTTTTCAAATCTCAAACAAAAATTATATTAAAAAAATTATATTCTGACAATATTTTAATTTTATAATATTTTTATTCAATTTTTTCTTTCTCTTTTTTCAAAACCCCATAAACATTTTAACTCAAATATCTCACTAATATTTACAAACATCTCAACTAACTATCCAAACCGGACCTTAATTTGATAATTTCTTCACACAACCCGAAGAAAAAAAATGAATATCTTGTTCTATAGTAATAGTATAATGAATAATGATATACACATAACACATTACATAACATATTGCACAATAATGTTATAAAATAATGATATTTTTGTAAAATGATGTTATTTTTATAAGATATTTTATAAAAATACCCTTTATTTAAAATATAGTTTTGTAAAGTATTGTAAAAAATATTATGTATAAATCATTTTCATAATATAATATATTGTTATTGGAAGTTGTTGTGCCAACTTTAATAGATGAAACCAATGGCCGAAAACTTTGAAATGGAGAGATATTTTGATACTCAATTGCGATAACACGAATGTCATAAAATCCCTGAAAACCCGTTAAGTATTCAAGTACAACGCACATAACTAATAGACATCACTTCATGCGTCACTTTTAGTTTTTATGGCTTAAAAACTCTTACTTCGTACTTGCCTTTTTGCAGCCTAAAGCAAAATCTTGAATCTTTCGTGACAAAAACATATACACTAGTTCAACAACTTTTTGATAAAAAATATTATTACTTTTTAATTCGCTGGATTTTATTTGATTGTGATGGGTTTGAATTAAAAAATAATAATATTTTATTAAAATTTGTGTAAAAATTATAAATAATTTTGTCTGTATCATTTCTTATATCAGGACTTGGATTACAAGAAGTATGGTGACAATGAATATTATACATGTTATTGTATGTTTTAGAGATTGATTGCACTGATACAAAAGAGACATTGTGAAGTTAAACATGAGGGGTAGATAGCTAGCTCCATCTATGGTTTTATTAACGTGATGTATGATAGCTCCATTCGTGATATTGTCAAAATCCCTACTCGCTTGGGAAAATGTTTCCATGCAAGTCTATTGAGTGCTCGATTGGTTTGAGTTTAACTACTCCTAACAAATAGAAAATTCTTTTAAAGAAAAATTGGTATGCTTGATAGATTTATAAAGGACAAATCATATTTCCGGTCTTAGATGTGAAAGTCCTACGCACTCCTTTTGAAAACAGTAGATAGATGTGACACCCACATGAATACCTTATTTTTTAATAATAAATCTCACTTTTTCTCAAAGGAAGTATATAGAAATTGCATACGTTAGAATTGTATCGAGTGTATCGAGTATTACTTTTTATAAAAAGTATTTGAAAAGCTAAAACTCATTTTTAAAAAAAAAAAAAAAAAACTCAAATCAAAGCATTTGTTGAAAAGCAACTTTAACGATCATGCGAGGTGCTGAAAAAAACTGTAACACGTTTAAAAAAACTTTAGACATGTTTATCAAACAGTAAATAGATTTCTGATAGAACTTTTTAATAAAACCCTACAATTAAAATATCTATTACCCACAACATCCAGTGTTCTACACGTATATTCCAAACAGTATCTTTTCATGTTGTTTACGAAGGGCATGGGCATCGTTCCATAATGGTGTACAGTGTTCTCAGGGTTTTGCGCCATTTGAATTCAAAAACCACTCCAACCTATCTCAACTCATCTCACTACTATTCACAAATTTCAACTCACAGATCTCATTACTAATCACAAATCATTTCAACTCATCTCATCTCATCTCATCTCTGAATGCTTATACAAAGATATAAATAAATTAAAATATTTACATATATTTAATAAAAAATAATGGCTTGAGATGAAAAAATATTACTCATAAAATACCCTGAACTAGAAAGTTACAAATCCTAAAATCAGTAGCATAATACTAAAATCAAGAATTTTAGTGCCGACCCCACATTCTTCTATCTCGTGGCTTTTCTTTCCCCTACTAAAATCCTTTTATGGCACCAGGCGTAGCAAGCTACATAGTTGAAACGATTATTAAACCCATGAATCCTCCCCTACTTCCCCGTCAACTAAAAGTATAAGACAGTGAATCGAAGTAAGATTGAGAACATGCATTTATGATGGAGTTCACTAAAACCGATCAATTACACCACAAGCAATTCTACCCATTTAAAAAAAAAACAAAAGAAAGAAGAGAAAAAAGATAAACAAAGCTGTGGAAAGTTGATCATTGTTTTCCACTATTTACAGGAAGGAAAAAGGGTTCCATAAGCAAAGGATGAAATTAAGGTGTGCTGTGTGACAGAACATGGTCACGAGTTAAAATATGGAGATGTTCTATAGACAAAGATACCTTCACGGTTAACTGTAAAATCATTTTTCAATCTTTTCATTTGCAGAATTGAGCTTCAAAAGTGGGAGTTCTACCTTTTGAGTGGTTTGTAGAGGACAACCGTGACATATTTAGACTGGAACCGATGGGTTAGTCCCAAGGCAACCACAGACTGAGAAGCCCAACCTTTCTCCATGAAAACGTGATTGAGCACAACATGCCGAGGCTTTGAAGAAGAAGCTTCATCTGAGTTCTCCATACCCAGGACGGTTAGATGCAGTTGGGCTGGAACAGCCACAGGCTCCTTTGCAAAATCCTCCTCTGCTGGTAAAACCTGACTATAGCTATAGTCTGGTGATGGTGGAGCCTCAAACTCAGCCACGCTCTCAAGGTTTTCAGGCACATGATCCTGCACAAAACAACAAAAGCTAACAGAGGAAAGTTAGATGATTGTAATAGTGGTGTATGAAAATAGATCTTAAACCATATAATTCATTAGATATCAGCTAAGAAATAAGTCCAAAACAGTGATGTCATCGAAGAAAGTTTTTTTGAGAGTAATTTAACTAACTTAATTGTGACATTCCTAGTTAATAGAAATTTTAAAATTGTTCGAAGTAATGGTGATCCAGCTCCTTGATTGGTGTCACATTAATTAATTGGTTAGTGTAACTACTATTATTCTTACAAAACACGACTTAATTACCCTACTGCATGTATTAGTGTTGTTATGTCGGTGCATAACTTCCATTTCCATTCATGGCATTTAGATCATTATAAGTAGCCCATGTACATGCTTGCATAACATTTTCTTGTCAATCTCCGTCTCTCTTGCTCTTTGTCACAACTACAGGTCTGATTGGCATGCTTCAGAACATACCCACCCTTCTTACATCCGCCACCTGAATGATCTTGACTGTGGCATAAAGACAACAAACTTGAGGAGAATATAGAGGCTAAATGAAGGAGAAGCAAGACACATACATGAACATCAAGAAGATTACAAACACGGCCGATTTCGTCAGCTGCAAAAGGAAGATCTGGGATGTATCTCCATTCACCATCAACAACGAACCTGTAATGGAATATACCTGATGGCAGGACCATAAGAATTGAGTGGTCTTTACCAGATCTCTGAAGTAATTTCCTGCAATGAGATGGAACAACATGTCACGTACATGTCACAAGATAAAGTCAATTATGATAAAAAAGTGACCAGTGCTTACTTTGATTTCCAGTTGTCCCAAGATCCCTCAATGGCAACACTGGAACCACCATAGCTCCATGTAATCATGGTAGGGATTCCTCGCTCAGGCGGATGATCAACAACTCCCTGAGATTCATTCTGCCAGATACTGTTGGAAAAGGGGGGGCCATCATCCCTGTGTAAGGGAGCTAGTGGAACCTGCATACATTTAGAAGAAGAGCAACCCATCAGTTAAAGGTCAACAAGGGTGTTAAGCTCCTTAGGTCATGGTATAAAAATAAAATTCAGAACTTTTTACCAGCATCTAGCATCTCCACAATTGAACAGTAAAAACCAGTAACTCTTGCATGAAAGCAACAGAATTTACAATATATATATATATATATATATAAGAAAGCAACATAACTTACAATATTATCACAGCTAGCCCAATAATATCGACTTCACATGTTTACAATGTCACAATAAATAAGAACAAGTGCATACTTGAGGAATTGCACGGTAGCATGCATCCCTTAAATATCAATTCGTTACAACATGGGTATTGCTCTTGTATATGTACATGGCTATTCCTATCATTCTCATCAATAAAATTCTTGTTCACCGATAAAAGAAAAATCAATTTGTTACAGCATGGATATTTTATTTCATTATTTAGAAATTTTAATGGATCTTTTGGAGCATAGCTGTACTGGAGCTAAAAGTTTCGAAATCACATTTCTGATTAGATTGATCTGAGATTTAAATTTCAATTTCCAGTCAGTGTGTGCATTTCTTTTTGTTTTTGCTAAGTGGCTAGAGTTTGCCATTAACTAATGTTGAACTGGAATAAGTGGGCTTCCACTTTCCCATTAACACATTAAATAGCCCAAAAGGCTATATACGCTACAAACCTCTTGCGCCCTTCTCAAGGCTCTAGTAAGACCACATAGAATTCCAAGTCCTTGGGTAGGCTGAAAATTCAACATCAGTAAAGGCTGGAGTAATATGCTCCACTGAATCACCACATTGCACCTTGATTGCCTTTTGCACCACACATGCACATGCAAGCACCATATATGTGCATATAAATTCAATTGCTCTACCTTAAAGTCTCAGTCAAAACCTTCTAGGGAATATCATTTTGGATTATCCCTAGTCCCTATGGTTGCACGTCAGACAAACCTAAAAGGAAATATTTCTTTACAAGAACACGTTCGTAATCAATTTGGACATTCTCAACTGCATGATTCAAAACATATGGAAATATTAGAATTTTATGAAGCTTTATGCATTAGCAATGATGTTGTGTGAAATCAAGGCTTCATTAAACAAAACCCTTTTGAAATTAATATACAATTGAATCATAATCTTGATATTAAACAGATACATTCAAAATTCTATTTACACACTCAGATTGCAGTATAGTAGGTAAAGTTCAATAAATTTTTAAAGATATTTTTTGTAAGATAGACAAACTTTATTAGAGAACAAAAGAGTGCTACCCAACTACACAGAAGAACAGTATCATCAGCCAAGAAAAAAAAAAAAAGAACAGTATCATAAAATTTAATTTTCATTGCAAGTTAAATCCTAAAATTTTAAAAGCTCCAAGAATTTAAAAGCTAGTAGCTACGACCAATCCTAGAATTATTGCAGGAGCAATTTCAAATTCAATACTGAAAGTACATGACCTCTAAGGTCCAAGCATTCCTGTGGTTGAGGCAAAAAGGTATGTGGAAACTTCATTCCAACGACTTGATAGCTAAAGGCATTCAACATATTTATTCCAAACAATAAGAAAATTCCATGTTGTTATTGAAAACTGAACACACGCCATTTTGTATAGGACAAGTTTTTTTCTAAGACGTGTACGCTCAACAAGGAATGTTGTTCAGACCCACCTCTGGGGAGAAACCCCCGTATACACGCCCCACCCACCAGATGTCTAACTATACAACTCATCCCAAGCTCCCCCTTGACCACTAGGCTGCACCCTGACAAGTATCATGTATTAGACAAGTTAATCAATTAGTAAGACTAATGTTTTTTTTTGGTAAGTAAAATCAGATTTATTGAAACAAGTAAATAGGCATAGCCCAAGTCCACAGAAAGTATACAACAGAGGACACCTAGTCACAAGTTAGGAACTAGAAAGTGATACAAAAAGTCGTGTAAGCCGGCTCCATTGAAACACTGGCAGAAGCCCAAAGATATAAAATATGGAAAAAGAAACTTTTTCACTCATCCAGAGAGCATTCCCTATCTTCAAAGCACCGGCCATTCCTTTCAAGCCAAATACAGCACGAGAGACATAAAGGATCAATCTCCATACATCAGCAATTTGGGAATTGCCCTGAAGCCCGTTCCAACAAGCAAACAAGTCCACCACCCTCCTAGGCATCACCCATGCAAGTCCAATCCTGTTAAGCCTCATTTGTTTTCACAACTCCTCTCAACTCATCTCATCTAATCATTACAACTTTTCCAAATTCCCACACAAAATAAAATAAACAATTCAACTTTTTCAAATCTCAAAACAAAACTAATATTAAAAAAATATATTCTAACAATATTTTATTTAACTTTTAACTTTAATATCAACTCATTTTATCTCATCTGTGAAAACAAACGAGGCCTAAAAGACCTCAGCCCATAACATCCTTGCCCTGATTCACAAATTCACCACTCTTCTAACACATCTAGCACCAATCCATCACAATGAGTTCACGCTTAAGTTTTCCATAGTCAATATTTTCCTAAGAGATGCAGTCCAACCAAAGAAGGCAATTTTAGGCAACACCTTCTCCAAATTATTGATTCCAAAATTTAATATATCCATCAAAATGCTCAGTCCTTTTGCCCGGAGGACCCTACCATGGTGAGCTTCCAAGTCACAAAAATAAATATTTATCATGGCCTTTAAAAATTAAGGCATTCGAGTTGATTCCTAAGTTAGATATCAGAACCACAACATAAGTGTTGCTCAACACCTCACGGAATCTTCTTGCTAGATACACCACAACGAAGAGTATTTCACTTGAAAATCACATCCCCTTACCTAATGAGTCAAACGAAACATTGCTGAGAAGTTGAAGAATATTAACTATAACAACTGTTAGGATAGCATGCCAAGGGAGTCCAACCAAGGCAAACTGATACATTCGCATGGCCAATGAGGGAAACTAAACGGAGACTGGTAAATCAATAGGAAAAATTTTAAGCCATTACACCCTGTCTTTCATAATATATATATATATATATTTATTATGATGAGGAATTTCTACAACCATGCAAATGCAACATGTTTTTTACCCGGTTAAACCCTAGACCATGTAACACGCCCACATCACGCAAATCAGGCAAATCATCGGCTTTTCACCAGTGGAACATGACCCCTAGAATTTCTTTCGTTCTTTTTTTGCACCCAAGGGTCCAAACATTACACCTGGGGGAAGTGTACCCCTAAGACCAAGGCCCTTGGCACTTGAGCCAAGACCTAGGAATTATAAAGGTTAAGTAAAATGTTATCTAATAAGATAGAAAGCACTTTGAAGTCAGCTTGCTTATACAACCTTTTTTCCATGCTAGGCTATATAAATTAATGTTGGAGTATCAAATGGGAAAATTTCCCTTTAACCCTTTCAAAAACGAAGACCATGGCCTACTAAATGATCATAGAACAATTTAAGCACGCATGTATGCCACAAGAAGTGAATGTCTTGCTATGCCATTGGACCATGTAAATTGATTGGAACAAATTGAGGCACAAATGATAACATTCCAAATATGAGAAACTAATAAAGTAAGGAAAAAAACCATCAAACATAGAAGCATAGTCAATGCGCTATGGCGAGCTCCCATAGTTTAGTGGGCAGCGTCTGCAAGGCCCTTGAATTTCGTTCACTCCCATATTGCTTTTATAGGTAAGATAAATGTTATTTATAATAATTAAAAATAGGCATAGCCCAAGTATACACGACGCATAAGAGAAGACACCTAGTCAAGAACTAAAAATAGATACAAGAAAATCATGAAAGTTGAGCCCGTTAAAGTCTATAGCAATTGCTAAAACAATAGTGTATCGAAGAAGAAGAGGGCTCGTTTGTTTTCGGAGATGAGATGAGATGAGTTGAGATTAAAGTTAAAAAGTTGAATAAAATATTGTTAGAATATATTTTTTAATATTATTTTTATTTTGGGATTTGAAAAAGTTGAATTGTTTATTTTATTTTATATTGGAAGTTGGGAAAATTGTAATGATTAGGTGAGATGAGATGAGATGTTTTTTGAAAACAAACGAGGCCTAAGTTGATCCAGTGAGTATTCCCTGTCTTTAAAGTTCCGATTGTTCCTTTCCCTCCAAATGCACCACAGTAGACATATGGGGACTATCTTTCATTACGTTACAATTTGTGGGATGTTGTATAGACCTCTCCAGCTGGCTTCCTTTTGCTCCAAATGCACCACATCAGACATATGGGGACCATATTCCATATTGCTACAATTCCAACTGGCAGGGAGATCAACCACCTTCCCAAGCATAACCCATGCTATGATACCCCATATGATAAGGATAATGGTAGGTGATGTATGAGATCCCATATTGCTTGAAAATGAGAATTTCTTGCTCTTTATAATGTTTCTCAAATTGTATCATTGGCTCTTTTTGGAGTATAGGCCATGTGATTTGGGCCGTCCATTGGGGCATTACACATGCTAGTCCCATTCTACTGAAGATATCATCCTATAGGGCCCTAGCCACCTCACAGCAAAGAAGCAAATGATCTACTATCTCTCCACTTCTACACACGCAACACTAAGGTGTGGTTTGGATAGTGAATTGAGATGAGATGAGTTGAGATGAAAGTTGAATAAAATATTGTTAGAATATTATTTTTTAATATTGTTATTGTTTTATGATTTAAAAAAGTTGAATTGTTTATTATAGTTTGCGTGGAAATTTGAAAAAGTTGTAATGATGAGATGAGATAAAACACTTCTTGTATCCAAACAGAGCCTAATCAATTACTATGCTCTATTGTTTTCTTAGGTTGTCCATAGTCAGAATCTTCCCTAAGGAAGCTGTCCAAACAAATAAAGCATCCTTAAGAGGTGCCTTACTCCTCCAAATACTCCTCCCAGGAAAAGGATCGTGTTGTTGATCCATAAAATGATCAAATAGAGAAGTTCCCTTTCTTGGAAGGGATCCAAAACATCTTACCACTTCCTCCATCCCAAATTCACTGACATATTGCTAATTGGTGATAATAGTGATTCAAGCTTTATGCAGGTAAGTTGCAATCTACTATCCAAACTAAGAATGGGTTTTCGGGGGTTAGCTCACCCTTACGGGATCGGCCTTTGTCCTAGCCATTGTGGCCATGTGTCACCTAGGACAAAAGGAGCATGATGACTTTACATTATCCTCACCTTCCTCTGGGTTATCGCTGGCAATCTGCTCAGGATTCCAAACTCAACGATGGCAACTAAATACGAGAGCGATACTTAACCCATCACCTTACGACATGCTTTTCATAGAGCATACCTTGATAATTGGGTCATTATGCCTACGCTGTGAGGTTCTCAACCACTTGATAGTTCAATTTGCTCATTAGTGCCTAATCCTGAGATGTGGATACTCCAAGGCACTTACCATGGAATCCTTCTCATGTTTGAACTAAGATTTGAAATCAAAATTTGTCCTCATGATGAAAGATGGGGCGATTGAACTGAGATTAGATGAAGATCCAACTTTCTATTCACTCCTGAAATCCTGATGGTCTATCAAAGAATCATACAAATGGTTGATGTTAGTGTGAAATATTTATACATACTACGACATTTCAATATGAGAATAGTAGGGTCTTTAAGAATTGCAATTCCAATTATCCTAGATACCTCGCATACAAAAAGCTAGTTTACCTTGTTAGTGCCTTTTAGCTATTGTTCAGGAGAAATGAACAGGTCAAGAAGACATTCAACAAGGAATCTTAGTAATTGAAAATATTATTATACTTAATCATTAACAAATGAGAATGGAGAGCAGGTAATAATAGTTCAGACTGATGCACATGGAATTTTAATGAATTTGAAAGTTGTATTGAATAGTTGACCAAGCTACTTGTATTGGTAAAGAGCAATGATATGCATACAATCAACACACATTTTACACAACTCCCTATTAAAATATCATTACTTTTTTAATTCAAACACATAAAAAATAAATGAAATTCAAATAACGTCAAAATAAATTAGTATTTTAATAGGTAGTAGTGTAAAAGTTATATATTGGTTGTGTGCATAGTATTTACCAATGGTAAATTCCAAAGATATATGATGCAAATGAACTTAAAAAAAAATAACTCGAGAATTGGGTCAATACAAGTTAGACCAATTTTTCCAACTCGGTAGTTGGATCTATGAGTAGGAAAAATAGCCCCATAACTTTGGTAGAAGGGGTCATTTTGGGGTAAGCAAATCATTTGTGATGAAGAGGATGAGTTTCAAGGACCCTCATTCAGTTATCAATTAGATATGGGAGATTTGAAAAAAACGATAAGTATATGTGAATTTTATTGATAGTATCAATAGGCATAGCCCAAGAAGGCAAGTACACAGGAAAAACACCTATTTGAAGTTAGAAACCAATACAAGGAAATCATGGAGACTTTGTCCATTGGAATCTTTGCCCAAAGGAACAATGTTTTGTAGGAAATGTTTTGAGTTAATCCAATTACCACTCACAATATTTGAAGTTTCTATTGTTCTTTTCCTTCCATATACACCACAATAGAAAAATGGGGATGATCTTCTACACAGCTGCAATTGACTGTTTCCACTTAATCCTCTCTGAGTAGCAAGGAGATCTACTAACTTTTGAGGGATAATGCATGCTAAACCAACTCTCCATATTAAAAATGAATCATGGGGAGTACTACTCGATCACTTCTACAAGCTAACATGTGCATAGTTGTCTTTGGCTTGTGCCGTATATTATAATATTAATTATAATAAAACAATAATAAGTTATAAATAATAACAGGTCAAAAATTAGTTTTTTATAACTTTATTTCATATCAATTGAATTACTTTGTTTAGAGCCTCCAGTAGCATAGTTGAGGCAGTGACGTGTTCTCTTCGAAGTATGTATTCCTTCCAATAACACAAGCATATAACGCACAATCCTCACTCACAGTTGACAAAAGAATTCTTTTCAATAGTTTCGTACTGAAAGAAGTTAAAAAGTGATTCCAGATTAGTTTTTGTAAGGGAAAAAAAAAATCACTTTCATTTGGCACTCAAAGACCAGGGGAGAGAGAGAATCATGATAATCTCCTAAATAAAAAACCTCTAAAGACCACATAAGAGAGTCAATAAGTCAATTTGACTACTTCCTAGAAACAAAACTAAGGACCCAAAAAATGAGAACATGCCATGTGTACAACTCTATAGATGACAGGTTCAAATAATTACCGCTAAATCCACATTATACTAAATCGGTGCGTAGGCAAGTCGGTGAAAAAGTTCTAAGTTACCTTCTGATAGTCTCTCTAACTTTATCAGCTTTTTTATAAGAAGCGAAAACAAGTCAGAACACCTTGATTGCTAATCTATTTTTTTCAAGTCTCTCAGAAGAATAAAGGTATATTCTTTCTTCATTTCAAAATTGTTATCTTGTGCATGCAGGGAAACCTATGATAAAGGAGGATTGCTCTGTCCAATGGCTAAGATAACATGCGGGCAAGTTTTTAAAAGAGAGGCCAGGTTTCATTTGCAAACTAGCCGGGACAGATGTCCCAAAAGTTAAAAAAGTAAACAAAGAGAAGGTTAGCACATGTATGTTTTGTTAAGAGAAATTTTGAGAATGTTTGAGATTTTTTTTTTAGATGTATTGTTTATTAATTTTTGTGAAGTTTTCAATAAATAAAAAAACTTTTGAAATATGTTTGTGTTAGGGTTTGTGAAAGTAGATAAGCAAAATTGAAATATTGTTTGAATATAATTTATAGGGTAGTTTTTGTAAAAGTTGTTTTGTTTCTGTGTTTTTTACTTTTCTCTGAAATTTAGGCAAATGATGGGATGAGAAGTTAATTTTTTTTTTTTTTAATTGAAAGATGTTTGGATAGAAGTTATAAAATATTTTGAAACATTGTGAAAAATTTTTGTTGATAAAGGTTCCAGCATAGCACATTCTATACGGACATCCCAAATGGGCAAATAGAGTGCATGCCTACAATATGCTGTAGACATGTGAGGCACCGACAAGTATGACGGGTTAATGTTGCCAAATTAATTACGTTAATTTGTTGAATTCTAGCGAATGAAGACTTCAAATAGATGCATTAAACTTCAATTGAATCACACTTGGGATGTACTTCTGTACATAAAATGGATGAAAAACTATATAAAATAGGCATCACAGGATGAAATCGACCACATATATTATAGTGTGAAACTCCTGGATTCCGCCTTCCTTCCTTTATATACCCCAGTTTTAGTTGTACAAATTATTTTCATATAAATGTTCAACCCGATCTCAGGTTGTAAGAAATAACATATCCTTCCACACCAAGTGATGAATATAAACCAAGGACAACATGCTGATATAGCAATCACTAAATTTAAATAACAGTACGTCTTAAGCTCTATTGTCTAGTTAGTAATGACATTTGAATAGAAAATAAGTCGCAAGAACAAAAGGTATTATAAATACCTTTTTTATTTCAAATATTCAAAAGAGAGAAGATAACACAAAAGGCAGTACCTGAGGAGCGAACAAGATGGGGGATCGAGAGCGTCGGGGGCTCTGAGGAGGGGTATTGTTCCCCATTGAATCGGAGGAAGGCACGCGCTCCGGAGGATGGGAATTGGGCGCGTGGTTGTAACCAAACCCCGATTCACCATTCGATCTCCTTCCTGATAACGGATCTTCATCATCCTTCACAATCCCACTGCCTACTTCGGTACCGTTAGCATTTCCCATTTTTGGGAGAAAAGCAAAAAAGAAGAAAACCGGGACAGATCGAAATCCGTTCTCTTATATGATATATATATATATATAGATATAGATATACACACTACATATATATACACATAGGCAAAGGCAGAAGCAGAGGAAGGTGCAGAGAGACGAGGTAACGAGAAGGAAACGCAGGTGTGGGGTGGAGAGGGAAAGGAGGTTGTTGCAGCGAGGTGGCGGGTCGAATGAAGGTTTAGCCATGAACTGATTTTAGAATGGGATTATGAAAATAACGTTGGAGTTGGGTTTATTTACAGAGATTGACACTGGGTAGGGACGGCGCCCACGTAGGGTAGGTCGAGAAATCCACGATTGAGTGGATAAACCTGAAATAATTGACACCAAAGTTAAATCGAAAACTTCTCTACTTTTTTTGCCACGCGCTGTTGTTCCAGATTCACGCGCTAATATAATTATGCACGTTTTTGGAGCACCGGTAAGGATAAGGTTGGATGATATAATTTTCTATTTTTTTTTAATAGGAAACATAAACTTTTCATTAAATCAGAAATAGGTTAAAAAAAAGAAATGATTTGTACAAATTTTAAATAAATAAATTCTATATAAGCTCATGTAAAAAAGTAGACTCTACATTAAAAAAGTAAAAAAAAAAATTATTTTTTATTAGTGAGATCCATTATTTTACAAAAGATTTGTATAGAACTTATCTATTTGAGACTTATATATAGCATTACTCTTACAAAAATTGATCAACCGAACAGACTTGTTGATTCGTTGAATACAGCTAGGGACATAACCCCCACCAAACATTGATGTCATTGACATTCCATACATATAGACGTGTTGAATTGTGCACATCGGTAACCCTTTGGATAAGTTGTTTGAATATCCTTGACAATATATCCCAGCCAAGATCTTGAATTATCCAACTCTTGGGTTTCTTTAACCATGATAAGTGAGTCACTTTTAATATGAAGCTCCTATAGACTAAGAGGAATACTTAGTTGTAGCCCTCTTAGAATAGCAATCAGTTCAATTTCAGATGAGTCATTCACTGCCACTTCCTTTTTACTAGTTGTCATAAGTACTTCTCCTTTGCTGTCTTGAAGAATCAACCCCACACTTGCAAAACCTTGTTCACGAAACATGGCCACATCCACATTAAGTTTAACAACATCATGAGTAGGTGGAATCCATTTTGTAATTTTTCTTGACACTACTTTGAGGTGCTCCCTTGATTGACTTAAACAACTTTTGCATAGAAAGAGCTTCATTGATCACACTCTCTATTGGCAAGTGTTTACCTTCAAATATCCATTAATTCATTCTATACCAACAACTCCATGCAGTCAGGAACACTTACTCCAAGTCCTCCTTCATTTTACTCTTGTATTTGTCTAGCAAAATCCACAAACTGTGTATCGGGTTCACCAATTTGTAGGTTAGGAAGAACTTTCTTCCAGCTTTCTTGTAAGAGTGAGCAATGGCATAACATGCATCGTGTTTTCTGCAGATTTAGAACAAAGCTAACATAGATCATCAAACACTACTTTCCTCTTCTTCAGATTTGATAAAGTGGGTAACCCCTCCATACATGTCCTATAACTCACTAAAAAATGAGTAGCACAAAGGCTATCTTAAGTGCAGGAGGATGTCGCGTAATAATTAGAAATAAATTCATAGATCGTCTCCTCAGAGAAAGTTACTTAAAATCAAACTCGTTTAAAATAGTGAAAATACTTACAAAGAGAAAATAAAAATGGTGGTATATGCAATGAATTGAAGAGTGCAACGAAAATGAAAAGGGCACTAGTCATTGACTAAATTTATATTTTTGAGTTTTTATGTGTCAAAATGAAATGTAAAAGACTAACAAATTGAAATTAACAATCAAATAATCAACTAAACTGAACAATCTTAATTATCTGAAAATTAAACAATAAAACTGAAATTATTTAAGTCTTAATTAAATTTTAATCAATCTAATATGCAATGGAACTAATAGATTAATAAAACTAAGCTAAGAATTAAACTAGGTTAGAAAGTAATTGATAAAATACGAACTGAAAATTGAAAAGCTCCAAAATCAAGATTTTAGGGTTCATCCTTGTATTCAAATCACAAATTCTCAAAATCAATCCATAGCAATTGTAATCACTATTCAATGAAAGCTTAAAAGAGCAAGAAAAAATAACGACAGTAAGTAAAAAAAATAACAATTAAATTGCCCAAACTTCCAAGTCAAAAATCTCAAAAATATTTCATAAACTTTAAACTGAAATTAAATAAAGAGTAGGGAATGAAAAGAGTAAGTTAAATGAATGGAGATGGAAGTGGTAGGCAATGGAAGAGGCAGCTGGAGCGGCAATTGGACCCTAGAAGAGTTCTTCAAATGTGCGGCGCTACTCTCCAAAAAGTCTCCAATTTCGTGCTAATGATATGCTTAAATAGGGTAGGAAAGAAACCCTAATGTCTTCATATTCCCGCACACAAAATCGCTTAAATTTTAGGACTCCACTTGACAGCCATGTATGTACTTCAGGAGTTCGAATTTGGAAATTCTTATTAAAGATAACTTTGTAGCCATTTAAGATAGCTTTCCAACGCATTAAGAATCGTATCAATCTGATATTTGAGCGAAAAGTTATGATTAAAATACTAAAGTGTGTCCATTCTATCTCCTAATGCATTTTGGACTCTGATCCGAATTACTCTCAAACCCCATCATTATCCTTATTAGAAGAGTCCTACACTCGTTGAAAGTTCTTAGACTGTTCCAACGTCTTGCCCACTTGAAAGTCCTACACTCATTGAAATTATAAATAAAATAATATGAATTAGAAATAAAATAAAATAAGAATAATAAAATATCAAAAATATGTTGTGCATGTGAATGAACATTGTTCAATTAAATCACAAGTTATAAAATTAAGCATAAATCATGCTATTAACCAATTTAAATCACAACTCGGATTTATCAATCTTAACCATTTTGTCATCTAAAACCAATAATAATGTAATGAAATAAATAAAATATATTGGTTCTAAATGTATAAAATATGCAATAACTCAGCTCAATCACATACAAGCAAAGACCTTCACCTTGTTGGGGATGCTTAGTTTCCAGATCCCTTTCCAAATTTTTTTTTGCCAACTAGCATTTGAAGATTTAACATGTCCATTACTTTTCCGCATATCATTGAATAGCCTGTAAGCACTTTTAACACTAAACCTGCCACTTCTCTCCATAATCCAACTCAGAAAGTCTTCATGAAACTCAGTACTCAGAACCATCTTTAGCACTTTATCTACTGATGCTGGTGGAAGTACACTTCGAACTTTTGAAACATTCCACCATCTGCTATTTGGATCAATTAGTGCCTCCACTTTTGTCCCATACTCTCGGATCTGTCCCTCACCCACATGCAGTTTAAGATCTTTAAAACCTAGAATCCAATTGTAATTCAGATATCAATATATCTACCATTACCTACACTCCATCTGCAACCTTGTGCCAATTTATCCTTAATAGACCAGATGCCCTTCCATGCATAAGAACAATTATGACCCAGCTTTGAGTCTAGAAACCTGTTCTAAGGGAAGTATCTAGTTTTAAAGACCTTATGAAGTAAGTTGTCCTCATTTTGCATTAGCCTCCAGCCTTGCTTAGTAAGAAGAGCATCATGAAAAGTTTCAAATCCTTGAAACCCATGCCACCTGCACTCTTAGGAACACATATTCTTTTCCAGCTCACCCAATGTATCCTCTTTTCTTCTTGTTTCTGGCCCTACCAAAATTTAGTCATCATATGCTTAAGATCAGTGCACAAAGAAGAGGGTAATTTAAAAAAGCTCATAAAGTATGTTGGGGTGGAGAGTGCCACCGCCTTGATGAGGATCTCTTTACCACTTTGTGACAGAGGCTTCTCCTTCCAGCTCTGAAGTTTTTGCCAAACTCTATGCTTAATATCCAAGAAAGCATTGTATTTTACTCTTCCAACCATTGGAGGGAGACCTAAATAATTGTCATATTGTTGGAATTATTGGATGCCCCAGTAGTCTAGAATTGCCTTCTGTGTATCAGTAGGGACATTTCTGCTAAAAATCATGGCAGTTTATTCTCGATTGATGCTCTGACCAGACGCCTTCTCATATGACTCCAATAATCTGTGCACAACTCTATTTTCATTGAGGTTTGCTTTGCAAAATAGCACACTATCATCTTCAAAGAGAAGGTGGTTCACCAAAGGGGCTTCTCGACAGAATTTTAATGCCACTGATATGTTTGTTCTGTTCACATTGGTGCAACAATGTGATCAATCCTTTAGTACATAGCAAAAAGAGATAGGGAGATAGGGATCACCATGCCTCACCCCTCTCGAAGGATATATAGGTCCCATAGGCTCTCCATTGATAATTATGGAGAAAGGCACAATCTTTACACATAGCATAACCATATCAATCTATTTCTTGGCAAACCCCATATGCAGCATGACCTTTTCCAAATAAGTCCATTCAAGCCAATCATAGGCTTTACTCATATCGAGCTTAAATGACATGAAGCCCTTTTTCCTTGCTCTTTTATTTCTCAAATAATGGATCATTTCATAAGCAACAAGTATATTGTCTGAGATAATTCTACCAAGAACAAAGGCAATTTGAGAACTGGAAATTATTACAGGGAGAATCAACTTGAGCCTATTAGCCAATAGTTTAGAAATAAGTTTGTAAATAACATTACAAAGACTAATAGGCTATATTCAGTCACTTTTTCAGATCTTTTTGTTTTTGAAATCAGGGTTATAAAAGTATGATTGAGAGAGGATGGGAATTGACCTTTATTTAAAGCATGCATCACAATAGCAATGACTGATCTTTCCACAATGACCCAATACTATTGAAAGAATATAGGTGTCATTCCATCAGGTCCAGGAGCTTTGGTAGGGTTCATTTGGTTCAAGGCATCCTCCACTTCATTTGCTGTAAATGGCTTGGTAAGATCCTCATTCATTTCCCTTGTGACTCTTCCATTTAGAGCAGACAAAAAATACAAGTTTCCTCTCTGTGAATTAGTAGTGAATAGCTCCTTAAAGTATTGTAATATCAGGTCATCTTTTTCCTCTCCTTCTCTCCACAATCCTTCTCCATCCTTGAGTCTCAAAATCTGATTCTTTTTTCTCTTGTGAAAGGCCTTTCTATGAAAGAATTTAGTATTTTGGTCTCTTGCCTTTAACCACAAAGCATTTGATCTTTGTCTCCACAGAATTTTATCCCATTCTAATCAACAATTCAGTTCATCTCTAGGTTGTTGTTGTTCTTCCTTGCTCTGGAGTGTTAGGTCACTATTCTGGAGTTTTTTAAGCCAAGCTCTTGCTTATGATATCTTGAACTGGACATTCTCAAAAGACTGTTTATTCCACTTTGTGAGATTTTCACTGCACACAGATATCTTATTCATAATATCCACCATACCATTTTGCCCAGTGTTATATTGCCAAGACTTCTCAATGACCTTTTCACAATCTGTATCCTCGATCCACATTGTTTCAAACCTGAAAGGTTTAAATCCCTTTCTTCTTATACTACAGCCTTCTATCTGCATAATTATATGTATATGACCTAAATGAGCAGCTGAGTCATGAACCACCTTAGCCTGGGGAAACAAAGAACTCCACATATTATTTGCAAAGTATTTGTCCAGCCTTTCACAAATATTGCTTTCCCTCTCTCGATTATTCCACCATGTGAATTTGGACCCATAATAACCCATGTCAACCAATTCATAGTCATTCACAACTTGCCTAAATTCCTCCATTTGTATTTCAGGTCTTGTTCTACCCCCTTGTTTTTTCCCTTCTACTCAAAGTCTCATTGAAGTCTCCAAACAGAAGCCATGCATTATTGCCATATCTTCTTATTGATCTCAACAGGTTCCAGGTTTCATTCCTTCTTGTTGTTTCAAGTTGTCCATAACTACCTATCATCTGCCAAACCCTCTTCTCTCTACCTTCCTCAATAACCATATCATCAATATGGTTTTTTGAATAGCTTTGGCTAATGATCATTGTTTCCTTCTTCCACATCAGAGTTAGACCTCCACTACATTCCTCGCAGTCAATGGCCAAACGGCAAACAAAGCCTATTTGAATTTTCAACCTCTCCATACGTCTCACTGTTAACTTAGTCTTTAGTAAAAATAAAACGTCAGGAATTTCCTTCTTGACAAAATCATGAAGGGCATGAATTCCTTGTGGGTTCCCAAGCCTACGGGAATTCCAACTAATGATTTTCATTGCTTCCGACAGGGCGGTCTGTCAGTTTTTTCTTTTCCAGAAACTGTCACCTTTCTCTATTTATTAGCAAGCTGCACTTCTGAATTAGGCATCTCAACTGCCATATCCTTCCTCTTTTCGAAAGTGACCAAGGGTTGGTGAAATGGCCAAGGACGAGACTTATACTTCAGGATGTGTGAAAGAATATGTGTGAGTGACATTTTGGGTAATATGGCATCAGTAAAACTATATGTAAAACCAGGTGCCACAACCCATGGTTTTCAGCCAAGGAAGCTTCCTTATGAAGGATGTTGGTGAGGTAGTTGTTGGCCTTCCCATCAACCACTATTTGGGGCTGACTTGGGCAGGTAAAAGACACTCATGGCAGGAAAAACTTCATCCACAAGCCTTGCCTTAGTGGTGCAATTTCATGGGCCTTAATTGGATGGGTCATCATGTGGGATTTCAATGGGATTTGGTTTGAGATTTGGGTTTCTAACAATGAAATTGCCATTATATAAAATAATAACTAAGGATTTAATGACATAGATTTGAGTGGTTAATAGAATGTGGAAGTGATTTAATCAAGTAATTAAACGCCAAGCTACAACCAGTCATAGGGTTTTGAGGCAAACATTTTGGGTTTGGAGAAACTATTTAGGGTTTCGGCTTTCACCAAGGTTTTGGGATTTCAATTGGATTCCTGGGGTTTCACAAGATTTGAAACCCTCTTTAGTTTGACACAAATTGGATGGTGGGATCGAATAGTGTTTGGCTTACGTGGCTTGATCATAAAACTTAATTTCCTTCACATTTCCATCTTATGGTTCCTCTTGGTACCAAGTGTCCAATACTATTTAGCAAGTGTGGCTAAGATCTTTTCAAGTGTCCAAATAAAACTTCTCTAACCTAATTTGGACTTTCCACACTGTGAACTTGAAACACTGGACTGAGTGCTAACACCGAAATTACTATTCACTTCGAAAAAGTGAAAAATAAATTTTGTAAAATCCTAAATATTCATACTAATCTCAAAGTACAAATCTTTTATCGAAATTCGACTTCGAAGTGCCTTGAATAAATCAAAATGCAATTTCGAACAATTGTTGTATTGAAAATAAAAAATCATGTTATTGCTCCATAAAATCTTAAATATTCATCTGAGTATAATGGCGCAGATCGTTTCTCATTCTCACACTTCTAAGTACCTCAAATAAATAAAATCGCATTTCTAGCACCACAATGAATAATAAGACTAACTATACTGACAGACTAAAACCTATGCGATTGATCGGTTTCTGAAAATTTTTCGAGGTTTTCATGGCGTTCCTAAAGCCTAAAGATTGAATTTCTGGCAAGTTGTTGCACCTGTGATGTGATGCAATACCAGCAAGAGTACACATTTTATGGGGAACCATAGAGCGTCCATTATCATGTAATAAACAAGAACAAGAATGAATGTTTTATGTTTACGCAAGCAAGCATGCCATGTACATGATAAGTTATGATGTTTCCAAGTTATGTTTTCATAAGCAAGTCCATGTTCAACAAGCATACATGTTATGTTTTCTATCCTG
Organism: Juglans mandshurica; assembly: GCA_022457165.1. Classification (NCBI taxonomy): domain Eukaryota; kingdom Viridiplantae; phylum Streptophyta; class Magnoliopsida; order Fagales; family Juglandaceae; genus Juglans; species Juglans mandshurica. Next base: position 9,208,736 of record CM039633.1, on the reverse strand, counting down.
CATGCTTATTTAATTTAATAATAATTTTGGAGCTTTACTTGCTAAGATTTTTATAAATTTCACCGTGGTAATCTCAACTATCATTCCCTCCAGAATGGTAAATGATGTAACACCCCGTATTTTAGTGTATTTTTAATGAAGGAATTATTTTTGTTGATTCAAAATTTATTCTCTTGTTTTAAATTGTTGGATTTTTGGTTGGGTTATTTTTATGATTTTTAGTTTACGAAAATTATTTTTGAAGTGCTTTCTCTAAATTAATTATTGTTATGCGTTTAAATTTATTCTCAAATTAAATTAACTTATTGTTGGGTTTAATTATTTATTTTCATTTTAATCACTACGTTTGAATTATTTTATTTCACTTGCTGTTTTAAAATCGTTTCCGTTGGATCATTTTTGTGACCCAAGATGTGATAATTGGATTTCATTTCTTTCCCTCACTTTTTTTTTTCTCTTTCTCTTTTCTTCATTTTTCTTTTTTCTTTCTTCCCCTCTGCTTCCCACGCGACGTCTCTCCCTCTCTCTTCCTGTGCGTCACTCTTCTCCCCCAACCCCGCCGCCTCGCGCCGCCGTGCGCGACACCGCCCACCCCTTCGGCTTCCCTACAGACCGGTGACCCCACCCCTCCATTTCCAGCCCTCCTCACGCCGTCGTTATTCACCACGAGCTTCTCCAAGCCGCGGCACTCCTTGCGCCGCTGCGCCGCTGTCGCACCACCATTGGCCATCATTTCTTCACCACATCATCCTCCACCTCCTAGCAACCCATTGGATCCAACCCCACCTCCGATCCGTCACCGGTGAATCACATTCATCAACATTTCCATTTTGGGCTTTTTGGTCTTCTACCGCTGCCCACGCCGCCACCCAGGGCCTACCATCACCACCACTAGTTTCACCGACCTCCCTAGGCCCTACCATATCAATCTCGGATCTTCGTTCGCACCCGTTCAAAAGTGGGTCTTTGAGACCCACGACCACAATGCATTTGGCACTGTTCTGCAGCTACATTTGGCACTGTAAGTATTTTTCAAAGAATTCTTGTGAATTAAATGTATTTTTGCACTAACACATTGCACTGTATTTGGACTATTGATTGGTTTTGCCGGACTGAGTCCGAAGAGTACGGGGGTCGAATGGATTGATGAATGGAGTTGTTTGGTTGAATTAGTTTGGGTTGGTTATTGATGGTTGTTGATTAGAGTCGGTACATGTACATTTCATAATTGCACGCATGATCATTTTTTAAAGGAAAACTGAGTTTTCGTGTATTGCATTCATGTTCATGTGTTTAATGAAAACTGGGTTTTCATGTGAGAATGATTTTGGGTGCGTGTGTATCACGACCCCAAGTCGTCGAGATGGGGCATTATCTCGGTGGAACTCCTCTGGTCACTCGGGAGCAGAATATACTGAGTGACGTCCCCTAGATTGTCGCCGGGCGACAATGGGATCGGACGAGATGGTCTCGTGCCGACTCCGTGGTCTTTCTGCTGGCGGGGACTAGAGGATGTCTGGCCACGTACGCACTGGGCGCGGAACTGGGCATCGCTCGTTGCGTAGTGTGGATGCTTGGCCACGAATGAGCTGGGCGAGGAACTGAGTATCGCTACGAAGCCAGGACGTGCGGATGGTCCCTAGGGGAGATCATTGTGCATATGGTAATAATGGATTAATGGACTATTTTCTGGGAAAATAGTGTGCGTTGGATATGGATTTTATGTGAATCATTTTCTAGGAAAATGTTTTACGGATATTTTGGGTCAAATGAGATTTTGGCGTGTGTTGGAAAATATTCATTTTCGGGAAAAATGATGTTTTGAGAATAAAGCATATTTCATCATATGCATGCATTTTGGTCGCATTAATGCATTTTTATTCCTAATAGTTGTTTGGTTTATATTTACCTGCGGTACCGTTTGTGGTAACACAGATTTTGATGCAGATGAGGCTGAGGGTAAGCCTGAGGATTCGGCTCCACTCGAGGAGTGATTTGGTATCACTCGTTTTATTTGAGACTTGTAAAATATTTATTTGGATGACTGTATAATTTTTTAAACTTTTTTATAGATTGTTTAAATTGTGTTTAAACTCTAGTACTTAGTTGACTTAATTATCCGCTACGTTATTTTTTGTACACCGTTGCATGTACACACACTTAACACTATCGATGGGATGCGTGACCGTGTTGTCATCATCTGGGTGTTTCGATTCCCGTGTTCCCGTACGTGGGGGTCGGGGGCGCCACAAATGATGTGTCAGGGAATGGAGCAACAGCGCACCCCCAACTGGATGAAGTCGAATAGGCTGAGGAGGAGCCTTTGGGAGCTTATGGAGTCAATCCTCCAGTTTTTTAACATTATTTTGGAGCTGATAGTTGAGTTGCGTGAGCAGCTTGGTATTTAGATTAGATTACTGTTTGCCTATATCTATGGAATTCTCCAATACTATGTTATTTTCTTTACAGATTAGTTGGATGAATGATGTGACTTTTGTTATGTGATTATGAATGGAAAGTAATTATGTCTTGGGATTAGCATTTTGGTACAATGCATATTGTTAGAAACATGCTTGCTGCATGGCATTTTTAACTGTTATAAATGAGGTATACAGTGTGTTGCATGTCCCGACACTCCAAGGTCCGTTAAATCCTAAGCGGAGTTTGAAGGCGTCATAGGGCGATTGGCCCAATGGTCCGTCACTTAGAGACAATGGCAGAGCCACTCAGGGAAAGCGATAACCCACCTCCTCACAAGAAGCCCATCGCTAGGGGTGTAAATTTAAACCGGAAAATCGGTCCATTGAACCGGTCCGGTCTGGAACCGGTTCCTAATTTATGAAAATTGGCCGGATCCGGTCCGGTTCCGGTTCCGTAGTTTCCGAGACCGGACCGGTTGGAAAAAAATATATATAAAAGTTAATTTTATATATTATACAAAATATTTATATAGATAATATATAATTATATGTTAAATTTTTATATATAATATATATAATTATATATCATATATGAAAAAAATTCATATTATAATTTATAAATAATAACATAAAATGTTAATCTTAAATATGAACATTTGTAATTTATTTGATCATATGTTATTAATATAATTATATATAAGATAATGTTGTTATAATTTATAAAATAAAAGTTTAATCTTAAAGATAAAAATTTAATTAATCATATGCTTTAAGCATAATATATATATTAAATTATTAATAACATTTTATAATAAGAAGTAACACTTTATTATATGTTTTTTACATTTAAAAAAAACTGGAAAATCGGACCGGACCGGACTAGAAACCGGTAAAACCGGAGTTACCGGTTTAGGAGGGTAATCAGGGCGTAATCAGTTTTAAAAAATACAAAATCGGTACATACCGGTTCGGTCCTAGATTTTGTCCAAAACCGGATCGGACCGGACCGGACCGGTTACACCCCTACCCATCGCAAAGAGCATGCCGACTAGCCTACAGAGTGAACCTATCCGTGTCAAGAAGGGGGCTTTTCGAGAACCTCAGAGGGCATGTCGTATTAAATGCATTGATGTGCCCACTCAAGAGGGCAAGCCCGAGATAGGCAGAAAGGCTACCACATTGACTATTTTTCGTCAACCCAGGGGTTACCACTCTATTGTTACTCACTTCAGAGTGGATAGAGGAATCTCACTAGGATAAATTCTCATCCTAAACTTTGGGATCGTGACAAAAATTAAGTTTTTATGCTATGTTTCGAAAATATTTTTCATGACATGCGTTTGTAAGTATGCTTCATGTGAAAATGACAATTTTGTATAACATGTTCAAATGATGAAAATTGCACATGTCATGTAAGTAAGTATTCATGTACTCAGTGTATCATATAATATGATGTTTCATGCTCAAATGACATTTATAACATTAATGTGGTATTTATCAATAAATCATAAATAAATTATCAAAGTGTACGTTAGAGGCCAATTTACAAACTTCCCAAGTTTAGAAAATCGAAGCGATTGTAATCAAAATTATACTTAGTTAGGGTTTGAATCACTAAAGAAGATGTTCATAATTAAAAGGGTTCAAAAATCAGCATTTACAAAACTACTCCTAAAACTACTCCTAAACTTTTCAAAATTGCCACTAAGGCCCTAAATTTTTACTATTTGCATTTTGCCCCAAAATTTACCGAACTTCACAAATCTCAAATTTTCTACATTCTAAAACTATCTATGCCCTTATAATTTTAAAAATCAAAGTGCAACTATACCAATTACACCCAACCCGTGGCATGCATCCCTTTAAGGCCTATGTGTGATTTCAATTTAAAACCTCTATGGATGCATGTGTGCTTCAAATTTCCTCAATGGCAACCTTGAATACAACCTTAGGGACAATTTAAAATCTTACGTTTAAGTCCTACAAGTTCATCCTAAGACCTAAGCATGGATTAAGGCCAAATTACCACTAAAGCATCCATTAAGCATATGCATGATGTTTCAAAACTTAATCAAATCATGCATTTTCATGCTTATCCCAATCATAAGGCTATTCTAAATGCACATTATTCAAGTTTAGGTAAATTAATCAAAACTTCTAAAAGTTAAGCATAAACTAATCAAAATCGATGCATGCTAAATGATCAATACAAGATAGAATTAAAGCCTATTATGACATGCTTCCAACTACAAAACTCTTTGAGTACTAATTGTAGGGATAAAGGGCAGTTCCTAAGGTAGTGTACTCCCCCAGTTTCTCTATTGTTACTGCATATTCTTACTTTGTAAATTTCATCCTTATTGGATAAACTGATATGGATCATGGAACAAGAGGAAGACTTGTAAAGTATGTATTTGACTTGCAAAACTTCTCATGTTTCAAATGGGTGGATTTTACATGTTGCACCATTTTTTAGTTTTAACTGTGCAATAGGTGAGATGAGAGCATGATGTGTGTGTGTGTGTGTGTGTGTGTGTGTGTGTCATTCTATTATTAGTTTATGAAAATGATAAGAGTTATGACAAATGGTCCATTATGCGGTATTGATACTTTTAAATATCTTGGCTTAAAAGAGCTTTATGTGTTAAAATAAGAGTATTAATTAGATAATGTGATTTAACTTTGTTTGGCATGTGAAATGATTTTCTTGTCCCTAATTAAATTCAGATAGGCTCATATAGCTATGTGTTCCAGGATTTATCAGGAGTTAGAGTTGGAAAGAAATCATCACAAGGAGACCCACGTACAAGAGCTGAAGCCCATGAATATGAAAAACCTTTTCCACGTGAGAGATGAAGCCCATGGTAAATCAGGAGCACGCCTCACGCCTAAGTGCTGCAACTGGGAGAGGAACTCACGGGAGGCTGGGGACCATGAAGCCGTTACGATGAAGAGGCTGCAATCCATGGCAAGGAGAAAGAGAATGAGAGAAGATTCCGAGTATAAAAGGAAGAGGAATTTCTGGGTGAAGGGAGCTAGTTTTTATTTTTATTTTCCTGCTTTGGTTCAGAAGCGATTCTCGTATTTTAAGGTTTATTTCTTTTGAGCATTTTATTGTCTTATGAGGATGATCGGCTAAATTTTACAACTTTGGTTACGGTAAAAGCTTTCTTTTATCTACATTATTTGCTGGATTTCTATAGAGTTCGAATTTCATACCTTGCTTTGTTTGCGACCAAATTTTGGAAATAGAAAGTTGGATAAATCCTCTTGCTCTTATTCTTGTTCTGTTGTTGACATAAGGCACAACAGACCCTTGAATTAATCAAGGTTTCTACTAGCCAAGTGTTATAGTGAGATTGGTTGATGCATTAGTGAGGATATTTTGTGTTAACAACTGGCACACATACTTTGAGCGTATATATTTTTTAATCTATGATTTATTAATACCTTGATTGGGTTAATAGAAGACAAGTAGTACCCAGAATGCTTGTGGAGTGTAGAAACAAAGGAAGCCTAAAACCGTGACCCAAGTGTTTGTTAAATCATTTCTTTGGAACTGCTATTTTCAGCTTTATATCGAAATTATGTTTGTCACTTGTAGGAATTAGAATTATAGTTTTTCATCGTTTAGAATATTAAATTTTCAGTGACTATTTCTTTTATGATTTAATTCATCTTTCTAAGAATTACAAACCCGAGATCCTCAAAGAGCAACCATTTATTCCATTTTCATTAAATATTTCTTTGTAAATATATTAACATCCATTTTACTCATTTACACATCATTTTACTTCTTCACACTTCTCATACATCATCATACTTTTCAATTAATTTTCACAAATACTTTGATAAACATTTGTCTCTGTGGAATACGATCCTGGACTTATCCTTGATACAACTTGGCACTTCTACATTGGGAATCACATTTGAGAACATGTCAAGTTTTTGAATTCTAATGAATTCTGGTTGTTGAGTGTTGCTTGACCCTGCATGAAATGTTGAAGTGTCACACTCAGCTAGTGAACTGTATCTTCAAGTCCCTTTTTAGGTGCTTGAGCTGGCTGTGCATTGAACTGACAAATAATCAAAATACTCAAATGCTTCTTCTGGTTCTTTGTTAAAGAACTCACCATTACACATGGTCTCAACAAATTGTGTGGCGCCCCCAATCCCCCTTATAAAAATATACGGGGATCGAGACACCAGGATGGTGACAACACGGTCACACATTCCAACGAAGTGCCAGTGTGTGTACATGCAACGGTGTACAAATAAAATAACGCAGCGGATAGTCAACTAAGTACCAGAATTTAAAATCCAATTTAAATATCAGTAGAGATTTAAAAACAATTATACAGTCATCCCAAAATAAAATTTAACACATGACCCGAAAATATAAATGGGTAAAATAAGATAACAATAACCGGTGATCCCAGATCACTCCTCAGGCGGAGCCGTCTCCTCAGGCTCGCCCTCCTCCTCATCTGCATGAAAATCTGCGTTACTACAAAATGGTACCGCAGGTAAGTATGACCCAAATAATCCTCAGAAAATAAAATGCATTTAATGCAACCAACATGCATGCATATGATGAAATATGCATTTTTCTCAAAACATCATTTTCCCCGAAAATGACAAGTTTCCAACACACGCCAAAATCTCATTGGCCCAAATATCCGTAAAACATTTTCTCAGAAAATGGTTTACACAAAATCCATGCACACTATTTTCTCAGAAAATAGCCAATTTAATCCTTTATTAACCTATGCACCATGGCCTCCCCTAGGGACCATCCGCACGTCCTGGCTTCGTAGCAATGCTCGGTTTCGCACCCAGCGCGTACGTAGCCAAGCACCCACTATGCAACGAGCGATGCCCAGTTCCGCGCCAAGACGTGCGTAGCCAAGTATCCTCTGGTCCCCGCCAGCAGAAGGACCACGGAGTCGGCACGAATCTCTCGTCCGATCCCATCGTCGCCCAGCGACAATCCAGGGGACGTTACTCAGTTTATTCCACTCCCGAGTAACCAGAGGAGCTCCACCGAGATAATGCCCCATCTCGGCTTGGGGTCGTGATATACACGCACCCAAAAATACTCTCACATAAAATCACAATTTTTCAAATCACACATGAGCATGAATGCACTACACGAAAACCCAGTTTTCTTTACAAACATGATCATGCATAAAATAATGAGATGTACATGTACCAACACAAATCCACAACCATCAATATTCAAACCAATCAAATCCAACCAAACCAACCCAATCACCAATCCAACTGACTCCTGTACTCTTCGGACTCAGTTCGGCAAAACCAATCATCAAATTAAATACAGTGAAATGTGTTAGTGTAAAAATACATTAAATTCACAAGAATTCTTTGGAGAAATACTTACAGTGCAATATAACAATTTCCGGAGGATCACGAAGCTGCAAGTGGTGACGTCTGAGTAACACCACAGTGTAAAATACACCGTGGCCGTGGGTCACAGATACCCACTTTTCAACGAAGACAAACGAAGACCCAAATTTGATAGGGTAGGGTCTAGAGAGGTCGGTGAAACCAATGGTGATGGTGGTTTGCCGTGGGTGGCGGCGCAAGGGGTGGTTTTAGGCCAAAAATGTGCAAATCGGAAATGGACTTGGTGGGGCTTCACTGGTGACGGATCGGAGCTGGGGTTGGGTCCATTGGGTTGCCAAGAGGTCGGGGGTGAAGTGGTAGGAAGATGGTGGCCGGTGGTGGCACGACGGCGGCGCTGGAGCTCAAAATGCGCCGCGGCTTGTAGTGGTGCGTGGCGGCTAACAGCGGCGATGGAGGAGCTGGAAATGGGGGGGGGGGGTGATCGCCGGCCGGTGGGGAAGCTGATGGGAGGGGCGGTGTCGGCCACGAGCGGCGCATGGCGGCGCTGGGTGGAAGAGAAGAAAACGGGCGGAGAAGAGGAGAGAGAGAGTCCGCGCGGGAGAAGAGAAAAGGAGCAGAAAAAGAAAGAAAAAAAAGAGAAGAAAAGAAAAGAAGAAGAAGGAAAAGAAAAGGAAAAGAAAAATAGAAGGAAAAGAAATGAGGTCCAATCCTCATAACTTGGGTCACAAAAATGATCCAACGGAAACGATTTTAAAACCACAAGTTAAATAAAATAATTTAAACGTAATGGTAAAAAATCAAATTGAAATAATTAAATCCCACAGTAATTAATTTAAATATGAAAGTAATTTAAATGCACAACAATAAATAAATATTAAGAAAGCACATAAAAATTAATTTTCACCAAATTAAAAATCCTTAAAATAACCCAATTAAAATTCAATAATTTTAAAATAAGAGAATAAATTTTGAATCCATAAAAATAATTCATTCAGTAAAAATACACTAAAATACGAGGTGTTACAAATTGTCTCATTTTTTGTTGTAAACTCTCATAGAAAAAACTTATGACCCTCCAATTCTCATATCCATGATGAGGATATGCATTTAATAAGTCCTTAAAACTTTCCCAGCAGTGATAAAATGTTTATACATCCTTTTGACTAAAATTCATAATTTGTCTTTTTAAGGCATTGGTCCTATGCATTGGGAAATTTTTTTAAAAAAATTCAGTTTGCATTTTCTACCAAGTCTCAATAGACCTTAGCTTTAAGGAGTTTAGCCAGGTTTTAGCCTTGTCCTTTAGAGAAAATGGGAACAATTTTAACCTAATGATTTCTTCAGTGCATGTTCTATCCATGAAAGTTGAGCAAACTTCTTCAAACTATTTGATGTGCAAATATGGGTTTTCTGATTCCATGCCAAGAAAATGTGGCAGCAGTGGAGCCATCCCAAGTTTGAAGTTAAAGTTATTTTCATTCAAAGGTTGAATGATACAAGAGGGTGGACTAGTCCTAACAGACTGCAAATATTCTCAAAGTGTCCTGTTAGGATTTACCATTTCCCTATCATTTTGATCATTTTCAGCCATATTGCTATGAGTGTCAAATGATGATTCAAATGCTGAATTAGGAGAAACAAATGCACCCGAAGATGAGGTTGATGATTCAGGTCTAGCAAGTCTATATGTGCTATCTCTAGCCCAACAAGACATGCAAATTCAACAAAAAAAAATAATAAATAAAAGATAAAATAAAATAAAAGCAGACAAGTAAAATGAGAGGAAAAGATATCACCCAGGCTGTGAAGAGGTTCACAACTCTAAAAACACCCTCTCAAAGTTCAGAAAAAATACTATGATGACACCAATTGTCCTCAGTAACGGCCCCAAAAACTTGACGTGTTCTCAAATGTGCTTCCAAGTGTAGAAGTGCCAAGTTGTATCAAGGATAAATCCAGGATCGTATTCCACATAGACAAATGTTTATCAACGTATTTATGAAAATTAATTGAAAAGTATGATGATGTATAAGATGTGTGAAGAAGTAAAATGACGTGTAAAATTCTTTTTTGTATTTTTTTTTGTATGTATAAACAATGAGCAAAATGGATGTTAATATATTCACAAAAAAAGATTTAATGAAAATGGAATATATGATTGCGCTTTAAGGATCTCGGGTTTGTAATTTTTAGAAAGAAGATTTCACTCATAAAAGAAATAGATGTTGAAAATTTAATATTCCAAATGATGAAAAACTGTAATTCTAATTCTTAAAAGTAACAAACAGAATTTCAATATAAAGTTGAAAATAACAGTTCCAAAGAAATGATTTAACAAACACTTGGGTCACGGTTTTAGGCTTCCTTTGTTTCTACACTCCACAAGAATTCTGGACACTACTTGTCATTTATTAACCCAATCAAGGTATTAATAAATCAAAAATTAAAAAAAAATATACGCTCAAAGTATGTGTGCTAGTTCTTAACACGAAATATCCTCACTAAAGCATCAACCAATCTCACTATAACATTTGGATAATAGAAACCTTGATTAATTCAATGGTCTGTTGTGCTTTATGTCAACAACAGAACAAGAGTAAGAGCAAAAAGATCTATCCAACTTTCTATTTCCAAAATTTGGTCTCAAATAAAGCAAGGTATGAAATTCGAAATCTATAGAAATCTAGCAAATAATGTAGATAAAAGAAAGCTTTTACCGCAACCCCAAGTTGTAAAACTTAGCCGATCATCCTCATAAGACAATAAAATGCTCAAAAGAGATAAACCCTAAACTCCGAGAATCACGTCTAAACCAAAGCAGGAAAATAAAAATAAAAACTAACTCCCTTCACCCAGAGATTCCTCTTCCTTTTATACTCAAAATCTTCTCTCCTTCTCTTTCTCCTTGGCATGGATCACAACCTCTCCATCGTAACAGCTTTGTGGTCCCCAGCCTCCCGTGAGTTCCTCTCCCAGCTGCAGCACTTAGGCGTGAGGCGTGCTCCATATTTAACATGGGCTTCATCTCTCACATGGAAAAGGTTTTTCATATTCATGGGCTTCAGCTCTTGTACGTGGGTCTCCTTGTGATGATTTCTTTCCAACTCTAACTCTTGATAAATCCTGGAACACCTAAGCTATATGAGCCTATCTGAATTTAATTAGGGACAAGAAAATCATTTCACATGCCAAACAAAGTTAAATCACATTATCTAATTAATACTCGTATTTTAACACATAAAGCTATTTTAACCCAAGATATTTAAAAGTATTAATACCGCATAATTGACCATTTATCACACCCCCAACTGACTTTTTGCTAGTCTCTAGCAAATAAATGAAATCATACAAATGGGAAGTTACCAGCTACAATTCCAATAAATCTGAAAATCACATGCCATGAAATAAACTTGTTGAGTTTAAGAGCACTGGAGATTAATATGAATTTTTGTGTCAACTGGGAGATTTATACACCATTTAGTTAAACAACCAAGGGAATTGAATGTAACAAAGTTTGCTTTCCTTCAAGTGCATGAGAATAAGGTTAGAATTCCAAGATTGACTACCAAGAGGCATTAACAGTTTCAATCACAGCAACTAATCTGAGATAACCACATGGTCTTACTCTAATTCAAAATCATTGTAGTGACAGCTTTCGCGCTATTATACTTTAAAAGACACCTACTCTTTTATTTAGTAAGGACCCCTGTAATAGGCAGCCTTTTCCAATACACAAATGTAAACCATGCATGAAAGCCTTCTTATTTCGCTGCTTTTTTTTTTTTTTTTTTTTCCAGATTTGATCACTGGCTTGTCCATTTTCTCATTTAATACACTTTAGATTTCTTCCTAAGCCATTAGGATATAGTTCATTAGAGTCCCAAATAACCGAAGTGTAAATCAACAAATAATGACCCAATGTAGTCTTTCTAAGCATTCTGAGCATGTGTTGTGTTTTTACAAAACTTTTAACATCATCTTTCCTTTGGTTTAACAACTAAATTAAATGGATAAGTCCCCCTTTTGATCTAAACTCTGATTTCACTACATTGAACATGTTTCATGACCTCAACAAATCATTTTCCAACATGGGAAAATTAGAAACATGAAATTTTAAGCCAACATATGAGCAAGGCATGCAAAACAGAAAATAATAATAATAATAATTTCTCTCCCCCAACTAAATTGTAGTATTATCCTCAATGATGCAAGAGAAATGAAGAATTTACACAAATAGAGAAATTAAGAAGCAAACCAACAATAAGAAGAGAAAAGTGAAGGAAAAAGATTGCTTCTGAATAACACAATATAACCAGCACACACATCCAGCACCCATCACCCTCCAACTAAGTATGCACATTATCCTCAATGTAAATGCAATAAGAACAAGAAAAATACGAGAGGGAAGGAGAGTACCAGATAAGGGAGAGGAGAGATAGAAAATCTGCAAGAGAGTAAAAAAGAAAGACAAGAAAAACAACAATTGAAAGCTAACAGGCAATGGAAATGCAAAATGACACTATGTACAAAAACAGAAAATAAATGAGAACCAAAACAAGGTGGTTATGCAGTAGACCAAGTGGGCGGATCTTGCAAGGGAAGAGTGGATTCCTCAAGTAAAAAGTGAGCAATGAAAGGTTTAAGCCGATGACCATTTACTTTGAAGGTATTTTCATTTTGAGGATCGACTATTTCAACGGCTCTATGAGGAAAAATAGTTTTCACCACATATGGATCACTCCATCTTGACTGTAGTTTTCCTGGAAACAAATAAGCTTAGAGTTATATAAAAGTACAAATTGATTAGGCTCAAAAGTCTTCCTGTGAATATTCTTATCATTCCAAGCCTTCATGCGTTCTTTGAAAAACTTAGTTGTCATAAGCATCCCTTCTTAGCTCCTCTAGCTCATCTAGCTGCAATTTTCTCAAATCACCAGCTTGGTCAGAATTAAAATTGAGTTGTTTGATTGCCCAATAGGCTTTATGCTCAATTTCAACAGGCAAATGACAAAATTTTCTATATACAAGTCTATAAGGAGACATGCCAATGGATGTTTTAAAAGCTATACGATAAGCTCACAAAGTATCAACCAAACGTAAAGACCAATCTTTCCTATTGGGGTTGATAGTTTTTTTCTAAAATTTGCTTAATCTCCCTATTAGCCAACTCTGCCTGGCCATTGGTTTGAGGGTGGTATGGGGTAGAAACTTTTTGGCGAATCCCATATTTAGTCATCAAAGCAGCAAAATGCCTATTGCAAAAGTGAGTGCCATCATCGCTAATGATGACTTTGGGAATACCAAACCAAGCAAAAGTATTTTCCCTCAAAAATTTCAACACAATCTTATGGTCATTTGTTTTACAAGGTATTGCCTCAATCCATTTAGAAACATAATCCACAGCAATCATGATATACAAATAATCAAAAGAAATAGGAAATGGTCCCATGAAATCAATACCCCAACAATCGAAAAGCTCAACCACAAGAACTGGTTGTAAAGGCATCAAGTTACGACTTTTACACAATTTGTACACGACTAATATTAAAAATAATATTTTAATACTTTTGAATAGTTGATTGTCTAAAAATATGTTTGAATTAAAGTGTATCTTTTTTAATGCTAAATGTGTTAAAGTTGATTATACTTTTAACCTTATTATTGTTCTTTAGCTAGTTGCCTACTATATAATAAAATATTAGCGCTATATGTTATATTTGTCAATTGTCATGTGGATTATTTCACTACAATAGAAATGGTTTTTTACAAGGAAAAAAATCCGTTGCAAAAAGTCTAATTTTCATTGTAAAAGAGTATTTGCAACAATGAGATGTTATTGCCCTACTCTTGCAAATGCCACGATGGGAAAGTCCATCCCAACAATTCTTCTTTTTCGTTGCAAATAGTCACTTTTAGCCATTAGATTTTATCGTTGGAAATAAATTTATAGTCGTCACGATAATATGTACATTCATTGCAAATAGGATTTTCGTTGCAAATATGTTTATTATCAAGGACATACCTTTCATTGCAAATAACTATTTGTGATAAAAAAAAATAAACTATTTGCAGCAAATGTATCTCGCTGCAAATAGTTACACATAAGAGGGAAAAAAAAATACAATATCACACATTAGGGGCCACAAGTTTCCATGACAATTTTCCACTAAGCTTTAACTCTTTTTTCTCCAGTAATTATATTTACAAGAACAGAAATCTGAAGGTAATTAAATCATGAGTTGAAAATCCTATATGAAAATATTTACATTCATATCAAACATCTCAATACAATTCAATTAGGTAGCATAGTCCACAATCAAGCATAATCATGCAATAAAACTCACCTGAAGTTTATACACATGATAATTAGCTTGTTGTTTTTGCACTTATGATTTCTGTTTCCTTCCACAACGCAGTGGTTTAAGGCTGAGAATGGTGTCTCATCGGTGAGGGGCTTCAATACAGGACTAGAGGAAGAGAGCAAAATTAAGAGGGTTATATAATTTTCGCTGTTATGGCTGCTGTTGCAGAAATTCTGCTGCACAGCATCTTGTGGTGGTTGTTTGAGGCGTAAACTCCTTGCTATAATGGTTGAGGATGCTAAGAATGGTGTTGATTTGGAGGGGCTTAAGAAGAGGTGTTGAGGAAGAGATAAAAAGGCGTTGAAGCTTGCTGTTTTGAGCTTGAAGGGGCCATAAGTTGCTGACTTGATGGCCTGTATAAAACAGAGAAGGAAGAGGGAACAAAGTGATATAAACATGGTCTGAGTAGGTAAGTTGGGGCTGTTTTTGGCTGTTGGCAGTAACAACAATGAAGTGGTGGTGAGTTTGTCTTCCAACACATATCTTATGCCTATTTTCGAACTAATGTAGCTTGAGGAATTATAAAGATCAAATAGAAGCCAAGGAAAAAGAGATAAGATCAGAAATTGATGCAACACCAAGGACTAGAAATTAACTGCTGTCCAACGTACAAGTTTTATCCACACAACTTACATAATACATACAAGTCACTCCAACCCTCCAATTGAATCAATTTAAGCTCACTAAACAGCCCCTTGACTTCATAAATAACACGCCTATACACCAAGATAGCACATAATATAAATCTGTCCAAATGCTTAGAACCAACACCAAGACACATTATCACTTGAACTCAACACAAATCCATCACACAAACATATAATAGTCATGGAAAATGTTACTTTGACACCTAAATTTGACACCTCATTTTGACACTTCTTTTATTTTAATTATTTTTTTATTTTTATTTAATGGTTAAGGAAGTAACTATTAGTGTATTGATATTTTTTTTATATTTTTTAAAAATGTTTTAAAATGATAAAAAAATATGAATGAAAAAATTGAAAAAAAAAGGGTCAATTTGGCCTGGCGGTCAATTTGAGCGGTGCTACTTTGCCGCCTAAGTAGCACCGCTCTAATACTCATATAAACTTCATATTGCATTCAATATGCTTAAAATCTATCTGCCCAACTTTTACAAACACTTTACGGTCAAAAGCTATCCAATGAAGAGCTAAAAAAGTTTTGATTAATATGAAGTTAAATATGGCAATGCCAACAGCAAAGCAAACAAAATATGGAGTTTCTAAACCAAACATCTTTAAAATTTAAAGGAGCTGCAATCTCCATCTTGTAAGTTCGGAAATAAAATGGATGAGAAGGTTAAACTCTAAACATAACAAACATGCCATGCAAAGCACACACAAAAATGACGATGGTATCTTCCAATTCTTTAGGTATAAAAACATGATAGCAGACAAATAAGACAGAAACTTCAAGATCAACACAAAAATGGGGAATCAAAACAAAACCTTTCGAAATAATGTCATCAGAAAGAGCGAGGTGTGTGCGGCAGTACTGCTTGCAGCTATAGATCCATTTCCTTCGAGAGAGATCACAAACAGCCTTCCCATTTCTCCCCGTAACTTCTAACCACTCCAACACATAATCAAACTTTTTTTTTTCTTCTCTATCCCTTCAAAACCATCAACATCAAATCACCAAGTTAGGAAACCAAAGAAGGGAGTTAACGATACAAAACTGATCATTTTCATTTTGTGCGTCGGTGGCGTCGTGTGGCTGCCTACGGTACATGTGGGAGGCGCGGGAGAGAGAGAGTGACAGAGACACAAGAACGGCTTGAGAGGTAGAGCGGTACTATGGGTTGTGACGGAGCAAGATGACGACACTTTCAAACGGAGGGGCTGAGAAATGGGTTGTTAGAAATAAGTATTATTAATTGCAGCAACACTCATTTCATTGCAATTAGACTTATTTGCAAGGATTTATGTTTACGTTGGAAAAACTGATTATTTGCAACTAATTTTGATTCGTTGCAAATAAGAATATATATATGTATTACTATTTGCTACGGATTTTATTCGTTAGAAATGTGTATTCTTATTTGCAATAGTCATCTTCATTGCGCGCAATTGTTAAAAATATGGTTGGAAATAATATTTTACTGTTATTCAGTCCACTATTCATGGTTAATACCAACTAGAATAGTTGCAAAATTTTCTTTACTGTTACAACTTGTTTTATAGTACTTCTTTACTCTAGCTGACTTTATCATGATTTAAGGTCCATTATCGTAATTACCAAGGTTTACTAATAGAATTATAATTGATTGACCTCAATCAATTAACTATAACTTTTAAATATAGTATGAATCATGACCTAAGTTGATAATACTATTTCTCTTCGATCAAGATAATCATATGATTTTTATTATTCTATATGAATGATATATAACATATATTACTTGTAGATTATATTATTATATACTTTAATATATGCACACTATATTGTATTATTTATTTATCATACACTAATAAATTTTATGACATACTAATAATTGAAGTTTAATATATTATCCATACACTAATTACAAGATATTTACATAATTTGTTTTTAATCAAAACATACTTCTTTGATTCAGATTGATGAACTTTTTAGTTCGTTACAATAGAGAAAATACAATGAGAGGTATATTCTCTATGTCAATGAGGTACATCTTCAGTACAATGCAAATGATCTTTAGCTAATTTTGAAAATCCAAACTCAAACACAATAGTCAAAGTACGGTCCTGGAGTCTCCTTCTTTTCTCTCTAGGAAAAGAGTGGTAAGAAAGTTTTGTGAGAGTAAAAAGTTTTTTTAATCCTAGTTTGAGTACGTTGTTGTCGGTTCTGTTTTATTCCCATCTCTTCTCATGGAGCGTCTCGAGGAGTTATGGGAGAGGTTGAAGTTAACAGAAGAGGAAGGTGTTGCAATTGCGCTAGAGGAGACAGCCACGAGGGTAATGCAGCAAAAGGCAGAACTCTGTCTAATTGGAAAAATATGGAATGATCGAACAATAACAAAAATTGTACTAGAGTCTACTATGTCGAGGGTGTGGAGATTGAGCAAGCCAGTAGTGTTCAAAGAGATGGGTGATAACATTTTTGTGATTTCCTTTGCAACTCATGTAGATAAAAATAGAATTGAGGCGGGTCGGCCATGGTTTTTTGACAACTCTCTTTTTGTGATTAACCAATTTGATGCGCTTATTCAACCTAGTAATTTGCAGTTTGATAAAGCTCTGTTATGGGTGCAATTGCACAATCTTCCCCCAGCAAGCATGTCAAAGGAATGTGGACTTCAAATAGGGAATACGCTAGGAAAGGTGGAGGAAGTTGTTGTTGATGAGGATGATGTGGCTTGGGGTCCTTTTCTACAAGTGAAACTTAGGCTGGATCTGTATAAGCCCCTAGCGAGAGGACGAACAGTGAAGATAGGTGATAAGCAGTGTTGGATCCCAATCAAATATGAGCGGCTTCCAAAGGTTTGTTTTCAATGTGGACGTATCTTGCATGAAAGTCAGGGTTGCCCTACATCTGCTAATCAGGACTCGCATGGGGAGCAAATATGGTTCATGGTTACGCTCAAACTTCCTGAGTCGTCGCCGAGTGGAAGGTATTAGTGGTAGTCAGTTTATTGGAGACTCTCAGAGTCACCGGGACAAATCCCATCAAGCGGAGGAGGAAGGTGGCGGGGGTCTAGTGGAACAGGTTCATCGAAGTAGTTCCAAATCGTTATCTGGAAATCACCAATGCGAATTTTTAGGAGGTAATCACGGACAGTTTAAAAATTCAAAAGAGTCCCCTCTAGAGGCTTTCTCCCACCAGAAAGGGATAGATATGTTGGATAACAGCCACCCTAACATCTCGAGTGGTGATGAAGCAGTATTTGATCATTGTGATCCCTTGGCAGTTAAAACCGTTGAGAGTGATATGGATATTAATTCAACAACAAAACATGTGGGCCAAAGTCAGTTTGGGCTTAATGGTGATGTGGGTTTGGGCTAGTCTAATGTTACTCATGCCTCTACAAAGACGTTGCAGGACAAGTCTCAACTGAGTGCTAGGCAAGCAAAAAGATGGAAGGTTAGAGCTCGCTCTTCTGCTACCTTATCTGTAATTGGACCTTCTATTAAAAGCAGGAAACGTGTTGTTGCCATGATTGACTCAGATGAAATGTCACCCAATGGGATTAAAAGAATTAAACTTCCAGAGGTTTATGATAAAATGGGTGATCCCTTACCTGTTGAGACAGGTTTGAATCTCCATGCTACTGAATTGGTATCGGCAGAGGCTGGTTCACAGCCCTGCCGAGCACCATGAATATTGTGAGTTGGAATTCCCGTGGGCTTGGGAACCCATAGGGAATTCGTACCCTTCGTGATCTAGTACGAAGAGAAGATCTTGATCTCTTCTTCTTACAAGAGACTCGTTTAAATGCTAGTAGAATGGAAAGAATAAAGTTTGATTTGAATTTTTCAAACTGCTTGGCTATGAGTAATGAAGGTAGAGGGAGTGGTTTGGCTTTATTATGGAAGTCCCAGATTGACCTTACAATCCTGCAGTATTCTAAGTCTCATTTTCATGCAGAAATAAGGAGTAAAGCTGAAGACAACAGCAACATCAGTTGGTTTTTCACTGGAATATATGGGCAGCATGTTGCTGCTAGAAGAGTAGAGACTTGGGACATAATAAGATCTCTTAAAGGGGATGCAGGTCAACCTTGGCTTCTTGCAGGAGATTTCAATGATATTCTCCATGATGGAGAAAAGAGAGGTAGAAGATTTAGAGAAAGCAAGCTTATTGAAGATTTCAGATCAGTTATTCAAGATTGTGAACTCAATGACTTGGGGTTTAAAGGGCCACAAATCACATGGTGGAATGGAAGGGATAATCAAAACAGTATGTCAAAAAGATTGGATCGGTTTTTATCAAATATGGAGTGGAGGGAATTTTTTCCTTTATGGGGGGTGGAACATGTACTTGTAGCTTACTCTGACCATTTAGCAATCTCTATGAAACAATCAGAAGACTGCCCAACTCAGTTTCATCAGAAAATCTTTTGTTTCGAAGCAATGTGGACCAGAACTGAAGAATGCAAACAGGTTATTGATGAAGCATGGAAGAGTGAATCTGGACCCTTAGGTTTGCAATTATTAATGAAGAAAATCAAGTCATGTGGGGAGAGATTTAAGTGTTGGAATATGAGAAGATTTGGGAATGCCAAAAGAAGAATTGAGGCTGCAAGAGGCATAATGCAATCACTACTAATTTCAGATCCTAAACATATTCATATTTATTTGCATAGAGAAGCAAGAGCTGAAATGAACAAATGGCTGGAAAGAGATGAAATTATGTGGAGGCATAGATCCAAAGCTTTATGGCTGAAGGATGGTGACAAAAATACTAAGTTTTTTAATCAAAAAGTTTCACAAAGAAGAAGAAGAAACTTTATCTCAGGGATCAAAAATGACAATGGAGTTTGGCTTTCAGGTGCGGATAAAGATTCTGAAATTGTCAACTATTTTCAGACTCTTTTTACTGCATCATTCCTACAAGGCAATATGGAATTTCTAGAGGCTTTACATGGAAGAGTGACAGATGATATGAATTGTTCTATCAAGAGAATTTATAGCTACAGACGTTAAAGAAACTTTGCTACAGATGAATCCTTCAACTTCTTCTGGACCAGATGGTATGCCCCCTCTTTTTTATCAGAAATATTGGGAGGTTGTAGGAGGAGAAGTTACTCAAGCAATTTTACATGTACTGAATAGTGGGGAAATGGGTAGTAACCTGAACCATACTTTTATTTGTCTAATTCCTAAGAAGTCTAAGCCTGAAGTGGTGGCTGACTATAGACCTATCAGTTTGTGTAATGTAATTTACAAATTGATTTCGAAAGTCTTGATAAATAGATTCAAAGCTGTGTTGCCAAGAATTATCTCTATGACTTAATCAGCTTTTGTGCCAAAAAGGTTGATTATTGATAATATTTTAGTAGCTCATGAAGTGGTACATTTCCTTAAGCAG
Organism: Juglans mandshurica; assembly: GCA_022457165.1. Classification (NCBI taxonomy): domain Eukaryota; kingdom Viridiplantae; phylum Streptophyta; class Magnoliopsida; order Fagales; family Juglandaceae; genus Juglans; species Juglans mandshurica. The sequence goes on along the minus strand of CM039633.1, from coordinate 9,188,554 downwards.
AAAAGATAAGGTAGGAAGGGTACATGTCCTTAAAGCTTGATATGAGTAAAGCTTATGATTGAGTAGAGTTGAGTTTTTTGGAATGTATAATGACTAAAATGGGCTTTGCTGAAAGATGGAGGAAGTTGATTATAATGTGTGTTAACTTAGTTTCTTTTTCAGTTTTGGTAAATGGGGTCCCAAAAGGCCTTATTTTTCCAACTAGGGGATTAAGACGAGGGGATCCTCTTTCCCCTTATTTTTTCCTTCTTTACACTAAGGGTCTTATTTCTCTATTAAAACAAGCTGAAACTGTCAGAGGGGTGGAAGGAATTCAGATTTGTAAAGATTCCCCAAAGTTGAATCATCTGCTCTTTGCAGATGATAGTTTGTTATTTTGTAGGGCTACTATGCAAGCAAATCTCAATATCCAACATCTTCTAGAGGTTTATGAACAAGCTTCTGGACAAAAAGTGAACAAAGCAAAAACTGTCATGGTCTTAGTAAAAATGTGGAGCCTGCTCAGCAAGTTGAAATATTATCTTTTGGGGGGGTCCAGCAGGTTCAACATTATGAGAAATATCTTGGTTTGCCACCAATGTTTGGGAAGAACAAGAAACAGGCTTTTGTGATATTAAATCTAAAGTTTGGCAGAAACTTAAAGGTTAGAAAGAGAAGCTTCTGTCTCAAGGGGGCAAGGAAATTCTTATAAAAACTGTTGCTCTAGCTATTCCCTCTCTCTCTATGAGCTGTTTTAAGGTGCCTGCTAGTTTGTGCAGTGAACTTAAGAACATGATGGCCAAATTCTGGTGGGGTCAAAAAAAGGAAGAAAATAAAATAAGGTGGGTGAGTTGGAAAAAAATGAGTGCTGCTAAAATAAAATGAGGGCTTGGTTTTAAAGATTTACAAACTTTTAATCTTGCCTTACTTGCTAAGCAATGGTGGCGTATTATGAATGGAGCAGGTTCCCTATTGCACCAGATGTACAAGTCTAAATACTTTCATTCTTGTGATTTCGAGGAGGCTAACCTTGGTCCTAACCCTTCCTTTACTTGGAGAGGTATTTGGGAAGCAAGAGCCTATCTGATGAGAGGCTGCAAGTGGAGAGTAAGGGATGGTAAGTCCATTAATATCTGGTTTGATTCATGGTTGCCCAATCAGGATTCGATTCCTAGGTCTCTATTTCCTTTGATTAGTGAGGAAGTTGAAATTGTGGACTCTCTTATTGATGATTCTACTCATTGGTGGAAGATAGATTTTGTTAGATGGTTGCTACCTCCAAAAGAAGCTTCTGAATTTTTACAGATTAAGTTGGGGCCTTATCCTCGAGAGGATAAACTAATTTGGAATTATGAGCAAAATGGACTGTTTACAATGAAAAGTGCTTATAAGTTCTTTTATTCTCTGAAATTTAGCAGTAATGAAGGAGAAAGTTCCAATGCTCAATCTTAGAATTCCCTATGGAAGAAACTATGGAAATTACAGATTCCAAACAAAGTGAAAGTATTCTCTTTGAGGGCTCTTAAAAATGGGCTACCCACATTACATAATCTGAAAAAAAAAAAAAAAAAAAAAAAAAAAAAAAAAAAAAAAAAAAAAAAAAAAAAAAAAAAAAAGGAAGGTGGTATCAGAAGATGTATGCAAGTTCTGTCAGATCAGTTTTGAGGATACAAGTCATGCACTTATTTTCTGCCCCCAGTTGAAGAATTATTGGAAGCAACAGTTCAATTTTCTTGATCTTGATGGAGAGCAAAAGGATGTTTTTCTGGTTTCTCTAGTTTCTCTGATGATTCTACAATCTGCTATCTCTGGCAATTTAGAAAAATTCTTCCTTATGACTTGGGCCTTTTGGCATAGAAGGAATATGTTTTTATATGAAGTAATAGTTCAAAGTCCTACTATCTCTATGGAACATGCTTTACGTCTCTATAGAGAATATGATGAATCCCATAATTCCTCTACTCAGGCCTTGGATACGATTTATAAGTGGCACCCTCCTTCAGCGGCAGTTTTAAAATTAAACACTGATGGGGCTGTTTTTGCAGACTTAGCTTCTTCAGGTATTGGGGTGATTTTAAGAGATTACCAAGGAAAAGTACTACTGCCAGCAAGTGGTAGAGAGAATTTTGTGTAAGACCCTATTGAAATTGAGTTACTTGCCATTTTGAAGGGTCTGCAGCTATGCATTCCAATGGGTATACCAGAGTTAATTGTGAAATCTGATTCTCTACTAAGTGTTCAAGCAATACAAAGTATGGAGGATCCTATGTCAATGCCGGGCAACCTGATTTATGCTATTAAGGATCTAATGAAATCCCTTCCTAAGTTCTCAGTGCAACATTCTAATCGATTATCAAATAAAGCTGCTGATGGCTTAGCCAAGCATGCACGGTTCCAAGATTCTTTTGCAGTTGGGGGGAACAAATACCTGATCCTATTGCTCTAATTGTTGAGGTTGAAATGATGTAGTTGTTTTCTGCTTTTTGTTACATAGTCTATGAATGTTTAGCTATGTAATTTGCTTTCCAGTTAAGCTGATGAATACAGTTATGGTTTCCATAAAAAAAAAGGAAAAAAAAACATCTTTAGCTAGCAGGTTTGCTGGGGTTGCTGGGCCGCTTCTATTAGATGACCATAACTGCTCCGACTGATCTTGTTGGTCCTCGTGGCCTGGACAACTTGTAGAGCAATATCCCCTCCAACAAGTTTTTGGAACCCCAACTCTCAGCCTCAGGTATAAATAGGGGTGAAAAAAAAAATTGGTTCTGTTCCATTTTTTTAAAATTGGTCGAAATTGATTCGGTTTTTATTTTTCTTTTTCCAACAAACCAAATCAAATTAGACCGATTCATATATATATATATATATAGTTATATTTTTAAATTTTTATATTATATACAATATTTTTTATATGATTTTTTATATTATATATAATTTTTATATATAATACATATAATTATATATAAAATAATTTTGTATTATATGATAAATCGCTAATTAATATAACATTAAATTTTAAAATCCTATTATTCATGTATAATAATAATCTAATAATATAAAATTTAATATAACATAAAATTAATCTTATAAATCTTAATATAACATTTGATATAAAATTTTTATTTTATAACATAAATTAATATAACATAAAATTTTAATCTTAAACATGAACATTGAATCATATGTTATTGATATAAAACTATATATATATTAAGGATAAATATATTTCTATACATTTGATCATATACACTCATATAAAAAGCGTATGTAACCATCATATTATCACTAACATAAATCAAATCCTACATCACTATATGATACTATTATATATATATACTAATATTAATAGTAATCCACTATATATAAATCACTATAGTATTAGTAGTTATACTAATACTATATCACTATTTATTATAATATATTATAATATATCATTATATTATTATATACTATAACATATATATTATATTATATATAGTATATATATATAATATACTGGAAAAACTAGACTGAACCGAACTGGAACCAATAAAACCGGAAGTACCGGTCTAGGGGTGTAGCCGGTGCAGTATCAGTTTTTCAAATCTCAAAATCGGTGAATACCAATTTATATATAAATATGTCCAAAACCGGACTTAACCGGACCGGTTACACTCCTAAGCATAAAAATAACTGTTTTAAGCGCTACCTTTGCTTCTGCCACCAATGTTATTGTGCAATATGTAAGTACCTTCCTCATTCTAGCTATGACTTCCCCTTTCCAGTCCCTATCCTCCTCTTCTTTGGTCTGTTGCCACATCCCAATTGGCTTTATAATAAACCTACGTTAGGTGCCTTCCACTTCTGTCCATCATCCAGGTTTTGTCTGTGATCATCTGACCTTTGTCCATTGGCATCTTGGAATTCTCCAAGTGAACCTTCTGCGTTCTTTCACAGTAGTACATTTGGTTCCATGAGCTCGCCACCAAACACCACGAGAGTTTCTTCGCAGCCGTATCTTCCTTGCCTCCATTACCATTGTTTCATATTTTTCTACATCCACCTCTGGCTGCAGCATTTCCAAGGTTGATATTTTCACACCGACCATTTTGTTTTGTATTTTCCAGCAACTTGAGCCATACATCTTTGGTTGCCGCGTAACGTGTTCCACTGTTTCCGATTCTAGTCTGCAGACCGGGCATGTGTCATCCTTATGATTGGCTTTTTAGTAGTAGCATTATTAGCCACTTTCTATAGAAATGTTCTCACCGCTCTAGCCTCTAGGAACTGCATGTTTAGAGAACGCTCAGAATGATGTAGGTGTGGGGACTGAATAGTTGAATTGAAACAAAGGTGTTTATCTACTTTATTTGTGCTATTTATTTACAAAATCTTAAGCAAATTTATATTATATTATAAGAAAATTTATTGTTAAACTAATCTGTTTGGATGGTTCAATGGTTAAAATTTACTTTAGAACTTAGAACTCTTTAAAGAAACTACTATTAAAAGTCTAATTTTTCCAAAAAAGACTTTTAAAAAAGGATTTATGAGATTTTGTAGAAGTCATTTGACCTATTATAAATAAGTTTGAATTTGAGATGTTTTTATTAGGATTTGAAAACACAAGGTCCATTGAAAAAATAATTATATTTTGAAAACTTTACACCACACACCACCATCCCCGTAACATAATTTAATTTGAAAAATAAATTTTAAAATTTAAATCTTACAAATCAAATTATAGCATGTAAATAGTATTTAGTGTAAAGATTTTCAAATAGCACTGCTCGAAAAGAATAATATTAAATTTTTTGTTAGATTTTTTTTTTTAATTTTGAAAAAGTTCTCTCGAGTTTAAAAATTATAAAAAAAATTGAGATAAAACATCTTAACATTTGAAATTGTTTTGGTATAAATATAATCAAGTAAAATTCTGACTAAAATTATTAAGATTGGCAAACTCAATAACGGTAGGTTTCAACCGTTGGATCTTAGGAAGAGAATTTAAGATTTGATCTTTAAAATCCAAATCTCCTACTTAGATCATAAACTAAAACAAATCTATAATTTCACCAAATCGAATGTAAATCATTTCCTTCAAATTACAGGGTGAAAAAAACTCTAGCCAAAAGCTCTCTATCCTTTTTCTCTCCAAAGAGCCACCTCAGCAAAAACCCAACCCGGGAGTGGAGCTTCAGCTCCTCCCTCCCTCCCATCTGATTAGACCAGAGACTATGTAGCCCTTTATTTTTCAATTTTTGTTTGTTTTTACCCTCCAAAGTATGGCGAAACGCCGATCTGCTATTTTTTGAAACCCAGCAACCACCACGCACCCCTCAGCAGGATTCCCAGGCTGCCAATCATTTGGCCGGCCAAAGGCTTTCGTCGAATGGAGTGGCGCGTGAGTCACACACGCAAGTCATAGAAGTGTGTGAGATCCATGCGCACCACACCAGGAAGCTTCTACTGCTGCTAAGCGACGTTTCTGGGACCAGGGACCTCAGTTTCCTCAAACTTGTCTGACCGCCACACTCTTAGTGTGGACCAGGGACACGCCACCACAGTCTCTTTGCTTCTCGTTTTTGCTTTCCTCCAAGTTAAAAATTCAAATCGACAGTTACAATCCGTCATTTTCACATCTACCTTTATATTTATTGTTATTTCATTTTGTTTATAAAAAAGAAATAGTAACTTAGACATTTTGTCCATAGAGTGAAAGTCCCCTCCTTTAGAGGTGAGATTTGAAATCTCTGCTTTAGGCAGAATATAGTCCCTCAAACAGTTTGTCTGTAGAAAGTTATAGAAGTTAAGACCATACCAGCCACAAATGAATTTGTGTACTGGTGGAGCTCCAACCGTAAGTAATTGGCTTGTAATCTAAAATTTTTCCTGTATATATCAGGTCACAGCTGTAACTTCACTTTCATAAACGAATGAAATCTATTTCCTATATAAAAAAAAAAAAATCCTTGAAATTACAACACCTAGGACGTAGGCAATTTATATGAAATGGAGGGAAACTAAAATACATCAAAACTAAGAAATTTAAAATCAATAGAGTTGTAATTTTAAAATCCAAATCCATTTGCTTTTTTATCCATATGCAATATAAAAAATAAATAATAAAGCAACTAAACGGCATTAATTCTCTGTAACATGCCCTAATAGTAAATGAGAACAACAAAGGGTTAATTGCATTAAAAAAGGATCCATCTTTATGCCATTCCACAAAAAGTATTCTGGATTTACGTTTCACAAATCCAACCCATTTATAGTTGTTACATCTATGAATACGGTAACTAAATAATCCCATCAAGTTGTTGCATGTGATACGGTATAATTGTTCAGTTTTCTGCAATTTTTTTTTTTTATCACAATACATCCCTATATTTGAAGAAACTCAATTTGATGCCCTTTACTAGCATGCTTAAATGCAGAGTTATAAAAATGCATGTACCAACACTGGCATTTCAATTCCTCGCCAGTCAGTCGTCACTCCATTAAAAACCAACGAGGCATGTAAAAACATTTGAGGCAAAACGTGTTAAGAAAGGCCACAAAATTAAAAAGATAATGTTAAGACGAAAATAAAAAGAAAGGAATAAAAATATCAAACAATTAAAAAGAACCACGTTACCAAATAATATTATATAAACACTAATAAATGCGAGTCTTCCAAACAAACAAGTTACCAAACCATTCAAGACAAGCTTAAATGCGATCCTTCCATACGCTAGAAATATAAGAGGCGGAAGACACACAAAGAAGCAAAAGAGCAAATCCCTTCCCGGTAACTAAAAAACACAATGTCCTAATAATCCTACTTTCAGATGGGTATTTAACGTTTGAGAAACCCACCCAGCAGATCTACGATGGACTAAAAAAGTGTAGGATAAGGCAACAACAATATATCATTGCCTAAAATCCGCAATACCAACTATTCAAAAGCATAAAAACTACTAGAGTTACGACACGGCCATCAAAAAATTACATAACTGAACTTACCAATTTGTCTCGTGTTCCCTAGGATTTAGAAAGTAAAATGAATTCTATTTTAATACGTGAATAATCTATTTCGAAAAGTTCCACAGCAGAAAGATGTTTGTTGATACCCAAGGAAATTCCCAACTAAAAGAGACCCGGGTATCTGTTCCCAAAATTCAACAGCCATTCCAGAAGAATACACACACAGGCACAGGCTAATCTTGACCTCCTTCTAGTGCAACAGCTGGATTTTGCTTCTCACCATGGAAGATCATGGAAGTTGGCTAATCCATCAGTAGGTTGCTACAATCAGAACATCAATGCTATATAGATGCACACCTCCATCAAGTACTTGCAAAGGTTCGATGCTTGTACAAGCCAATCCATCCCTCTCAAATCAGAGAAGAGTTTCATATTCCCAGAATGCTATGCATATGTAATGGCCAAAAGAAAGTATTTCCATATGTAAGATGATGTTACAGGAAAAAATACTGCTCATCCACCCAATGGCAGGCACGAAAACATGTAGGACTTCTTTTTGGTCTGAAGGCGGGGCAAAAAATCTAAGAGATCTTGGATGCAAGAAAGATGCAAGAAAGATATCTCTAGAACATCCTAAAAAGAATGGGATAAACTCATTAGGATGTAGCAAATTCAATGGGTCTTAACCCACCTCACTCTGCTCCCCATTTTTTATGGGATAGAGCTCAGATAAATGAAATGTGTTTATTTTTGGCTCAAACCTCATTCCAAGTTTTCTAGAAACTCTTTCAATGCGAATGAAGTTGAGCAATTAAGAAAATGGTCACTGACCTTGAAAAAATCACGTGATTGCAACTTAAAACAGTTGTAAATTATCAAGTGGTAAAGGCCTTGGGTTTGGGGTATGCTCCCCCCACATCTAACAAATCCGCTTAGGTGCAAACAATCTCTAGGGGCTATCAGACTAGGGGATTTTCCCCTTGAATTACCCAAAGTGCACTTGCAGGTAAATCCTTGTCGAGGGTCTGTCCACCCCCGGGATGAGTTGGGACGCTCTTCCCGTACACCCAATGCCAATAAAAAAAAAATTATCAAGGTAATAAAGCACCAATGATTCCAATGATCATTCCATGAGAGAAAAAAAAATTAATTAATTAATTAATTAAATAAATAAAAGACTAACAAAAAGCATATGATATGAAAATATGAGATAGTTGTCGAATTCTTGCAACTATAGCTACTTCCACTGCACATAAAGGAGAAAAGAATACACAATTTACTGAAATCTTGATTACCTTGTCTAAATCCAAATTGCATTTCCTGGCTTCACAATACCCAATATAAATCAAATAGAGCAGTGGCATCAAACCACTTGAGAGAAAACGCTTTCCAAAACAAACACGACTTGCAAAATATGATAATTCATGCAAATAAGACATGGATGCAATCCTAAAACATCAGAAAACCTCACATTAAGAAAAATAAGAATATCAAAAAATGTCTTCCAAACCATGACTCATCAAGTAACCAAAAAGATGTTTCCATGCTTATTATGATGTCAAAGAGGAAAGTAACCACAAATGCTTGAATTGTCAATCCATGGAAGCAATAATTGGGGAAAAAAGTGTTTAGTAACAAACTTAAAATCATGAAGACACGATGTTCTCTGCCTCAAGAGTTATAACAGTACCCCAACACATTTTAGGAAGCAAGATATTGGAACCAATCATAGTACATTGTTTTGAAAATATGTGAAGGGGAGAAAAGTACTAAAATAGAAAGAAAATACAAGTTTAAGATTCTGGTCTTTTAGTAGGCAAATAATATCTTTCCAGCACAAATTTAAAGATGTCGTTTGCAAGAGTGCCAGGAACTTCAGAAGAATCACCAGAGTCCAAAACAAAATATTTGATGCATCTATGAGGGGATCTGCACAATGAATACATAAAGCATAAAAAGACTAAATTCAAAACCAACTATTTACAGTGGAAGAGGACATAAAAAATAAACACTGAAAAAATTATAGAAGTTGCTCGTAAGACATTCTTGTGTTGTCCCTTATTCTATTCAATTAAAATTTAATTTTGCAGCAAAATGAAGCATTGAAATAACATGATTTAGATGTCATTATGGAACAATGGATTGATAAAAGTTAGAATGCAATCTTGGGAATGGAGTTAAAATTTAGAAACCGCCATTGCTAAATAAAAATTGATGTACTGCTATGCGAGGTAAAACTAAACAAAAAATTTATATAACATCTAGAATCAATTTTCCAATTCAAAGCAAATAAGGTGAGAAATCCAAAAGAGTTAGATAAGGTCAGAACGACAGGTTAAAAAAAATCTGGTTTTCTATATATGCTAAGGACTGATATGGGACCTAGATCTTGATCAGTATCTTTAGTGAGGTACGAGTCATATAGACAACAATGAAAATGTGAAAAGACCGAGCAGATGCACTTGCAGAGTTATTACAAGTCGTGTTTCAATGAAAATGTAAAGTAGCTGTAACTGCAGGACACCAAATCTACATGCTGGTCGGTCAATAAGAAAAGATGAAGAGATCAATAGTCAGAAGAAATGATGGGTCAATAAACTTCTGCAATGTCAAAATCACTTTTACCCCCACAAAATAACCTCAAGTGAGAGACCCCTCGCACGGATAAACCTCAACCACACCCGAATCAGCAAATAGCAATAATCTGAACACAAGATACAGGTAAGTATAAGACAAGACCATAAAGCATGAATAAAAGGAACAAGGCTAAGACATCCAATGGGCTCAGAATGATTATCATCCCATAAACATTAGGAAAGGCCACATAGACAATGAACACTACCTTGCAGAAGAGAGCTGCCACACATTCCATCCTTAACCTACACAACTACGGTCCACATATTGAACCAACACGATGACAAGGGTTAAGAGGCCCATGCCTCAAACCAATACAATTGATTTATGCACATGGATGACTATGTATACAAGAACCATCATAAGGACTACATATAAATGTAAGGTTATCACTATCATCTACAAAGGTCTCAGTTACAAATACCAACAACGTTCTAGTTTGCTATGCAAGATTCAAAGAGCTATCCCAACGTTTAGCTACCCTTCCATTCTTGACCAAAGTGACTTACAAGTTATAAGAGATTTACCAGATTTGTACAAGTTTCTAGGTTGAATCAGATTTGTACAAGTCTCATATATCCCCCCTCTCCACATATCCTCATCCTTTCCTGTACACATTCAGGGGGAAGAAACAAATGTCTAGAGGACAAAATTGTGCATTCTCAAGAGCAATTTTTTCTCAAGCCTCCACCTTCTCCCTCAAAAATCTCAGCCAGTAACAGTCAATGTTATATCCTTAAGGTAAACAGAAGGGAATATGAACTTGTAGGAAATTAAATCAAGTACGATAGGCTATTACAGTGATGAGACCATGACTGTAATAATTAACATTACTAAATATAGACATTAAATCCAACATCCTAAGTAAAGATCTTATAGAGCCTAGCAACCGTAGCCAATGAATTTTGGAAGGCACAATTTACAGAGCACCAGAAAACATTACGACAGACTTGGCATATTTCGAAAATCATTTATACAAGTAAAACTAGATAACATCCAAACAGTTCAGGGGGACACAGTTTTCATGTGCATTTTATAAATTAGTCCAAAAACTAATAACTGATTGAATGCAATTAGAAGCATTTTAAAAATCTCAACAAACGCACTTTATTACAATACATCTAAGTTCTAACGGTCCCAAAATTACTCTGTTTCAAGGAAATTAAAGCAACTTATCCAAGTAGTTATTTGCAGGATAAAAAGTTGTTGAAACGTGCCCCCACAACGTTATATTTCTTTATTTCTCAACTACATAACATATTAACAGATTCACAGCTTACGCTGGTATATTCTCTTTCTTCACAATCACAAAACCGAAATCCACAAGATACTGTCAACTTAAATAGATCGTAAACAAGTAGCACAGGTAAACGAGAGAGAGATTCTACCAATGTACCTGATTCTCACCTAATGACCCATGTATGGTGGACCGCTGCCCGGGTGAGGCCTAACAGCACTGCTCTGCCCCATTTGTGGATTCTGATATCCACCCTGCATCAGCGGCTGGTTCCCATAGCTCCCTCCAGCCTGATTCCCATATCCTGCTGGTGGCCCCGCCTGGTTCATAGAGGCGCCACCGAGACCACCAAGCAGATTACCGAGCCCCAAACCAGCTCCCTGGGTAGCAAGCAATGTAGACAAGGCCTGACCCAGAACCGGGTTCAGTCCCTGTGCTGGATTGAACCCTATCGCGGGGCCTGACGGTGCCATCAAATGCCCATGGCCAGGTCCACTCGCACCGGCGGAGGAATACTTATTCTTCTCCTTTCTAGAATGGTAATGCGAGTGCTGATGATGAGGAAAGGGTGGTTGTTGGTGATAATGTTTTTGTTTAGGACCATCTATAGCCTTCTGGCAATGCAATGTATGCCCCTCAAAGTTCTTATGCGGCTCTTCCAAAGCCTTCTTCGCACTATCTGTGGTCTTGTACACGAAAAGAGCGAAACCCTTAGGCTTCCCAGTCTGCTTATCAAGCCCCAATGGGCCGTCCTCAATCTCCCCATACTGCTTAAAGAAGTCGAGCAGCTTATTAGTATCGACCTCGGCCGATACATTGCTCACAAAAATCTTACGCTGGGTGTACTCCGAGACCGGAGGGGTTACAGGCGGTGGGGTTGGGACGGGTCCTGAGGAGGCAAGCTGGCAGGAGGTGGTGCGATTACCAATCTGCTTCTGAGGCTGCCGGAGGGCCTTGCGGGCTCCGCTGCGGTGCTTAAAAAGGATAAATGCGTAGCCCTTGGATTTGCCGGAGACGCGGTCTGTGACGGCCTTGCAATCCTCGATCTCACCGTAACTGCCAAAGACAGAGATTAGGTTTTCAGCCGTGGTGTCCCAGCCGAGGCCGTGGACGAAGATCTTGCGGTGGGCCGGATCGGCGTCAGCCAGCTCGCGCACGCCCTCGATCAAGTTCGGGTGCTTGTCCACTGCCTTTTTAATGAGGGTTAGAAGTTGATCCTTCGAGAAGGTTTCGAGAAGGTTTTCCACAGGTTCCTCGTCATCGTCTTCGTCGTCCTCCTCCTCTTCGTCCTTTACCTCGGTTCCATTTGCTGTTACGGGTTGGGTTTCTTTTAAGGCATCCAGGTTTTCGTGCTCTTCTTGCTCTCCTCCCAATTCTTTTCCTCCTACTTCTTTTTGTTCCTCTTCCCGGGGCTCCTCGTGTTCCTCTTCTTTGGAATCTTCCACAGCCATGTCCTCTTGTTGCTCCTGGGGCGCGTCTCCTCCCTGGATTTGCTCTGGCTCGGATTGGAGTTGTTCCTCTTCTACAGGGACAGTTGCCTCCTCTGACTGTTCTTCTTGCGGCTCGGCTTCGGGGGCTTTGGTGGGCTCGGGGTCAGAGGGTCGCAGCTTGCGCTTCTTGGCCATGGCGGAGAAATTAGGGGATTTCTTTCTTAATTTAGGGTTTAAGATGGGAGGGGACAGTGGAGCGTGTTCACTCTATCATCACTGAGTAATAGACCCCTGTGTGGATTTTAAAGGGTCGGATCGGACTGAAATCTTTGAGGTTGTCTTTCGATTTTGAGTTGAATTATTTGTAAGAGTGGTGCTGCACCGCTCAATCGCTAGTTATTTTTATAATTTTTTATTCATATTTTTTAATATTTTTAAAAAATAAAAAAATACATCAATAAACTTTAATTTATCTCTTTAATCATTAAGTAAAAAAATTAAAAATTTTTATTTTTTACCAAACGGTCAAGTAGAGCAGTCAAATTTAATGGGTATTGTAACTTTCTCTTATTTATAAAGGAAAATTATAGAGCTCCCATTGGAGATCTAGTATGTTTTATTATGTGTATTTTTTAATTCTTTTTTTTAAATAGATTTTTTTAATAATTTTAAAAAATAAAAAAATTCATAATATTGTTAAACAATACTTTCTTAATCATGAAGTAAAATAAAAAATATTTTTTATGATTTTTTATTTTACTAAGTACTGATAAGGACTCCCAGAATCCATCCCGTGGAACTAAGGTATCACTGACATCATGTCATGCTCAATAGAAAAATTAGGTGCATCATCAGGTAAAATAATGCATGATAGTGTAGTGGTGCGAGTGGGCTGCTGCAAATAATCCCTAAGAGTGCGTGGTGCAAGTGCAGCCATGGTTTGTTCAATTTCAATTTTCTCGTCTATAGAAAAAACAGAAGAACTATCTATCTCTGGGTTGTGTATACTACTCTCAGTGCTCGATGTAACTTTAACCAACCTATTTGAATTGTCCCTCATCCATGACATGAAATATCAATCCGAATAGCATAAATAAGGTTCAAGTGACTGAGTAGTAAGTGACAAGTGAAATGTGTAATCAGATATAAGATAGTGACATAAACATTTGAGATAAAACAAATAAAAATAAAAATAACGAGTTTAAATTTACGTCAAGTAACTATTTCACGGCAACGGCGCCAAAAACTTGACTCACTCCAAAATGAGCAGCACAAAAGTTATCCCAAGTGCAGTAGGATGAGCAGCACAAAGGCTATTGTATCTTCAGGAAAGGTTACTTAAAATCAAACTCGTTTAAAATGGTGAAAATATTCACAAAGAGAAAATAAAAATGATGGTATGTGCAATGGATGAAAGAGTGCAACGGGAATGAAAATGGCACTAGTCATGGACTAGATTCATATTTTTGGATTTTTAAGTGTCGAAATGAAATGTAAAAGACTAACAAATTGAAATTAACAATCAAAGAATCAACTAAACTGAACAATCTTAATTAATCTGAAAATTAAACAATAAAACTGAAATTATTTAAGTCTTAATTAAATTTTAATCAATCTAATATGCAATGGAACTAAAAGATTAATAAAACTAAGCTAAGAATTAAACTAGATTATAAAGTAATTGACAAAATACGAACTGAAAATTGAAAAGCCTCAAAATCAAGATTCTAGGGTTCATCCTTGTAAATCACAAATTCTCAAAATTAATCTATAGCAATTGTAATCACTGTTCAATGAAAGCTTAAAAGAGTAAGAAAAATAACGACATTAAATAAAATAAATAACAATTAAATTGCCCAAACTTCTAAGCCAAAAATCTCAAAAATATTCCATAAACTTAAAACTGAAATTAAATAAAGAGTAGGGAATGAAAAGAGCAAGACAAATGAATGGAGATGGAAGTAGTAGGCAATAGAGGAGAAGGCTAGAACGACAGTTGAACTCCAAATGAGTTCTTCAAGTGGCGCTGCTGCGTTCTTCAAAAGTCCCATCTTCCGTCTGTATGAAAAAGAATATATATCCCCCTGGAATTCGTGCCCCCTTCACCTTATATTCTCTACGTTCCGTGAGGTCAAAAATCCCAAAAAAAAACCCCAACGTCTTGCGTGTTGCGTCCCAATGCATTCCTTCCGTTTCGTGCGTCTTCTATATCCATGAAGACCAAGTCAAAGTATGTCTCCCACATCCAACTTCAAAGTGTGTGTTGAGTCAAAACTCCATAAAAGAAAAACAATAGACCCGTGCGTGTGTGTGAGGCTTTAGAAAAACCAAAAGAAAATTTGTAGCCATTATTGACTTTTCTTTGCATTTGTTGGCCTATAAAATAAAATAAAATAAAATTAGAAAAAAATAAAATAAAATAAAAGGAGAGAATAGAAAATAAAAAATATGTTATACATGTGAATGAACATTATCTAATTAAATCACAAGTTATAAAAATTAAGCATTAACTATGTTATAAAGCAATTTAAATCACAACTCGGATTTATTCATCTTAACCATTTTTCTATTTAAAATTAATAATAATGTAATGAAATAAATAAAATATATTGGTTCTAAATGTATAAAATATGCAATAATTCAGCTCAATCACACCCCCAACTAGTGTTTTGCTAATCCTTGAGCAAAATAATGAAAATTAATTGAGATGAATATTGCATAAAGATCGAAATCCAAACAGAAACAATTAAACATAATTTTGAATTCTCACAAAAGTGACACGTTGCTACTCAACCCTAGGGGCTATACCCACCAACTACAAACAATAAAATAAAGATTTTTATCAACTTAGCAAATATGATGGGAACCAAGGTGGGCCTAGTAAAGATCCTTTGCAAGTTCCAGATGAGCCAATTCAAGATCAAGAGCTAAGAAGATCAAAGAAACAATACAATGATTGGTGCAATCCACTTAGGACGAGTCTAGCAAGAGCCGAATATTTAAGATGGGCTTGAGAGAATGAGATTCAATGATCATACACGTGATACAAGCTATGGAAGAGTGTAACATAAATTAGGACCTATTATTATGATTATGTGATTAAATGCCTTAGACTTGTTTATTTCATTAAATGAGCTTATTTTATTAATTATAGCAATGAGTCTAGAATAATTGGGATTGAGGATACTTGGCCCACATATGTCTTATTTCTTATGAACTAACATTTTTGGGAAGGCCTTGTATTTTGGCCAATGGTTTATTTAGAAAGTTACTTTTTAAGAACTATGGTTTAAAGAAGTACTGTAGCCGAGTTACTGTAGCCGCGACACTGTTCATACATGGGTATTTTTGGAAGAAATGGCTTTATTTTGGCTAGGATTTTAATTAGGTTTTGGTTTAAATACTCTTTGTAGACTCATGTTAAGAAATTTATGAAATTTGATGAATTTATTCATTGTGAGTTGAGTTTATCTGCTCTTGTTCTTGAATGAACTTTTGAACTTATCAAAAGTAAATTGCAACTTTTGTGGCGTTTCTCCTTGTAATCTGGGTTCTTGAGACAGGTTCTTCAACGTGTCTAGATTTTAATATAATCTATGTTCTTGAAACGAGTTCTCATCGGATCTAAATTCTCCATCCATTGACTTGATTTTGGCTATCTTGGGTGAGTTTTCAAGTTGACTGTGGGTTCAAGGGATTCCATTCTTACGGATTCATATAATTTGGTATTCAGAGTAAAGTTTCCAATCAGGTCTGATTCTATCTTATAATTATTGCATCTTTAATTTTGATTATAGGGCTTTATTGTTCTAGGGTTGCCAAAAAAAAAAAAAAGAGGTGGCTGTCGAATTTCTTCACTATTCTTAGGGCTGTCGAATTTCATTGTTCTAAAGTTTGTGTTGGCTCAAAATCTCTTATTCGAGGGGCTGCCGTATATCACACTTATCCTAGGATTTTTGAGTTATTTTTAGGGTTTTGTCAATTGCTTATTCTTTTGATTGTGATCAAATCAGTTGGTGAAAAGAAAATAAAAGAGAAAAAAAAATCGTCCAGAAAAAAAAAAATCTGAAAATTTTCCTTGAGCCTTATCGTCAAAAGGGCTGCTTTCAGTATTTTAGTTGGTATCTTGTCGTTTTTTATTCCTTCCGTATTTCTCTTGTTCTTGTTTCTTGAACCTAATTACTAGTTGAGATAAAACAAGGTCGCATTGTCTTAATTGAGTTCAACTAGTTCTTAAAGAATTTGCACGGAAAAACTATTGAAGTAAAAGACAAGAGAGTGTGAGACTATTATCGAGAAAAAACCAATTAAGAGTAAAACACAAGTGGAGTGTCATTATTCGAGTGTAAACATGTAAGGGAGTGTGTGAAGTTTTCCACTAACATTCTTTTGTGCATTACGATATCTCATAGGAGTGACTCATCACCAAAGGTGATGGCAGAAAACTTATCATTTGTGTTCTAAGGTTGAACTTGGTGTTGGGTGAAGTAAGAGATATGATGGATCATCAAGAATCAGTAATTAGAAATCTACAGGGCATGAGAGATAGAGTCGACGTGAGTCTAGTGTTGAAAATAGGTATGAGAATGAAGAGTATGATGATTCTCTTATTACCAGGCGTGCACTCAATACACAAATTAAGATGGATGATATACAGCAGCAGAGCGATAACATTTTTCATACTAGATGCCACATCAACAACAAGGTATGTAATATGATCATTGATTTGAGGAGTTATATTAATTTGGCTAGCACTACTTTAGTTGAGAAATTGAATTTACCTACCTTGAAACACCATAAACCATACAAGTTGCAGTTGTTGAGTGATTGTGAGAATGTTTAGGTAAATAAGCAAGTGCTAGTTTCTTTTTCAATTGGAAAATACTAGGATGTGGTGTTTTGTGATGTGGTGCCTATGCATGCTGGCCATATTTTGTTGGGGAAGCCGTGACAGTATGATAAAAAGGTGATCCATGATGGGTTAAGAAATATGTACAGTTTTGAAAAGGATGGAAACAATCAAACTTGCTCCTTTAACTCAAACACAGTTCCATGGGAACCAACTGAAACTGAAAGTGAGGTTGCTCAAAAAAGAAAGAGTGAAAATGAAAGTGATAAAAAAAAAAAAAGTGAAAGTGAGAGTGATAAAAAAAGAAAAAATGATAAAGAGATTAAGCTAAAAAACAAGAGTAAATGTGAGACTAAGAAAAAAAGAAATAGTGAGGCCGAAAAGGAGAGAGAAAAAAGATGAGGGTAAGATTGAGACCTCAAGAAAAAAGAAAATGAATTGAAAAATAATTGTGAGGTTGAGAGTTCCAAAAAAGATGAAGAAAAAGAGAGTGACAAAAAAAAAAGAGTGAAAAGAAAAGAGAGAGTAAAAGGAAAAAAGAGAGTGGAAAAGAAAAAGAGAGTGAAAAGAAAAAAGAGTGTAAAGAAAGTGAGAAAAATAAAGAGAAAAAGTGAGTTTTATACTAAGGCGAGTCTTAATATTAACGAACTTGATGTATCTTTATTTAGTGTTGTTGTCTCTTTGTTGCAGGGATATGAGGTCGTGTTTTCTAGTGGTGTGTTTAGTAGTTTGCCACCTATTGTATACTAATATTTTTTATTCTCCGTTGGAAATTGTTTATGGTTTTAATCCACTTACTCCTTTAGTTTTGATACTTTTGCTTGTTGATGACATGAGTAGCTTGGATGAACATTTTCAGATTTTTGTGAAAATTAATGAAAATGTATATAAAGTGGATCTTATAGGTAAGTATAATGTTTATGCTATTTTCAATGTTACTAACATTTTTTCCTTTGATACAGGTGGAGATTCGAGGTCGAATCCTTTTGAGGAGAGGGGAAATGATGGGAACCAATGTGGGCCAAGTCGTAAAAATCATTTGCAAGTTCCAAATGAGTCAATTACAATATCAAGAGCTAAGAAGATCAATGAAGCAATGTAAAGATTGGTACAATATACTTAGGACGAGTCTAACAAGAGCCGAATATTCAAGATAGGCTTGAGAGAAGGAAATCCAGTGATCATCCATGTGATACAAGCTATGGAAGAATGTAACTAAATTAGGGCATATTATTATGATTATGTGATTAAAGGCCTTGGACTTGTTTATTTCATTAAATGAGCTTATTTTATTAGTTATAACAATTAGTTTAGAATAATTGGGATTAAGGATACTTGGCCCACATACGCCTTATTTTTTATGAACTAGGATTTTTGGAAAATCCTTGTATTTTGGCCAATGGCTTATTTGAAAAGTTATTTTTTTGAAACTAGGGTTTAAAAAAGTACTATAACCGAGTTACTGTAGCCGCAACACTGTTCATACATGGGTATTTTTAGAAGAAATGACTTTATTTTAGCTAAAGTTGTAATTAGGTTTTAGTTTAAATACTCTTTGTAGTCTCATGTTAAGAAATTTATAAAATTTGATGAATTTAATCATTATGAGTTGAATTTATCTGCTCTTGTTCTTGAATGAATTTTTGAACTTATCAAAAGCAAATCACAACCTTTGTGGCCTTCCTTATTGTAATCTGGATTCTTAAGATAGGTTCTTCAACGGGTCTAGATTTTAATATAATCTAAGTTCTTGAAACAAGTTCTCATCGGATCTAGATTCTCCATCCATTGACTTGATTTTGACTTTCTTAAGTGAGTTTTCAAATTGATTGTGGATTTAAAAGATTCCGTTCCTATAAGTTCATATCAAAATACTTTCATTAAACGCAGACCAATGTTTGAACTTAAATTAGCAAACATGAAATAAGTGTTAGCAATCAACTCAACTAATAATACAACGAAAATAAAATCAAGCAACACACCAAAGTTTGAAAACTACAACTTATTAAAATGTTTTGATAACATAAACAGTGGGGGCCCGAGATGTGTGGTCAGTACAGTGACCAGACCCACTATAATCTCAGCTCTGGAGTCATGTGCTGGAAGGCAGTTAGAATATTAGGATCCATAAAAATTTTCACTGCACGAAGACGAAGGTTCGGTGGTAGCGGAGGGGTAATTTCCTGCAAAAACTTCATACACTATGCAATACTGTTAAAGGCTGCATCAGACCCATTATTTGAACCCTTGCCTCTACTGCGCTTCGAACTACATGCAGCGTACATCTTAGCATCCAACTATGTCCGTGTCGCAACGTTGGTGGCAATTGTTTGCAGAGCATTGCTAAGCTTTGGTGAGATTGATGGCCCGGCCAATTCCTGTCGCCTACGAGAATTCCTCGACTTCGGCTACGGCCCCCTCTGTGAGGCAAGCCGATCATGTTGATGTCATCCAGATCAACGGTTGAGTCTGTGCCAGTGCCTGTGCCCAACACGGGCCCCTAGGCCCTCAATTCATCATCCAGCCGCTGCTCCTCCTTTCTAGAGGGGATTCTTGCGTTAAGGCATAATGCAGCACCCTTATGGTGACCGACTGACCAAAAATCGCGCAAAGGACATCGTAGTTTTGACAACCTACGTCTTGAACTTTTTCCATGCGGTCAAACCTAAGAAATGGAAAAAATTAAACAATTTTACTTAAAAAATAAAAAAACATTTAATTATATAATGGGCCATGAATTTATTACATAATACAATTAACAAAAAAGAAATGTATTAGACCAAGAGAAGATGAAGGTTACTTGACAAGCATTTGTCCAATGTTCTTCTGTACCAATTACAGTTTTTGTGACGAGGTTCTAACCCATGCTCGTTTGGCCCATTAAATCTGTAAATTGGTGTTGTCTTTTTAAGTTGGGCGATTTTTCCTTCACTTGTGATGAATCAACTGGCTTAATACCAAGTTCAGTGAGGCGCGTGGCAAGTCAGATTGTGTCACGGTTTGTAATTTTGGACCCCACCAATTTACCCTCAATAGTTTCTTGGCACAACATGTCAACCAGCATCTCCTCTAACCCACCAACCCAAAGGTCACGATCACGTAGAACCTCTACGTCATCAATGATATGCTACTAATGGGCAAGTAAGACAATACAAATAATAGACAATGCACTTCAAGCCATATGCATCATATACATGGTACATGCATTCAGCACAAACATTTAAGTTGACTAATTAAATGCATGTAATATATCATATAAGGAATCCAAGCCTACATGTGAGTAAACATTATTTATAATGTATTTGTACTAATTAATGTAATACCTTGTACGAGGAGCAACCGTACGAGCGCAGGAAGTATGGTTGCAAGTTAAACATAGCAATTAGGAAAGTAAATATTATTGTCAATTGCCAAAAAAGAATTAGATAACAATTACCAAAAAATAATTCTTTAAACAGTGACCAAAGTAAATATTCGTTAAACATAGTAAGTTTCAAAAAAGATTGTCAATTGTCAAAACATAACAATTACCTACACTGTTTTTTATATAAGCAGTGTAGTTATTTTTCACAAATGCATGTAAATAGCAATTATTTTATAAACCATTTGTCAAAGAATTAGATAAGTTTCCAAAGATACTAACAAAAGCTGAAGGTAATACACAAATCAAACAGTCAATTCTACTACAAATTTTCTTTAGTGCTCAACAGAACATATCTCTATAACCATAAACAGTCTATTTTAAATCTGGAAAAATAGGAATAACTACGAACAAGACAACAAAGAACCACACTGAATTAATTCTCTCTCTCTAACTCTTTTCTTCTTTTTATTGTATTATATCATATTAGTCAAATACACCTGCTTCTTCAGCTATCTAACTATCTCATTTTTCTTCATCGTTACGTTTAAAAAGATCAAACTCAAAAATGGAAGGAAGTTGCATAGATGAGACAAAAATAGACCCAACCATATAACAGAACGAACCATATAGCATATAACTTCCATGTAACTGAATGGGATGCATATATTTGGTCAATGAAATTAGACAGAAACAGACCCAAGCATATCAAAGAAATAGAAAATCCCCTAGATGTCCAACAGAAACAGACCCAAGCTTCATTTTCTTTAGTGCCAAACAGAAACAGACCCAAGCATATCAAAGAAATAGAAAATCCCCTAGATGTCCAACAGAAACAGACCCAAGCTTCATTTTCTTTAGTGCCAAACAGAAACAGACCCAAGCATATCAATGAAATAGAAAAATGTCACCAAATAAGTCGTAACAAACCTTTACAACCCTGAACTATCAATAACTATCAAAATCCAATTTCCTTCCATATCTTCGGTTGGCCTACCTAAGGTGGTAAATTTCTGGTCACCGTATCAACATGAAAAGTAGATGGCAATATGCAATTGAAAGAGTAGAAAAATATTTGCAACTCTCTACGTATACAACACACTCTACACTGTTAACAACTAAAAATTTGATTAACAAGGGTACGGGGGCAGTGACTTGAAATGCACTCCACATGTTTGACAAAATTCTTATGTATAAGAAATATCTCTCCATCCTCAGCAAATGAAGAAGACACCTCAGCAAATGGACAGTGCAGCAATCCCTCATGAAGAATAGTCTAGAACTTTATTTGTTGTATACGTGTCCCACGAATAACATTCTGTTATACCGAATATTCCACACTTATTTGTGTATAAATAGACCACCGTGTAATACAGAAATATATAGAGAAAGGACAACAAATTCTATCTTTTATTTCTTGTCTTCTTCTGCTTCCATTATGGTATCCAGAGCTGGTTAAAGGACTCACGTCCAAGGTTAATTCATGGCCGAATCCCAGGCTCCCAAATTTTCCCTCCCATCACCCTCCCATTGCATTATAGTAAAGTTAAACCATGATAATTATCTACTGTGGAAGGCTCAACTTATGCCTTACCTCAATAGTCAAAATATCCATGGATATGTTGATGGGTCCATTACGGCACCTAAACTGCTCGACGAAAGTCCCACACAAGAAAACTCTGATTATTTACTCTGGAAACAGCAGGATCAAGCTATTATGACCATTTTGATTTCCTCTCTTTCCGAAAACCTCATAGCTCATGTTGTTGAAGCCTCCACCTCTAGAGAAATCTGGTTGATCTTCGAAGATTTATTTGCCTCAAAATCTCAAGCCCGAGTAATGCAACTTCAATATCAACTCTCCACACTCAAGAAAGGTTCTGATAGCATAGCCGACTACTATCAAAAGGTCAAACTCATTCGAGACACCCTTGCAGCGGCTGGTAAAATCTTACCCTCATCTGACTTTATTGCTTATCTCTTGGCTGGATTAGGCACCGATTTTGATTCGGTTGTTACATCCATTACAACCAGAGTCGACCCACTCACTCCTTCTCAAGTTTACAGCCATTTACTTACTCATGAATCCCGTATTTCTCACCAACAAACCACCCTCACTGCCTCACCTGAGTTATCAGCCAACATCTCCGTAGCAAATGCTAACAGCAACAGTGCTAGAGGAAGGGGTCAATCGAGAGGCAGAGGTAGTTACAGGGGACGTGGGCGAGGTCGCAATGGAGGTCGGTTCCAATCCCATCATTTTTCACCCAACCGTTCTCCGTGTCAGGTCTGTCATCGTCATGGACACACTGCTCTTCAGTGCTACTATAGGTTTGACCATAGTTATCAATCTCCCTCTCCCCCCACATTATCTGCTCACTACACTTCAGCTCCTTCGTTTTCCTCTGATAATGGTTCCATCATTGATAACAATTGGTATCCGGATTCAGCAGCAACACATCATTTCACTCACAATTTCTCTAACCTTTCTTTGAATCCTTCTGAGTATAAGGGAGAAGAGCAGGTGCGGGTTGGAGACGGGAACTCTCTGCCCATTCACCACGTGGGTGCCTCTCATATTCCTTCATCATCTGGCAATCTTCTACTCTCTCATCTCTATCATGTTCCTTCTATCTCCAAAAATTTAATTTCTGTCCGAAAGTTTTGTGAAGATAACTGTGTCTTTTTTGAATTTCACTCATCTTGTTTTTATGTGAAGGATTCCCGCACCAAGAAAACTCTTCTCAAAGGCCATACTGACCATGGCTTATATGTCTTTCCTCCACTGAAGAAGACACCTCAGGCATATCACGGTTCCAGAGTCACTCCTTTTCAATGGCATGCCCGTTTGGGTCATCCATCCATGCAGTTAGTCCGTAAAATAATTTCACGGCTATCCCTTCCTGTGAAATCCTCTCCTCACAATGGTCTGTGTTCCTCCTGCTGTCAAGCCAAACTTCATCAACTTCCATATGCTTCATCTCCATCTTGGACCACTGCTCCTCTTCAACTCCTGTTTGCTGATGTATGGGGACCAGCTCCCATTTTGTCCAGAGGTGGTTTCAGATATTATGTTTCGTTTATTGATGACTACATTCGGTTTACATGGATCTTTCCCTTAAAATGTAAATCAGATGTAGTCAATGTTTTTTTATCTTTTAAGCGTCTTGTTGAGAATCTTCTTAATACTAAAATTCGTGCTTTACAATCTGATTGGGGTGGAGAATTTCGTTCTCTTAATAAAATTTTGCAAACCTTCGGCATCTCTCATCGCATGTCTTGTCCCTATGCACATTCTTAAAATGGATCTGTTGAACGAAAACATAGGCATATTGTTGAGACTGGACTCTCTCTGCTTGTACATTCTCATTCTCCTCAAAAATACTGGTCTGATGCGTTTGTCACTGCTGTCTACTTAATAAATAGACTGCCAACATCAGTTTTAAGGAATAAATCACCTTTTGAGTTAATATGGAATAAAAGCCCAAATTACACATTTCTAAAGACATTCGGTTGCCTTTGTTGGCCCAATCTCAGACCATATAACAAGCATAAAATGTCCTATCGTTCTTTACCATGTGTTTTTCTTGGGTATAGCTCAAATCATCATGGATATCTCTGTTATCACATTCAAACTTCCAGAATGTATGTGTCTCGTGATGCTCTATTTGATGAAGGAGTATTTCCGTTTCAACAAACCACCTCCAGCCCAAACAGATCTACACACACTTACCTTCATATCCTTATTCCTTCCAGGCCCACACAAACATCTCCAAATCCACACTCTACGTCCATCCCCTCACTTCCGACAACAATACCCAATTCTGAGCCCATTTCCCCTTCCCCTTCAGTACATCAAACTGAGCCCAGTTCCCCCTCCACTTCGGTACCTCATAATGAGCCCATCTCTAGTTCGACTCCATTGCCCGTTCAAGAACCACTTATCAATTCTGCGATAGAGCCCCTTCCAACGAATACTTCCCCTCACTCCATGGGCTCGTCTTCCCCCTTGTCTAGGGCACAATCACCTCATCCTTCAAAATCCTCCTCTGTCTCCTTCCATCTTCTAATGTCCATCCCATGACAACCCAATCTAAATCTACTCTTCATTTTTCCAAAATCCGAATGGACGGAACCATTGACTGGCCGAAACCTCATGCCCATGCTACCACCACTGTCACTCCCAATGACCCCTCCTCGGTTACTCAAGCTTCCAGGTTTGCCGAATGGAGAAAGGCTATGCAGGTTGAGTTCGATGCTTTACTTTCTACCAACACTTGGACTCTTGTCCCACCCTCTCCTTCTCAGAACGTGGTAGGTTGTCGTTGGATCTTCAAAACTAAGTATCTTTCCGATGGCTCCATTGAGAGCAGAAAGGCACGACTTGTAGCAAAAGGATACAGCCAATTAGAGGGACTGGACTACTCAGAGACGTTTAGCCCTGTTGTGAAGCCAACAACAATCAGGTTGGTTCTTTCGCTTGCACTGTCTGAAAATTGGTCAATACATCAATTGGATGTACAAAATGCCTTTTTGCATGGCACCTTGGATGAAACTGTGTTTATGTCTCAGCCTACGGGTTTTGTTCATCCTCAATTTCCGAACTATGTGTGCAAATTAAATCGTGCTCTCTATGGCCTTAAACAGGCCCCTCGTGCGTGGTATGCATGTCTCAGTCGAAAATTAGTTGAATTGGGTTTTGTCATTGCTAAGACTGATACATCTTTGTTCATATATCGGCATCAATCTGTGGTTCTTTATTTTTTGGTATACATTGATGATATTGTTCTCACTGGATCGGATCCTCAAGCTATTGCTCTTATTTCCTCTTCAGTTTCTCCTGTCTTGGCTGCCTTCTCTGATTCTGATTGGGCAGGGTCTCCAGATGATAGAAAATCTACTGGAGGCTATTGTGTGTTTTATGCTACTAATCTGATTTCCTGGAGCTCAAAGAAGCAGTCTACCATTGCTAGGTCCAGCACAGAGGCTGAATACAAAGCCTTAGCACATGCCACATGTGAACTCATTTGGATCCAAACATTATTATCTGAGCTGGGTGTGTTTCTCTCTAAGCCTCCAATCCTCTACTGTGATAACCTGGGGGCAACATACTTGTCAGTAAATCCTGTCATGCATTCTCGCACAAAACATGTTGATATTGATTATCATTTTGTTCGTGACAGAATTCACAATAAAACCCTTCAAGTCTCTTTTTTGTCAAGCAAAGATCAGATAGCAGATATACTCACGAAGCCACTGACAAATTCCCGTTTCTGCACTTTGAGATCGAGCCTCACAGGGGGCTCGCAGGGGGCTATAAGAAATATATCTCCATCCTCAGCAAATGAAGAAGACACCTCAGCAAATGGACAGTGCAGCAATCCCTCATAAAGAATAGTCTAGAACTTTATTTGTTGTATACATGTCCCACGAATAACATTCTGTTATACCGAATATTCCACACTTATTTGTGTATAAATAGACTACCGTGTAATACTGAAATATATAGAGAAAGGACAACAAATTATATCTTTTATTTCTTGTCTTCTTCTGCTTCCATTATTATGAAACATTGTACGGTGAAATGAGACAGGATTGAGTTGAGATCGTTGCTTACCCGGTAAGAGCGCGTCATCAGAGCTGTGATTGGTGATCTCTTGATGGTAAGCCTTCGGTCGTGAAGCTTGATCGCGGAGGAGCTCTGCTTCCGTAGATGCTGGTGGGGCATCTTGACTTCAGCATGGTGAAATTATATAGGAAACATGTCAGGAAAGAAACAAATGGGGGCACCACAGTCTAGACCTACAGAGGAGATGTTCACACAAGGGTATACAGTAGCACCTATGAGTTGAGAGATTGGAAATAAAGTTGAGTGCAGACGGGCAAGGATCGGTTTGCCAAAGGGTAATGCACTCATATATCTGGTATTTATTTAGCACGCCGATTGCAGAAGCCAGAGGGCTGCAGCCCTCCTCAGACGGCAATTACTTTGCTTTCTTTAGGCAATGTTGGAGCACGAGGGTTGCAGACGTTAGAGGGGTTGATGGTGGGAAGTGTTTCCGTTGACACAGTACACCAGTCGTAACATTGACCATACGAATCTCCCATTGAAGCTATCGACTGTGGAGGATGATCGGAGTTAGAGATTGGCTCCGATTGCGAACATATATTAATTGGGTGCAGATTGCGATGCCAATTTCAGTGGGTGTCGTGAAGCTGCCTTTGTTACCATTCAAGATGGCACGATGATGGAACGGGAAGGCTGGCTTGGTTACAGACGGCTTTGGGGAAGAGAAGGACGAGAAAGAGAGCGAGAAACAGAGAGAGGTAGGAGTTATAACGAAAGAAAAAACATTTCGAAATGGGAGAGAAGTCAGGAATCTTTGTTCGATGTCAGGGACGTGTTACATCAT
The DNA here is from genome assembly GCA_022457165.1 of Juglans mandshurica. Lineage (NCBI taxonomy): Eukaryota > Viridiplantae > Streptophyta > Magnoliopsida > Fagales > Juglandaceae > Juglans > Juglans mandshurica. Next base: position 9,161,703 of record CM039633.1, on the reverse strand, counting down.
GCTACAGTATTAAAATTAGCTAAGTTATTTACGGATGCAAACCATCGATGTTCGATCTTGATTGAGTTGACTCAGTTGAGTGCAATTAAACGAGTCCAGAATCATAGTTTGAAGTAATGCTGTAAATGAATTAGTGCGATATCCTGATACGCGTTCGGTTAAATTTGAATCGAATTCAATTTGTGAAAGAAAAAGTTCGTTCATTAAAACAGATATCCGCTCGAATTGTAAATGATACATACCCGACAAAACTCGACTCGACTCGGCTAAAACTCGTTAAGGCTCGTTCGTTTATGCTCGAGTCGACTTGTTAGCCCGACTCGATTAAAACTCATTCATATATTAATAAATATATACATACACATATGTATACACACATATATATGTAGTAACTAATAATATAAGCATATCACTTTTATAATTAAATATATAATATGTAATTTAATTACTTATGTCTATATAGTGAATATATACTTCATATGTATATTTTATAATTTGTATAATAATTAGTAGATAAAATTTAATAATTTAATATACTATTATATGAGAACCATATATGAAATAGATATATGATATCATATTAAGTGTATGTATTAATAATATATGTAGGCATATAATATATTGTTATTTTGGATAAATATCAACTAGTTAAATATTAATTATTTATAAATTTTTAAAAATTTTATAATTCAATAGAAGTTCTACTTGTTAGTTGTATAAATTCAATATTAGATTTTTATTTATTTATTTATTTTATTAATTATTAAATTTTATTAAAAAAAATACACAGTTCGAGCTCGAGCTCGGCTCGACTCGACTCGAACTCATTTGTGGGACGAGCTCGAGTTGAGCGTTTTGCTTATCGAGCCGAGCTCGAACAAAGAATAAAAAAAAATCTCGAGTTCGGGCTTGAGCTCGAGCTCGAGTATTTTGAGTCGAGCCGAGCTCGGCAAGCCAAAGGCCAACTCGATTACAGCCCTAGCTTGAAGGATTAGATGAGATGAGACATGAATAATAATTAGATAGTTTGTGAATAATAGTAAAATAGTTTAAATTAATATATTTTATGAAATTTTAGAAAATGAGAGAAAAATTTAACAAAAATATTATGAAGTTAAAATATTGTTAGAATATAATTTTTTTAAATTCAAAAAAGTTGAATTGTTTTTTATATTTTATTTAGAAGTTTAGAAAAGTTGTAATAATTAGATAATGATTAGGTAAAAAATTAAAAATTTGAAATTAAAAAATTATTTGAATATTGAGATGAAATGGAATGAGATGAGATGAAATTGAATAAGATGAGATGAAATGAGACTTGCAATCCTAGCGGAGCCTTAATTATAGAGAAATTGTGTTTGTAGTCCCCGAATAGGGGAGTCCCCTTGTACGCTTTACGTGGACAAGCCATTATGTATGAAGCGTTTCATCTAAATGAGGCTAAGCGACAGTGCCCTTTGTCCTTGAGTCCACTTCCTCTTGAGTTTGTGCCCTTCCTTTCCAGTGGTCTTCCGTCTCCTTCCTCCCGAGTGGATGTCCGTCCCCTTCTTCCTGTGTGGTCGTCCGTCCCCTTCCTCGTGAGCCCCAACGAGTCTCTTCCTCTTTAGTGACTTCTCTAGGCTAAGGTTCCCTCCCACGCTTCTTTTCTTAGGAGGATGCAATCCATTGCGGGACTGGGAGATGATGAGGAGCTAAAGAAATCCGGAAAACAAGTCTACTTAGTGAATTATCTGAATATCGTCCATGGATTTCCAGGCTTCATCGAGACGCTCGAATCATCTTTATTTTTATCAGAACTCCAGGATTTCATGCAAAAGCAAATGGCCATACTGGCATAATGGAATTTTAGATTTTTATTTTTTTAATAAGTTTTGATCTGTCTGCTCCAGAGTAATTGATCGAAACTGTTCGTATAGCACTCTCATGCTTTTGCGTTAGAGTAATGCTAGATAATTCTGGATTGTGCAAATATTGTGCATTATTTTTGAAAAATATTTAAGTTAATCATTAAAAAATTAAAATTTTCATGTGGATATTATATTTATTCATTTTTTTAATAGGAGTGCGCGACGCTTGCACGATCTATAATTGTAAATATTATTTATGTTTTGAAAATGATTTTGATAGATTTACGTTTACCAACACAACTCTTTTCAAGTATTCTCATATATTTTAATATATTCTCTTATTTTCTTCCCAAATATAAATCAAACACAAAATACTTTTTATTTTCAAATTTTCAATTATTTCATTTCATTATTGCTTAATCATTATAACTTTTTCAAATCTTATATACTGTCTTAATTGTGCATTCGTCACGCATGCCCATGATGTCAGATAAATGAAATGGTTTGTTTCATGCATTGGTGTTCAAATGTTATGATCCCCAATTAAACAAACAGCACCGTTTTGAAGGCCAATAAAGAAAGCTGAGCTACAAATGATCTACAACTTGCTGTATAGATCAATAGTTGTTGCAACCTGTTATTTTTATTCTATTTTACTTTTCACGTATTGCATTTTCATTAGTTCTGTTAGTCATGGGCTACCTCCATATGTAAGCTAGAAAGGGCACTGTGAGAGGCATATGAAACATTATTGTAGATGGCATTTTCATCTTCTTGGAGGAATTGGGGAACCTCAAATATCCCCAGGCATAGCTATTGCAGTGTTCAATTCTCTTGTATCTTGCTTACACATTTCCACAAACACTTTCTGTGCACTTTGTTATTCAACCCCGCATAACCATTTCCATTTCTACACCAGCTCATTACAACACAGAGAAGGAAGCTTATGAAATATTATAGGAATTAACTGGGTCATAACAATTGGTATCTAGAACCATCGATTCTTCATGGACGGGGTAATATTCAACAAACAACAAACACAATTGATGGAAAAAAAATTGGAGAAATTGCTGAGTGACAGAACGACTCGACGAAATGCAACGAAATTACCAGAGAATGCAAGAATCTTTGGTGCAATGGCAAGACGAGAAGGACGAAGAAGAAGAAAGTGCAGTAGAGGCAGCTGCGGTGCCCACGGAATAATGCTTGATCTGGAAAGACCAAGCTGCAGAGGAGGGTGTAAAAAGGGCAATAGAGGTGGAAGAAATCATCCATTCTTCTAATATTCATAATCCAACTCTGAAATTAATTCATAACCCTAGACTCGTTCGTCACCACCATATACCTCCTCCGATATCCGAACCAACCCAAATAATAGGCCATCGACATTGTCTTTCTGCCCTTAACCTTCAAAAGGAAAACACTACAATACTCTCATTCTTCAATTCTGACCGACGCGGAAAATTCTTGGTGCAAAAGTTAGAGTTAGAAAACCTCTTCAACCTCAGCGTATTGGGATCCCGAGAAAGAACTTCCTGGCATCTCGGATGGGCTGCTTGCAGCGACTGCAACCATGCTCAAGCTTCAGTTGGCATCGGTGCTACCAATGGATGCCTTCATCAAAGTTTAGAACTCGTTTGAGACCAAGAAATCCCAGCAACCCATAGTCAATGAGCAGTCCCTGATGCCATCTTGGCTTTGCAGGCTCTCAAGGGTGGGAGTGGTAATAGGGCATTTCCTCTCATACCACTTCACCAACTCAAAAGGGGCAACAATTGCGCCTCAGCTGGTTGTGAAAACGTCAATTAGAAGTGGTGTCAAAGGTCAACAAACTCTCCCATCTCTTATTCACACACAGTTTGATTTTGCTAGAATGGGTGAACTCTTTCTTCAAGTGGGTGAATTATGCATAGAAATAAAATTGAGTTCTAGCTCATAATTGTTGTCTTTGGATGAATCAAGTATAGTTAAGGGTTTAGGATTTTGCATGATATGTGACTTGGCGTTAGGTGTGTGGGGTTTTCTTGGAGAATCGGTGATAAAGCAAAGAAGTGTGAGGGAATTGGACGAATCTGCTGTTGAGATGGCAAAGAAGGGTAAAAATGTGCTCACCGAGGGTGTAGATTCGGATAGCAAGTCTGTTGTGATGCGTGCTTCACAGCTGAAGAGAAGAGAATTGGATTGGAATGACAACTTCGGTTATTTCATAAAAAAGAAACCATTGGCTCCTCAGTTGTTTGATGAATTGCCACTTAAAGTGGTTTTTGAGCCTTTTGATAGAGGAAGGGAAAGAACCCTTGTGAGAATAAATTCTAATGGCCAGGATGTTATGGAGGAACTTGGACTGGGTTCCAATGGAGGCAATATCTTGAAGATGGATCGGCATAAGTTTGTGAAGGTGGCCTACCATGGGTTCAGTGAGCTGTCGAAGGAAGAAAAAGTTGATGCCTACTTGTTTGCTCGGAATGAAGATATTGAAGACAAACCAAAGGATAATTCAGAGCCATGCATTGTTGCGGTAGTGCAAGGGCTTGAAATAAATGAGAGGCCGCTGACGCGTCCGTTATTGGATTTTGAGAATTTATCAATCTTCGATTTATCTGGGAAAGAGGAATTAAGGACTCAGAAGGTTCTGCTATAGCATGTGGAGACAATAAGCAGCTCTGAGGCGATCATTGATGTTGTCCAGTCATTTGTGGAGCCTAGTTCTGCTGAGGCATCTGTAGGTAACACAAAGGGTGAGAAACGACGACATACTTTTAAGAAGGAACATGAAAGACAAGACCGGCTGTTGTCTAAAGCCAGACATGAATAGGAGGTCTTAGCAAAAAATGATTGCTTTGAACAAGTGTGGAGAAGCAGAAGAGGAAACAAAGAGGCAATGCATGATAAAGCATTAGATGGAATGTGTCGGTTTTATGATGTTGTTTGTGTTGATAGTGAGGAGTCATTCTTTGGTCAAGGTTGGAAGGGTCTTGATAATTCTGTGGAAAAATTACCATCAGAACAGAAATCTGTAGTGGATGGGAAGCTAAAACAGGTCCAACAAGTTTTCAGTTTGACTACTGAAAGGGATGGAAGTGAGTCAAATGAAAGGGTTGCTACTGAAGAAGTACTTGCAAAAGTCCCTGTAGACGTTGATAAGCTTAAGACTTATATTAGATGTAACACTCCGCTTAATTAACTCTTGATTAACCCTAAAGTACTCTAGATTAGGCTTTTAATTATGGATTAATCACTTTCATTAAGGTTGATAGTGAGATTAGCATTAATATTGGTACTTAGTGTTAATGAGCTAAGGATTAAAAAGGCAAGCCCATTAGTAATTTTGGGGAGGCTTTTTAGGACCCAAGTACATTCATGGGCCTAGCCCAAGAAAACCTTGAACCAAGCCCTTAGAAAAATCAAGACTAGTCTTGGCCCAAGTATAGGAAGGCATAAGGCTTTTGGTGTAGATTGGACCCTTGGTCCTTTTCAAGCTCATATGGTCCAAAGCCATGTCTGGACTCATTTTACCATTCAAAGACCAAAGGCCCAATACACCATACCATTGGTTTCCTTAAGCCCAAATCACACTCAAAGTACCCAAATTAAGTTTTGAAAATTGGCTAAGGCCATTAACCATCATACTTGAGGTTAGTGCACTTTAAGCCATGCTTTGAAGCTTAATCATGCTTAATCTTTTCTTAAACTTTTTAATTCAATTTTTCTTGAATTAATACTCTCTTAAACCATGATTAGAGCATTTTAATACCCTAGCTAAACCATTCCACATGTCATTAAGAAAAATGACACAACAAGCCCAAACCATGCTTCAATCGGTTTTGTGCATTGCCCTTTGTAATGCTTGGACTGTTTTGCCCTTGGACCCAACATTTTTGTGGTTTATCCTCAAGGGTATTATAGTCCTTAAACACCTTATGAGACCCTCCCAAACTCAGTTTGAGCCTTGGACGAAATTGGTTGCATCAACCAACTCAAAGAACCAAACAGGGTGCACCTTGGTTTAGTTTGTTTAGGAACCAATTGGATTGAGTTTGAACCAACATCCTGTCATGGTTTGCACCACCACCCCATGCCACCTCCTTCTCCACCCAATCACTAAGAAGTCCCATGACCATCATGAAGGATTTTGACTTATTTTTGCTGCCCAAAAAGATCCAAAACTGAACTGATTTTCTGCCACCACAAAACCACATTCATCCACCTGTTTTCAAGGGTGGTTTGAAGGATTTTCTGCCATCCAAATGATGCCCCAAGACCTGGAGTCATCTACAGGACCCTTGCAGCTACTGTGGAGAGGAAATGATGGTGGTTTAGGGCACTATTTGATTATGCACAAGTAACCTAAGCTCATGCAAGCATTTTCCAGATTTGAGCACCTCCCACTTCACCCAATCACCAAGCACCCAAGCCAACGTCCCTCACCCCTTGTCCACCTATAAATAATTTCCTCCCCTTCTCATTTCATCCACACCACTACTCCAAGCATCATCTTGAGCCTTGAGAGCATTTTCTTTCTTAGAGATCAAAAGAGTACAAACCGAGTGAGTTTTGGTGAGTTCCTGAGTGTTCTTGTGTAAGGCAGTCTAGAGAGCTTGGAAGACCACAAAATTTGTAAGTTTTCTTCCTTTTGATCTTAGCTAGCATGTCAAGCTTTGTTTCCAAGTGTTGGTATGAAATTTGGTTGAGTTTTGAGAAGGTTATGATGCTTAATGCAAAACCGGGTCAATTAAAGGAATGTTTGAATGATTCAATGTTTTTAATTGGAAGTTTAGCTATGAAATGTCCTAAGCATAATTTTATATGATCTATCATTATCCTAGCATGATTATAAAAGGTTAAATTTGTGATTAGAAGCATGTCATGATGGGTTTTAAATCTATCTTGTTTTGATCATCAAGCATGAATATGTTTTAAGCATATTGGTGATTAATGATTTCTTAGTTTTGATTACTCAAGGGTTAGACTTCATAATGTTCCTAAAGATGTTAGTGATCATTAATGATTAAAGAAAATCTCATATGCATGCATTCATAGTTGAAAATACACATAGGCATCAACTAGGATGCATGCCTCAGGTTGGGACTAATTGGACAAGTTCCACTTTGAATTTTGAAAATATAAAGGCATAGATGGTTTTAGAATGCCAAAAATATAAATTCCATGAAAGTTGGTTAAATTTGGAGTTCGTTTACAATTAGTGAAAATTTAGAACCTAAATGTCAATTTTTGAAAGTCTAGGGGTATTTTTGTAAATACCCAAAATTTTGAAGCCTTTGATTTTGAACCTATCCATAAGATAATTAACCCTAACTTAGTATACACATGATTTACGCAGCTACGACGCTAATTTCAAATTTCTCCTGAAGTTTGTAAGTTGGTCTCTAACTTACACCTTAATAAATTTCTTATGAATTATTGATAAATACTTCATTTATTCTTCAATTATCATTTTGAGTATAAATTATCATGTTATATGAAATATTGAGTGCATACTTACATAACATATGAAATTTTCACCATTTTTGCATATTACATTTATAAATGTCATTTTTGCATGAAATTTACTACATATGCACATGTCATGAAAAATATTTTTTAAAGCATAGCATGAAAATAATTGTTGTCACGACCCCAAAGGCCGAGATGGGGAATTATCCTGGTGGAACTCCTCTGTCCACTCTGGAGTGTTTAATAATGGAGTGGTAACCCCTGGGTTGACAAAGAACAGTCAACAGGCTTCGAATGAGTTCTTTTCAAAGAACACCGGAGCGAAGTCAACATGTTATGACACCTAACGCTGGTGGGTGTATATGTTATAATTTTTATGATGTTATGTTATTTACTAATGCATTGAGAACGAGTCTATAGACAACATAGTTTCAATGTAAGTTATACAACGGTCACCGGCAGGTACTCACAGTGCATATGGGGAACTGTGACACTACCACACGTTATGTTATTAATTAAGATAATGATGTATGTCTATGATGAAGAAAATTTATGATGGAATTTTTATAAAGAAGTTATGTCTTTTAAAAAAATGATGACGAAATTAGTTACTAAGTAAGAACCCGTGTCTCCATATTTAAAAAAAAATGTTGAGAAATCTAGATGGGAGACATGCATACTGATTTTCCACAAAACATGCATTGCATATTTATCATTTTTCATGATTGATTTATTTTTGTGTCAGTTAGTTGTTTAACTTATTGAAATTTCAAGTAAATCTCACCCTTTTATGGGATCACTAGCATTCCACTCAGAATGATAGAAGTTGTGTCAGGAATCGACCAGGACGAGATTGATGGAGCACTGGGTTCACATGATTGAGGAGGAGCCGGATCTGGAGAGGAAGCTAGACTTAATTTTGATGTTCATAACCCAAGTCCTTTATGCTATAGATCGCATTAAGAGAATGATATGACTTTGTATATAAGTCTATGCTACTATAGTATTTCGAACATGATGATTATCTAATGAAGTTGGGATGTTTTAGTTATTCTGGCATATTTTCACCTTAACCTTTTCTTTTCGCTGCGATTATTGCATACTTCTAGTTGTATACTAGGATGCATTGCATATTAACTGTCATGAACGGGGGTATATAACCTTATGCTGTATGTCCCGATGCTCTAAGTCTCCGTTCCATCCCAAGCGGGGATTGGGGGCGTCACAGCTTACTTACAAAAGTGTTAGAATATCCCATTAATTTTGAGAAGATGACTGATGTGCCATCTGCAGCACAACCTGATACAACTTTTTATAGGGAAGATGGGTCTTTAAAGTTAAATTGTCGTCTCTATCAATATCTACATTTTCAAGCATGGGAAATTGGATACCACATAAGCCAAGCATTGTTAGACATGGTAATAGTGTTGTCCCACCAGCTTTGGGACACCTTGGCAGCTTATCAAGGAATATCGTTGGAAAGGAATGGACTTGGCTCCACTAGCTACCTCTTTCAGAAGGGATTGATAACTTGATCATAGAATTGTATCACAACTCTTAACCTTGAGGACAAGATTTTTTAAAGAGAGGGAATTTGTTATGATCCTCAATTAAACAAACCGCACCGTTTTGAAGGCCAATAAAGAAAGCTGAGCTACAAGTAGTCTACAGCTTGCCGTTTAGATCAATAGTTGTTGCAACATGTTATTTCTATTCTATTTTACTTTCCACATGTTGCATTTTCATTAGTTTTGTTAGTCATAGGCTACCTCCATATGTAAGCTAGAAAGGGCACAGTGAGAGGCATCTGGAACGTTATTGTAGATGGCATTTTCATCTTCTTGGAGGAATTGGGGAACCTCAAATATCCCAAAGCATAGCCATTGCAGTATTCATTTCTCTTGTATCTTGCTTACACATTTCCACAAACACTTTCTGTGCACTCTGTTATTCAACCCCCGTATAACCATTTCCAATTCTACACCAGCTCATTACAACACAGAGAAGGAAGCTTAAGAAATATTATAGGAATTAATTGGGTTCATAACATCAAATGCATCAAGAGCTTTTGAGCATTTTGGGCGGGAGAGGGATGTGAAACATGAGCGGGAAGGGAATGGGTTCTGTCTTTCTTTGCATTGATGAAGAAAATGAAACGGGTTGTTGTTACGAAGTCTTCTCCATATGCTGTGTACAAGAGGACCCAAGGACCATATTCACGCATCTGAGTCTTTTTCAAGACTTTGAAGAGCTACAAAAGGTAATTTTATTTATGTGTTTCCACGAATTTGAGATTTCTTTTGTGGGTTTCATCAGATCTGACATTTTGTTTGATGTTAGGGTGGGTTCAATTCATAATTTCCTAGATTTTCCTTGGTTTGAAGAATTTAAGGTCTCATTTGGATAGTTAGATGAGATGAGATGAAAAATCTGTAAATAATAGTAAGATGATTTGTGAATAGTAGTGAAATAGTTTGAGTTAAGATTTTTATTGAGTTTTGGAAAAGGAGAGAAAAAAAATTGAACAAAAATATTATAAACTTAAAATATTGTTAGAATATAATTTTTTAATATAATTTTTATTTTAGAATTTGAAAAAGTTGAATTGCTTTTTGTCTTTTATATGAAAATTTGGAAAAATTATAATGATTAGATAAAAAAAATATAAAAGAGAAATTAAAAAGTATTTGTGTTTGGATAATGTTTAGATGTTGAGATGAGATGTTATGAAATGAAATGAGATATGATGAGATGAGCTCAATTGCCTATCCAAACGGGGCTTAGGTGTGTGGTTGCTTAGAAAAGTAGTATATGCTGGAAAAATTAGTATTTTTGATACCTTGTATGTTTTCTTGTCTTTAGTTTCAGGAAAGGTAAGATCTTGCATAAGAAAAGCCAAAAAACTTGAATTTCTTCTCTTTTTTTCCTCTTGGTTTATTTTTATTTTTTTCTTACTTCATCCTCTAGTGGGTTGCTAGAAAAAACTGATATGAAAGGAAATGAAATTGAGGTTTGAAATATGATTTCTTTCTATGACCATTGATGATGTCTAATACAATTAAAGCTATTCTATTCAGCAGTCCTATACCATACACATACAGAGGAAAAAAATAAAAAATAAAAGCAGGTGTGTGGTATAGGACTGCTTAGTAGAATCTTTCATATAATTAATATAAATTCTCTTTTGGGAGGGTTAGAGGAGGGTGCGCTCATATTTTCCGTTGTGTTCCAAGCTTTCCCATCATGCAAACTGACCATTGGGGCAAAAACTGAAGATATTTAGTAATGACATAAGTTCATTTCTATTTAAGTTTTTGTCTCCCTATATTCCGTGTTTATTAAAAAGTTTCCCTGTATGTATTTGCATTTTGCTCTTTTGAATATTATTTATTGTGTTTTTTTTTTTTTTTGATTATGTAACACTCAACCAAAACATGAAAAGGGACCAAGGAGACATTAAGATTTTGGCAATTATGACTAAAGAATTAGGCTACGTGAATATATAGGCTTTTAGGAGAAATGATCTTTTGGGTAATGAGGGCTAAGATTTAGCCAAATGATTTCCATTACTTAAATTAGGATTTTTGGAGATTCTTGGATCAATGGACTTGGAGATGAACCTATAGCATGTTGTAACATAGCCCGCAAGAAATTTAATGGCGAAATTTCTATAGGGTTTAGGAATCTCGTGAACCTCGTGAAAACTCCATAACTTTTCATGAATCGACCAATCCTGTAGGTTTTAGTCTGTCAGCATAGTCAGTGTTACCACTCACTATGGTGCCACAAGTGCAATTTTATTTATTTGAGATAGTTAGAAGTGTTAGAATGCGATATAGTCTGCGCCAGTAGACTTGGTTGATTATTTAGGATTTTATGGCTCAATAAACCCATTTTTAGTTTTTGGACAAAACGCATATTTGAAAACGCGCTTTGTTTATTTCGAAGAACTTCGGAGTTGAATTTTGCTAAACGAATTGCATAGTTAGGTTAGTGTGTATATTTAAGATTTTTTAGTGCAAATTTTATTCACTTTTTTTGGAGTGAATATTAATCTTGATAGTAGCATCAAGTGCAGTGTTTTAAAAAATCACAGTGTGGAATGTAACGTCCCGTCCCCGACGGGTCCAGAGAGTTACTCATGTCACCTAAAAATTATTTTCCAACCACTTAGTACATACTCCAATTTTTCTCTATCACACAAAATACTCAATAATCCACATCAATTACTCCAGTAATTATTCTTAGACAATACAAAGTCTTAATATAAACATCAACTTCCCAACATATCACATTATCAGAGCACAACAAGCTTATTGAATAAAAATCCTCAATACTCATATAAACCTTCTATGCTTAATCCATTATTCTTAACTCATCTCACCCATGCTCCATATTCTTGATTCTCAGTTGAATTATTCAAATCATCTGAAAAATATTGTAGAGATAAGGGGTGAGTTATCAACAACTCAGTAAGCAGAGAACATATACTAGTATGCAAACATGAACATTTACAAAGTTTAAAATGCAGAACAAAATTTTTAGTTTCAGAATGCGGAATCATAAACATATGCTTTCAGAATGCAAAATCACATGTTACCAAAATATTAGAGTCAGAGAATATTCTTATTCAAAATTCCTTTGGCATAACATAACTGAACACATCATATCATAATATAATTCCATGTTTAACCCCCGTGGTAGGGTTGTGCAAACCCAAGCGGCCAACTGAGCAGAAACATAATGTGAATCTTCCCCTTATTATTCTTGGAGCCCCGAGTGTGCACATAGGAAAGACCACGCAGAAAACCACTTTGTTTCCAAAGTGGGTGCACCAGAATCAGAAAAGTTAGTACCAACCCAAATAGAGGCTACAGTTTTACACCCGTGGTAAGATCAGAATAGAACAGAAACATAATGTCAAGCCAGAGGTTTCAGAAATCACATCACAACATATCAGAGTACAGAACATTTTCAGAACATAAGAAAATCAAATCACAAAAATATAACTTATGCACAAATTTCATATTCGCTCCCTTTTGTACAGTTCAGAAACAAAAAGTCAAAATAAGCTCATGACTACACCAGTCATGACAGAAAATAATTTCTTCTTTTACAGAATTTCATGAATAACAAATAACTGAGGTTGTTTCCAAAATTTCTTTTCATAACAAAACATGCATATTTTTCAAAATCAACCTCAGATCATTTTATTTTATGCAAAGTGTAGCATAGGAACCTTGTTTACCTGGACTCCTTAGCTTTTCAAAAATTTCCTCAACAATGCCGAACAAATATTAATCGTCACCGATAAGATAATCACATAATTCTCGTAAATTTCTGATCAATCATGTATTTCGATATGTAAGCCTAAGCTTCTAAAATAACCTATTTTAATTTCTCAAAACTTAAAATTCTCATAATCTCAAAATATATCATCACTTTCTAAAATCATCAATGTTCATTTAATAACTTCGACTAAAACATTAAAAATCTAACTTATTCACTATTGAAGTGTAACTATAAAATATAATACTAGATAATATAATTATAAAAAATTTGAGTGAAACTTTAGCTTGATAAAAAAATCTCAGCCCAATAAAAATTACTAAACCAGTTTATCAAACATAATAAAATCAAGTCTAATAAAAAATACACAAGTCTATCAAAATGATGTATGTCTAATTAATCTAAGCCCAGCCCAGTAGAAAAATAGCTCACTAAATTTAAACACCAATTAGTTAAAACTAAGCCCATCAGTATAAGTCTTGTAGTCCATAAAAGCCTTTCCAAAATTTAAAGCATGTTTTTAAAAATAAAAGGGTAGGAAGGTAAAAACACACTCTTCTTCTTAACCGATATATCTAATATATCGTTTCCCTTTTAGTAAACTATGATAGAGACAAAAGAAGACTAAAACATGCGTGGTGGCAGGGGCTTACTCAAGGAGAAACCAAGCGGCAGCGTGCGACGGCTGGACTGGGTAGGCAGTGGCGATGCGGTTGGAGAGCAGGCGTGCGGCGGTGAAGCTGCCTACGCAGGGCGGCGAGAGAGAGAGAGATGCGAGAGAACGGAAGGTGAGTGCACAAGAGAAAAAGGGGAGCAATGTGAGAGGGACTCACCTTGTGGGTAACAATGAAGCAACGACGAAAAGGCTGGTAGCGGCGGAAGTGTGATCCTTAGCGGTTGAGGCAACTGGTGTGGGCGATGGCTTAAGGGCAGTGGGTTGGTTGTGCCATGACCGCTTTGTTTCGGCTGTCCAAAACATAGGAGTTTCATGGCTTGCAACAGAGGCTACGGAAGGCGTTGGGCTGCAACTTCGTGTGGCTGGGCACGGTGGTGAGGTCTGGACTGAGGTTCACATGGGGTGGACGAACTGGACGGCAACAACTTGGGGGTGTAGTGGGTCACGGAAGCAGATTCACACTCTGTTTTTGGTGAAAGAAAATGGAGGCTGTGGTTGACGGCAAGGGTCCTCGCTAGCGGCAGTGGAGTGGAGATCTCAATTTGACCTTCTGTGAAGAGGAGGATGAGCGGCACTTATTCTAGGGTTGAGGGTGCTTAACAATGTATAATATATAAATAGGAAATAGATAAAACCTAGTGAAAAAGGAAGGAGGGACGTGCGTGAAAATGGAAAATAGACGTGAAACTATGCAATGAGGAATCTAGACTCGTTTCCACAGGCCTGAGCTCTTTAGCCTAAAGAAAAAAAATATAATCGGCCCACGTCTTGGATCATGTATGGTATTAATGCATGGGCTTTTTCCTCAAGTTTTGGGCCTCGACTCAACCTAAAAAAAATACACTTGTCCCATAAATTTTTCGAGTGAAGATCCACTTGGTCCATTAAAAGATTTTAAACCTAATTATCAAACCTATTAAAAAATTATATTCCACCAAAAATATCTTAGGCCCGAACTCTCTTCGAAAACGTTTTACTCGCAATCCCAAATGGGCTTTTCATAACTATAAACTCAAAAATTTTGTAAAGTGGGCTTGGCTGGTCCCGGGTGCTACATGGAATGTCCAAATTAGGTTAGAGAAGTTTTATTTGGATATTTGGTAAGATCTTAGTCACATTTGGTGAATAGCATTGGACACTTGGCACCAAGAGAAATCATGAGATGGAAATGTGAAGGAAATCAAGGTGTGAAATCATGACACCTAAGCAAAACCCTAATCCTTCCAACCATCCAATTTGAGTTAAACCAAAGAGGGTTTCAAAATTAGTGAAACTCTAAACATTTAAAATCCAATTGAAACCCCAAAACTTGGTTGAAACTGAAATGCTAACCGGTTTCCCCAAACCCTAAAATTGGCTCCGAACTCTAAACTAAACCTATTTCTAGCACTGTATTTAATCACTTGATTAAATCACTTTCATTTACTATTAATCCCTCAAATTCATGTTATGACATCATTATTTAACCCTTTAAACCTTGAAATTTTGATTGGGCTAAGAAAATTAGATTTGGGCTTGATAGCATCTCAAACCCTAACCAAACTCTATTTGAATTCCAAAATGAAGCCCACTTGTTTAAGGGCCATTAGGCCCATGAATTTTGGCCACATTGGCAAAGCTTTTTGAGGAAGTTTCCATCTTCTCAAGGCTGACCATGCACTGCTCAAGACAACCCTCAAATAGTCCTTGATGAAAAAGAGAAGGCCACCTCACCACCACCTCCTACACACCATCATTCATGTGTCATTTTATGACCTCAATTCACTCTTCCAAATGTGTAAGGGGCGTGCATATCATTATATCACTCATTTCATCCCTTTTATTTACATTCTTGGAGAGAACACTTAGAGTTTTCTCTCGAGCAATTTTCTGAACTTTCTTGCCTCCAGTTTTCGAAGCCCTTGTATGTATTATCTCACAAAGCTTCTTTCATGAAAGTTGTTCCTCTTTGAGTCTAGTTTCTATGAGTATTTATTTTGTTCAATTTAATGGTTATTTGATTAATAAAAATTTATTTTAACCATAGAAAGGTCAATTTGGGCGGTAAATTGGATAGTGTGTTGTGTTTGGAGTTTTTGACCAAGGTAATGGAGAGATCTTGGTCTGAAATTTTCATGGAGTGTTTTCAACATGTTTATATGAATATTTTTTTAAGATTCGTTGCATGATTAAAACTTTTGATGAAAGATTTTTTCAAATCTAGAAACTTAGAAACTAGAAGAAGAAAAATAGTTTCTGTTATAAGAAAGTTTTGTGGTTTAATCTTACTCCAATGGCTTTGATAGTTTTATTTGATGACCCTAAGCCTTTTATCTACATCTTAGGATGTTAGTTTGAAGAGTTTTGGCGTTAGTTTCAAAGATATGAATTTTAAGTTTAATGCTTGGATCTACTTTAGGACACATTTTTAAACCATATGATGTTGTTGGTTTGAAGACTTCATCATGGTATGTCTCGGGTCAAGTGTTTGATCAAATAAAATTTGAGAAAAACTGATGTTTTTGACTAAGTGTTGGAGCCGAGTACTTCAAGTTAGATTTTGTGATTTTTGGTGACTTTTATGTGTTGATTCAAAGCATGTTAATTCTTAGGAATGTGTTATGAAAATGTTAGTAGAAATTTTTAAATTCTCGGAAGTTCTTGGAGATGTTTTGAAAATGTCAAAACCTTGAGATTCAAAGATTTGTGTTTTGGTTAAATGTTCTGAGATTCAAATCTTTTGCTTAAAAAGTTTTGTGTGTATGTGAAGTAGATTTTTGTGGTATGTTTTAAGCATGTTTTTAAGCTTAGGATATGAGGATCATTGTTGCAATATTTCAATTTGATCTTGAGTTTTGAAGTTGGATGAAATTGCAATAAAATCAAGAGATATGGCCTTTGGAAGTTTCTACCTTAGAAACAATTGGCGATTATCATTTTGAAATTAGGTATCACCCTAGTAAAACTAACGTAGTAGCATATGTGTTAAGTTATAAAATGCAAGCTAAAATCTCTTCAGCTTTGTAACAACCCGCTCCTTCTTCTTACGTACGGTTCTTCCTTCTTACGTACGCTTCTCTCTTTCTGACGTAAGATTCCTTCCTTCTTACGTAAGCAAGTGTTGAGACAGAAATTATGTAAACCGTCCGCCCCTTCTCTCTAGCGATTATGAGCCTTGTCAGGCTTGCCGAACCATGATGGCGTGTTTTGAAGGATATTGTACGACTTCTAGGGCACGTCCAATGTTTTAAATGTGCTGGAAATATTTATAAAGAGTATTTCCAGTGTTATCGAACTAAGCTTGATTTTAAATATGACAATTATAATATTCTTCAAGAGCTCCAAAAATATTATAATTGCCATAAATCATTTTAATATCATTATTAAAATGATTTCAATTATTTAAGATATTATGAGATTTAAATTATGTTGAAAACTTTTATTAATTAAATGGTTTTGTATTCTTTAATATGTTAAGTGAGACTTCATCATTTTATTCATCATTTTATTAATGATGAAGGAATATTATGTTATAAACTAAAATTAGTTTAAAATAATATTCTACCTTAATTCCTCTAAGCGTTTTTAATTAAGTTAATATTTACGCATTTTCAAATTAATGTTTGAGATCCATCGTTAGATCATTACGTGGATTTCCGGACGAAGGGACTGGGTTAAATACCCAAACCCCCTCTCTTTCCCCCTCATTTCCCGTAGCTCTCCCTCTCTCCTCCCTCTCTCAAGCGTACGTTGTACGCAGTCCCACCCCACGCCCGATTACTCCACGCCTCAGCCCGGCACCGCAGTGCGTCGGTAGCCCTCACCGCCGGCACCACCAACTCCACCTCATGCCAGTGAGTCCTCCCATGCCGGTCCCTCTCTCTCACGCTCCCTCTCTCTCTCCGCTGGCCGTGCACTGCCCGAACGGGCTTAGTGCTTACTGCGCCGCCGTCCGCCACCCAATGGCGCCACCACCTCCACGACAGCTTCCTCTTCCACCGGCCATCACCCTCCAGCAAGCTCAGGCCCTCCCATGTAGCCACCTTTCCCGTCGCATGCACAAGAGACCCACACACGGCTTCACCGTGCGCTGCCTCTAGCGCCGCCGTGCGTGGCACCCGTGGCCACCAAGCGATGCCATAGACCTCCTCTCCCCTTCCCCTTCCTCCTCCACATGACCCGAGGCCAGAAGCCCCCTCCTCCATCTCACGGTTTCTCCCTCTCTCACGCACGGGTTGCACACCCTCCACCACCGTGCACCGCCAACCATGGTAGATGACCACCACCTCCAGCCTCCTTAGGCCACCACCGAGCTATCCCAACCGCCCATAGCTCCGATCTACCACCCATGCACGCACACTCTCTCTCACTCTCCCACGGTTTCTCCTCCATCGTGCGGCCAGATCTGCCGCCGTGAGCCACCGTGGCGCACCCCAGTGCCACTAGGAGCTCCACCAGCAACCCCTCAGTCCAACCCTAGGTCCAAACCACTACTTTGAGTGGTGGTTAGTCACTACACGTGATGGACAGCCACTATGCGTGGCCGACCGCCACTGTACACGGCTAGATCCGCCGTGTTACGCTCCTTGCCACCATCACAAGGCCACCACGAGCCCTTCCAAGACCACACCTAGCTAACGTACATGGGTTAGCCGCCACGTACGATACTTCCGACATCATCGGCTGTGACGATCAACGAGCAACGCACGGGTTATCCCATCGATGGTATAACCCTTTATCCCTCGTTATTTATGTTAGATATTGATTAGTTGACTAGGTTGTGGACTGTGCTGTTGGTTTTGTGGAGTTGTTGTATTGTGATGTGGTGCTGTGTAACGAAGTGTTGGGCACTCTGTGTAATGAAGTGTTGGGCATATCTGGGTTGTATGGAGGTGTATTGTGCCGTGTAGTGTGCTGTGAAGTGTTGGGCATAATTGGGAAGTGTGCTGTGTAGTATTGTGGACTGTGTTATAATGATGACATGGTGTAAGTGAAATGGGAAGAGTACACGCTGTGTGTACTCTGTGTGTGGCGTAGGGTGAGACAATGAGAGTATATGTAAATATACCTTTCTGGCATATTGTAAAGCGGGATGAGTACACGTAGAGTGTACTCTGTGGTGCAGTGCATGTAAAAGGAGTACACGTGGAGTGTACTCTATGTGGCGGAGTAATGCACCATATGGCTGTATGCCATAATGGTGGTGTGACGTGGTGTATGTGGAACAGGAAGAGTACATGCTGAGTGTACTCTGTGTGGTGAAGTGATGTACTATATGGCGGGTACGCCATAGTGATGATGTGGCATAGCATGTGAGAAGAGAGTACTCATGGGATGTACCCCATGAGGTGCAGCGATATGCTGTGTGGCGTGTCGCAGTGATAAGAATGGTTGTGTGATTTATGGGCGTGGAATGTGACGAGTAGAGTTGGGAACTGTGGAACAGTGTCCCGGAGTAATTAAGGTGAAGCCTGTAATCTAAGGTGACAAGTGTCACCGTGTTGGACTTATGGCTGTGAATAAGAATGAAGAAGCGAAATAAGTATAAGAGTACGCAGCGGAAGCATGACTGGGCAACGTCACCTCGTGACGTGGTTACTGACAGTTGTGCTTGCCATGTGGTGAAGTGATAGGGTATGAATGGCGTAATGGGAACGTGACAAGATGTCACGATATGTCGGGAGTACGAAAGGAATCGTACTCATGATGAGTTAGGAATTTATGTACCAGAATGTTGGGTAACGCGACAAGGTCACGGTGTAGCTTGGGAATAGTCTCGAGCTGTATGACGTGGCATAGGACATGGTTATGATTGGAGTCTTGTCGTGTTAAGTGTTGGGATGAACTGTCAAAAGGACGGGTAGCATGAGGAGTCATGCTAGCCTGGTTAAGAGAAGGTTGGTATCGAAGTATGGCCCTTGTCCCTCCAAGCAGGTGGTCAACGTGTTATATATGTTGATCTTAGGTGATAAGGGGTAAAGTACATGTGTGTCATGGTGAGACACATGTGTCGGACGGACTCACCATGTGTAATGGGTAATCTATCATGAGTATAGTTATACGGTGCTTAAGCCTCAGAGTTGGCTTAGAACTGTGTAGTTTGTATGGATGGGAATGAGGGTTAGTATGGGCTAAGATGCATGAAGAAAGTGACGAGTGTACTGTCTAAGGATGGGATGCGTGACTTAGTTGGCTTAAGTCATGCGTTGGAATGAGGTTAATGAGAAGAATGAGACAGAGGCCTTAGTGTCTTAATCCTAAGGTGAATCATGAGTTCACTTTAGTGGATGAGCACTCAAGGCAAGACATGAATTGGAAGATGGGGTGACCGTAATGGGTTCCCCGAAGGTTTTAATGTAGTAAGGAACACGTAAGAACACGGGATAGAAGGAGAGTGTTCCAAGTGAATTGTAGCTTATGCTTTCTAAGTTTAAGTTGCTTATGTACTAGATAGAGAATGACGTTAAGGTATGTGTATGCATGTAGGTTGCCATCTGACAAGCACATGAATGGACTGCATGATATGCAAGTAGCATGTAGTCCAGGTAAGCGTTACGTTCATACTCTTCTAGAGTTTTCTAAAAGATACAAAAATGAAAACGAAACGTTTTCCCTTAAGATGCTTTAAGAAAAGGAACGAAGGACGTTTTAAGAAAGAAGACGATAAGTGTTCAAACGTATAAGTATGTACGGCCCCTCCGTGGCAGCCCCTTTTTACGCACCCAAAGTATTAATTGTACGCATGTGAATGGATGACTATACGGCGTATCTATTGTCTATATTTTCTAAGAAAATCAACGAATTGATGTAAATGCATGAAAAACATGGAAACAGACGCTTTCATGGATCCTACGAACTGACGCTTTCATGGATCCTACGAACCGACGCTCTCATGGACGCCACGAGGTAATGCTCGTGGGCACCACGAGAGACGATGTTTAAAAGTGATGCTTGTGGATGCCATGAAGGCCGACGTTTTGAATGTTTTACGATGCCATGAACAAATGTTTTACGAATGTTATGAAAAAACAAAGTTTATGCACATGCTCATGAAAATATGTTTTCTCACGAAAATGAACGTTTTCTCATGAAAGGACATGTTAAAGGAAAGATAAGAAAAGAATGAAAGCTCCAGCTCTTTCGAGCTGGCATGAATGAATGAAAGGAATGAAATGAAAGCATGAAATGTATGAAAATACGTAACGGCCATATGAATGAATGATACGGGGTACCCAATGAATGAATGGGCAGATTGGAATGCCGGGCAGTAGTGCTGGTAGTGCACCCAGTGTTGCACCTTAACGGAATTATATTCCAACCCGGAGCCACGGGTGAATCCATTGGCCATAGGGCAGCTAACCTTAACACATGGGGCGTAACAGTGTGTACCAGCCTATGAAAGTGAAAAGAAAATAAAGTATGTACGCATGAATGTATGAATGCATGAAAGCACGAGAGCACGGACTCTTGAAGAAATGAAGGCATTGACGGGAGAAACGTTTTACGAAAAGAAAGCCCATGTTTAAAAGCTAAACCCCGTCTGGTGACGTTTTCAAAGGAACGCACGCACGACACGTATGCATGCATGTAATAGTATGTACGAATGATGAATGCATGAATGAAAACCTATGTTGTTATATTTTAACTGTATGAAGTAATGCTTACGAGTCTTCGACTCATTTTAGTGTTTATATATGCCCCTCCCCCCACAGGATATGAATGGCTAGGAGGGACACGGCCCATGGGGAAGAGCACGGAAGTTTAGGTACGAGTTTTAAAATGTAAGAGAGGCCTTTTTATTGTAAAATCAATGTTTTCCGCTGTGAACCTCTTTTCTTACCAAAGCACATTTTATTCTTATAAACGTAGAGTCTTGCACCTTGGATATGCAAGAGAAAAGTTTTAAGGGAACAGTAATTCCCGTCGTCCTTTCTAAAAATATTTATAAAAAGTCCCAACATAAGGACGGGGTGTGACAAGCTTCCACCCCCGAAATAGGATATCTCGTATATAACATGAGAAGATTGCTAATTAGGAGCCTTCAACAGGATGCAATCTTAGCTGCAACGTAAGAAATCATGCCCATAGATTGGGAAGAGGTAAGGAGCGTTAGATGGAGGATAGCAAGTAGTTAGACATTAGACGAAAGATTGAAAAAGGGGAAGGGCCAAAGGTATTCAGGATCGGTGAAGATAGTATGTTATATTTCAAGAATCGAAAATTAATTACAGCTAATCCGGAGATTAAAGACAGGATTATAAAAGAAGCACATCAGACTCCGTACACAACACATCATGGAAGTACAAAAATGTAGAAGGATTTATGTAACGCCCCGGTCCCGCACGGGTCGGAGAGTTAATTCCTAACACTTAAACTCACCTTTCAACAATATAAAAAAAATGGACTCCAAATTCCCAATATCATATAGAAAATTAGATTTAAACCACTATACTTAAATCATCTCACCCAAAGCCTCAAAATCTTGATCCTCAGCTGAACCATCAAAATATCTGAAAAATATTGTGGAGATAAGGGGTGAGTTATCAAAAACTCAGTAAGTAGAGAGCATATACTAGCATGTAAATATGAGCATTTATAAAGTTCGGTATGCAGAACAATTAATTTACTTTCAGAATACAGAAACAACATATTTACTTCTGAAATGCATAAACAAATCTTGGAACAAAACATCAGAGCGAAATTTTCAGAAAAACAAACTTGTTCTAAAAACAAAGAAAATCCTTTGGCATATCCAAACTGAAACATTATATTCATATCATCTCATAGCATCACATAGGGACAAATACCATGTTTAACCCCCGTGGTAGGGTTATAAACCACCATTATATCCATGGCTGGGCCGTATACCATGTTTCAATCCCGTGGTAAGGTTATAAACCACCATTATACCCGTGGCTGAGCCGTATTCCATGTTTCACCCCCCATGGTAGGGTAATAAACCACCATTAATCCATTATACCCGTGGCTAGACCGTATACCATGTTTCACACCGTGGTAGGGTTATAAACCACCATTATATCCGTGGTTGGGCCTTAACAGAAAATAGAATAGATATCATCGGAATTAGATCACATTTAGATATCGAATCAGAACTTCATGCCAAGGTTTTCAGATGACACATTATATCGAAACAAAATACTGAATAGCTTCAGATCATCTCACATGTTCGAAATAAACAGACACCAAAACATCTTCATTTATTCACAGCAAAACTTTTAGATTTTCATATTCGCTCTTTTTGCATAGTTCAGAAACATAATGTACAAAATTAGCTCATATCTATACCAGTCAAGACAGAAAATAATTTCTCTTATATAGAATTTATGAACATGCAAAACAAACATTTGAGGTCGTTTTCAGATTTATTTAAAAAAAAAAACAAACATGCACATTTTCAAAGTCAACCTCATTTCATTTCTTTTATGCAAATCTAGTATATGAACCCCGCTTACCTGGGCTTCTTAACTTTACAGAAAATTCTCCACAACAGTATTGATCAATTGTCAATTGTCACCTATAAAAATTCATGTAACTTAAATAAATCTCCAATGAATAGATAGTCTCATATTACACCTGAAGTACCTATTTTAATTCCTCAAAAACCTAAAATTTCTCTTAATGCTAAAAGAGAAAGTCTATAGGTAACCGGCGTGAGGAACCGCGGGGAAACCACGTCCCACGTGGCAAAAATAATACGATGCCGTTTTTGTCTCCTTCGTTAGTCTTCCTCTTTTCATTTTCATCTGAGAGTTTTCCCCAAAATTTTTCATCTTCCCTCCATCTTCCCATTTCCCAATGGTTCCAGACCTCCCTTCCATCTTCAAGCATTCGTCTTCCACCATCCCCACTCGAAATCTTCCACCATCGCCACACATGAAACCGAGATACTTCGAGCTTCCCTTCGATCCCATGCCTCCCCCTCCGAAGCCGAAGACACCGAAGCTCTCCCTCCCCCTTTGAAGCTGGAAGACACTGAAGCTCTGCCTCCCCCTTCGACGCCAAGCTTTGCATTTCTCCCTCCCCTTTCCTTCTATTTAATAGAAATTTTCCTTGGTGCAGGATATCTCGGATGCTCAATGGAGGAACTTTGGTGGCCAATAAGTCGAGGCTTATTTTGGTTTAAGAGAGAGGGGATGTCCGTTGTTTTGCTTGGTATGTGCTTTTCATTATAACTCAACTCAGTTCTTGAACAATATTTTTAACACTTTGTGTGGCGTTTCTCTAATCGTCATAGATTTGTAATTCCTTCTAATTTTTTATTTCATTCATTGCAACCCAACACTCTATTTACATTTGTCAATACAAAGAAAGTCAAAACATAAGCTTGAAAATCTACTCTGATGTTAAGCGTTATGGAAGAAAGTTATCATTTTCCTTTTTTGGTTTCCAAAACACGAGAAAAGAAAGTTAAGATTGATAGTTGAACAGAGTATCTAAATTTTGTAGTTGGATTGCATGGGCTATGCTACTTCAGGCATATATAATTCTTGGTTTTCTGGTTTTTGATTAGAACAAGTTACAAAGTATGGCGAGGGAGAGAATATTGTGGGTGTGATATGAGGGAGTGTAAAATCTGTGACAAGAGGGAACTCAGTTCACGTAAAGCTAGCTTATATTCTGGGGCTATGGGTTTCCCCCAACCACAGGTTCTCTTTGATCAACGTGCTTTTTTTATTCTAATATCATTGATTACCACCCTCAATAAAAAGAAGAAGAAAAATAAAGAACGAAACAAATTTGCTTTTTTTTTTGCCAATTCTTATCATATTCTTTGATGTTAATATCATTGTTATCCTTGTCATAATCTTTAATTTGACAAAAAATTAAAAGGATAAGCCTTTATCCTGCGTAGGGTACAACTACAAACGATTTTCAAAACTCAAATGTTCTCCGACGCTCAAATATGGTGTGATATGTCGTTAGGCAAAGCCTCCTTTGGATGTGACTGAGATCACAAATGAGGCACGAGGTGCAATCATTTGGTGTATTGTTTTGGACAAGATTGCTTTGCTATAACCCCAATAAAAAAATTGCACGGCAACACGCAGGAGGAGCTCCCAGAAGTTCTTCTCGGAACATGTCAAATTAATCATCTGGACGCATCAAAATCAGTGGTGGTAGAACCGTAATTTTATCCTGGAGGATGCATCCAAATATTTCCCAGGTACTGTATGTTGACTCCAAGACAAAACAAGGATGGTGTCAAGAGAGTCTGCCTTGTTCATAGAATTTACTTGTGCATAGGCATTTTTTCCATCCAATATGGATGCAATGTAATGTGTAACTATAATTTCAAGTTGTAACAATGCAATTTGTAAATCGTGGGTTCCTTAATTGTGCTTTCATTCTTCGATTATTATTCTTTTAATAGTATTTGTATAATAATATGTAACATTATTTTTTAATAGAGTAAGTTGGTCAGATTACTATCCAATATTATACAGTTCAAACACCATAACATTGGTTTTTGGAAAAACATTTGAAGTATGAGGGATATTACTAAAATCTTGTGGAAATCAGCTCTGTATTTCAAGGAATTGGGGAAATATCTGCAGGAAATATGTTTAAACTCAACCTGACTGCTATACAAAGTAACATAAAAGAGAACAATATTAGTATCTTTGCAAGACATTGACGAAAGTTTCCAAATCAAAGCATTATGATCCCTATTCTTGCAGAATCTCTTGATGCCTAGTCAAGGTGTGAGAAACCATTTATGATCCCCCTGATGATACCCAAGCTTGCATCTGTGAATTTACCTGCTGGAGTTGCTTTAACAGTCAGTCTATCCCATATTCAAAATCATGCTCTGAAGTATCAGTTTTTGCCATGCCCTTTGTAGAAACAAACCACCTTACGATATGAATTCATTTGTTCATCCAACTGATCTTCAAGCTTCCGAGCCTGCAATCACATACGGATGAAATACTCACCGGAAAAATTACATTTACCACCTAGCAAGAAATTAAGAAATAAAATGCACACAATACAACCCATGATGAATGCCCTGTTCAGTACATACAAAAATATTAACAGGCATATACGTTCTTAGAAATAAAATGCACACAGTACAGCCCATGAAGAATTATGCAGTCCTATCATTTGAGATCTAATAGGCTAAATTGTTTGTTCAAGCTCATAATGAGACAAGAGCTAAATCAGCAAAGATAAATTGGGTTGAAGAGGTCGGTAGACAATGTAATTATAGCAAGAAATTCTTCATTTATTTGTCGATTTACCTTCTTGTCCAATATTTGAGAGGTTGCGCCCCATACATATAGCTAACGTTTATATGGCCAATGATTGCAACAATTAGGATCAGAGATTAAATTTAGATGAGGAAAAGGCCATCTTTACCTAAGATTTGTACATGTATAATACGTTGATGATAAAATGTCATTGCCATCCGTGGAGAAAAAAAAAAAGAAATCCCTAGTTTTAACAAATGACCAGGAAAATGGAAAAGTTCCCAAAGGAGGGAGATGCAGAAATTTCTTTTATTATAGGTATGGCGATAATTGAAGCAATAAATTAGGAATCACAAGCTGATCTCAGACATTCAATTTTCCACTCAGTAGAAACTCCAATTTCAACTGCCGACAAACCGAAGGACAAACAAAACAAAACAAAACAATCGAAGTTTAAACACCTGAACTAGCAGAGTTCCGAACTTCCTTATTATATATTTCCCATCAATCAAGTAGAATTAAAGAGAATGATTAAAAGAGGAGAACAAATCGAACCTATTTGCGAAGGGCATCCCATGAGCTCGACACATCCATCGTTCCTCCAATTTCTCTGGTATATTCTCCAAAGTTCCACTTCTCCCTCTTTTTCTTGTTTCTTGTATTTCTCTAAGAGATTTGGATTCTAGAGGTTGTTTGACGACGACGATGTAGTGAGGAAACGGGAGACCCAAAGACGATGACGACGACGCAGTGAGGAAACGAAGCTGTTGAAATTTTGAATTCTTCCCCCCCGTTTCATCCGTTTTTATTTTATTTTTTATTTTTTTATTTAAATATATAGGCTGACGTGGCCAGCCGGTTACCCAATGGTTACGCCCGTCGGTTGTATGTAGCATTGTTGATTCTAAAATACCATCAATTCCTAAATTCCTCAATATCCACATACCTATTAAACTCAGAATATTCCCGAAATTGCATAATAATATTAATAAAAAATAAATAAATATATATATATATATATGTATATATATTGATTGCGAGCTCTGTGTTAGACCCGGGTGTTACATTCTCCTCCCCTTAAAAAAAATTTCGTCCTCGAAATTTGTTAGAACCACAAGCAAAACCTAAATATTTATCCGCTACAACCATTCCATACCTACCCCAATCATCCATCATTTTTTTTTGAACCTAATATTTCAAATTTTAGCTCTCCAATATTGTCGATCATATTTTCCCATATTTCACCTAGCCATACACTTTCGCACATACTGCAATTCCAAGTCTAAACTATAAACCTCAATAATGCTATTAAAGATCAAAATAATAATTCTGAACTCTCCACATAATCCATGAACCTCATACAAATAATGAAATAAACTCTCAAACTATAAAATCACCAAAACCACGCTTCCGTTGTGCACTCTAACAACTTGTAGTCATAAACACATTGTAACTCACTCATGTACCTCTAAAATTAGCTAAACCCCACATTTAACCAGTCCATACATTTTTAGCTCACCAGAATCAAATTTAGAAATTATACCAACATGATTATAGCCTCTAAAACATCAATATCACAAGTCTAAGCCTCAAGTTCCTAACCAAAACTCTTTCCAAGAAGTCAACCTAAAGTCTAAACCCTAAATTTTGTCAGAATCATTTCCTACAGTCCACATAATTACACCTACCAGAATTAAAATCTCGAATGTCTTTAAAAAATCGTTTTCCTAAAATATGCAAAAATCTAAAAATCTCAGATTTCGTGGGACATATTTCATTGGTCCGCAAGTACTAACATATCATCAAAAATCGTATCCGGGTGTCTGCAAAATTCTAGGACACTAAATCTCATCAAAATCACCTTTACAAAAATATGCAGCATCTCTAAACCTCAGATTTCGAAGAAAAATTCAATCCATAAAAAAATATGCAGAATCTCAAACTTTAAATATCATCACACTCCTCATTATAGTCTGTAGAATCTCAGACCTTGAATTTCATCACACTCAATTATACTCTTGAACACTCTCTTTCATTTTTAGTCGCGTTTAGATATGAAATGATTCATAACTGACGACAAGGTGGGATCTGGAAAACTTGCATTTTAATAAACGTTTCAAAATATATAGTTCATATAAACATATGCAAATGGTTTTAACCACAAAAATGAATATGTATAAAATATTTTGAATTTATAACAACACCTATATATATATATATATATATATATATAATGCACACGCAATTGCAGTAACAATATATTTCTAAAATCTAAACCTTATATCATATCCAAGTCAAGTCTTACACCCTACAAAATAAGCATACTGGATCTAAAACCTAAAATATTATAAAAATCATTTCTTAGAGTCTGCAAAATCTAAATCCTCAAATTTATGTACCTCCAATTTGAAATTACTGCTTAAAACCCACAAATATCTAAACTCCAAGGTTTATAATATACAGAATTCAAACCTGGCTCTGATACCAACTGTAATGTTCCGGTTCCGCACAGGTCGGAGAGTTACTTCCTAACACTTAAACTCACCTTTCAACAATATAAAAAAAATGGACTCCAAATTCCCAATATCACATAGAAAATTTGATTTAAACCACTATACTTAAATCATCTCACCCAAAGCCTCAAAATCTTGATCCTCAGCTGAACCATCAAAATATCTAAAAACTATTGTGGAGATAAGGGGTGAGTTATCAACAACTCAGTAAGCAGAGAGTATATACTAGCATGTAAACATGAGCATTTATAAAGTTCGGTATGCATAACAATTAATTTACTTTCATAATACAGAAACAACATATTTACTTTCGAAATGCATAAACGAAACTTGGTACAAAACATCAGAGCGAAATTTTCTGAAAACAAACTTGTTCTAAAAAAAAAAAGAAAATCCTTTGGCATATCCAAACTGAAACATTATATTCATATCATCTCATAGCATCACATCGGGACAAATACCATGTTTAACCCCTGTGGTAGGGTTATAAACCAACATTATACCCGTGGCTGGGCCATATACCATGTTTCACCCTCGTGGTAGGGTTATAAACCACCACTATACCCGTGGCTGGGCCGTATTCCATGTTTCACCCTCGTGGTAGGGTTATAAACCACCATTATACCCGTGGCTAGGCCGTATACCATGTTTCACCCCCGTGGTAGAGTTATAAACTACCATTATACCCGTGGCTGGGCCTTAACAGAAAACAAAACAAATATCATCGGAATCACATCACATTCAGATACAAAATTAGAATTTCATGCCAAGGTTTTTAGATGACACATCATATCGAAACAAAATACTGAATAGCTTCAAATCATTTTACATGTTCGAAATAAATAGACACCAAAACATCTTCATTTATTTATAGCAAAACTTTTAGATTTTCATATTCGCTCTTTTTGCATAGTTTAGAAACAGAATGTACAAAATTAGCTCATGTCTACACCAGTCATGACAGAAAATACTTTCTCTTATATAGAATTTATGCACAAGCAAAACAAACATCTGAGGTCGTTTTCAGATTTATTTTAAAAAAAAAACAAACATGCACATTTTCAAAGTCAACCTCATTTCATTTCTTTTATACAAATCTAGTATATGAACCCTGCTTACCTTGGCTTCTTAACTTTACAGAAAATTCTGCACAACAATATTGATCAATTGTCAATCATCACCTATAAAAATTCATATAACTTAAATAAATTTCCAATGAATAGATAGTCTCATATTACACTTGAAGTACCTATTTTAATTCCTCAAAAACCTAAAATTTCTCTTAATTCTAAAATACCATCAATTCCTAAATTCCTCAATATCCACATACCTATTAAACTCAGAATATTTCCGAAATTGCATAATAATATTAATAATAAATAAATATATATATATGTATATATATATATATATATATTGATTGCGAGCTCTATGCTAGACCCGGGTGTTACAATTTAAAACAAAGCTTTTGGTGGGAAGGCATAAAGAAACATATAGCTGAATTTGTAAACAAGTGTCTTGTGTGTAGAGTGGTAAAAGCAGAACATCAGAAGCCAGTTGGTGAGTTACAACCATTATCAATTCCCGATTGGAAGTGAGAAGATATTTCCATAGATTTTGTGGCTGGACTAGCAAGAACCTCAATGGGGAATAACTCTATTTGGGTCATTATTGATCGCTTAACAAAAAATGCTCACTTTTTGCCTGTTAGGAACACAAATTCTATGGAAAGGTAACTAGATCATTTGTAGCAGAGATAGTCCGTTTACTTGGAGTTCCTAAGATGGGCATGAAATTGAAATTTAGTAGTGGTTATCATCCTCAAATCGATGGATAAACTGAGTGGACTATACAAACTCTAGAAGATATGCTGAGAGCATGTGTTCTGCAAGAAAATGGCAATTGGGAAAAACAACTACCATTAATAGAATTTGCTTATAACAATAATTATCAGACCACTATTGGAACGACACCTTATGAAGAATTGTATGGAAGAAAATGCAGATCTCCTTTGTATTGGAATGAAATAGGAGAAAGGAAGATATATGACCTAGATATACTAAAAGATATGAAAGAGCATATTCTGTTAATAAAGGAAAAGATGAAAGCAACCCAATACAGACAAAAAGTTATGTTGAGCACAAAAGGAGAAAATTGAAACTCAAATGTAGGTGATTGGGTTTATATCAAAGTATTACCTGTGAAAGGAGCTATTTGCTTTGGAAAGAAAGGCAAGCTGAGCCCAAGATATGTAGGACCATACAAGGTAGTAGAAAAAGTGGGTTCAGTTGCTTACCGACTAAATCTTCTGACGAATTCCAAGGAATCCATGATGTATTTAATATATCTTCTCTTAAGAAAAGTTTTGGTAATTAGTTTCCAGCAATCAATAGCTCAGAAATACTTACTAAAACCGAATTTGTCATATGAGGAAGTTCCTGTCTAGATCCTAGATTGGAAGGAAAAAGAACTAAGAAATCGAAAGATTTCATTAGTAAAGGTTTTATGGCAAAATCATGATATACAAGAGGCTACTTGGCGAAAGGAAGATGATATGAAAATAAAATATCCTTATCTGTTTAGGCTATAGTATGTTTGTTGTATAACTTCTATGAATTGTATGCATGTGTTTATTTTGATTAGCATGATAAAAATTGTGGAAATCAATGGGATATCATTAAAAACTCATATTGTTAATATATGGATTCTATTCTTTCCCAATTTATTTTTCAATTAACATGGCTCGAACTAAGAACATTGCACACCAACTCGCTTTATCTCCTAGACGCATAAGGCTACTCCGGGAAGAACATAGGATGTGAGAGAAGCAAGAAGAATTGGATGGTTTGGTTGCCTCTTATTGGCAACAAAAGGAGAAGTTCGAATATCATAGAACGCATGTGTTAGGACATGATGGGCATGGAAACATAAGAATGAGGAGAGCATTACCCCATGAGGAACAACAACCATCCCCAGACCCACTCATTTGGGTTGATGCAACAAGAGCCCGTTGGCAACGCCGTTGTGAAGAACAAAGCCAAAGGCCCAAACTCCAAACCAAACCACTGATCCTAAACATAATAGCACAACTACAATACGACTACAACGCACTACTAATATTTCACGTGATGAGCCAGAATCGAGCTGTGTAGTTGAAGAATGACTAGTACCTAGCGAGTGCCGTTGGTACCTAGAATCTCCTCACCCAAAACATCAAGATCATCCAACTCATCGTCTCACCTCTACCATTTCTAAAAAGAAGGAATACTTGAGCACGAAGAATAGTATATAATGGAATTAAGGGATTTAGAGGTGCAGATAAATATGTATTATGACCCACTTGGAGAAGAACTCATGTACTTTAACCCAGGACGAAGTTTCTAAAGATGACGAGGTTAATTCA
This sequence comes from Juglans mandshurica, assembly GCA_022457165.1. Classification (NCBI taxonomy): domain Eukaryota; kingdom Viridiplantae; phylum Streptophyta; class Magnoliopsida; order Fagales; family Juglandaceae; genus Juglans; species Juglans mandshurica. Next base: position 9,130,333 of record CM039633.1, on the reverse strand, counting down.
CCCCAGCTGACTCCCCAACCAATGTAGAACCTTAGCTTCTCTAGTAAGATCTATCCTTATAAGCACACACACAAACATATGTATATATATATATGTATTGATCTATTGTAACACCCAGGCCGAGCACCAAGCCCAAACTAATCGTAGGTCCGATAATTTTTTTAATTTTATCTTTATTTTGAGTTAATACATAGGAAAAACCCACTTGAGATTTAACGAGTAGTTTTAGAGTAGGCCACGGGCCCTAAAATTTATTTCGACAATATATGAATTTTATTGGGCATGATCATTAGGTTAAAGTTATTTAAGGGATCAAGTGGGATATTTCTATTTTGGAATTGGCCTGAAAAATTTACGAGACAAGATTTAGTTAGTTTAGAATTTGAGTTGAGGCCCATTAATATTTATTAATACTCGATTGAGAAAAGTTACAGACAAACCAAAGAGATTTTTGGATTGATCTAACTGGCCTAATTTATTAACTCATACAATATCCAAGACGTGGGCCAAAGATTTTGAAATGGACCCAAGAAGCCCAAGCTAGTGGGAACCAAGGATCGGACTCCATGCCATGCACGTCTCCACACTCATGCACGTCTCTCCCATTTCTTTCTCTAGGGTTCTAGCAATTTCCTATATATATATACACGCTACACACTTCACACACACATCCTTCATGTAAATTATCTTTAACCTAAGCTAGAGTTGATGCCGCCTGAGTTGCAGTGAAGCAACACCTTTATGTAACTATCGCTAGTCCGCTGCCTAACTCTGTGCAAAAACTGCAACCATCAAGCCACCGTCCAACTTCAGTGCACCACCCACGGCTAACAGAAGACGAGCACCACCACGAGTAGCACCATGGGAGATGCCAAGCACACATATTGCACAGCAAGAAACCTTCATCGAGAGCCAAAAATGCCAAAAAACCACTCGAATCCCGCTGTCCCGCTATCACCCAAGTCCAAACTCTGGCCCAGTTGCACCACGGTCTCTGCCTTGCACCATCGTAGACCCATGCCACGCCAACACCGCCCAACACCACCCCACAAGCCTCCACACATGACTTGCACCTCAACACTTCTCCTCTATTTCCCTCACCAAAAATAGAGTGTGCGTTCCACACCGTGAGACACAAACCAGCCACCCCACGCCGCTAGCCTCTTCCATGTCATCGCCACCTACACAGAGAGCATCGCTGGGAGCTGCATGCCACCCAAGTCCGTCGTTCTCCTCTAGGTAAGCCACCCCCAAACTCACCCACTTTCCCTCTCTGTCTCCCTTTCTTTCTCCCACCACGTTCTCTCTCTCTCTCTCTCTCTCTCTCTCAGTGCCCAGTCGCCATGCACACCACTGTTGACCACCGCCCAACAAGATGTTCGTCGAGCCTCTCCTTCTCTCTCGGTGAGTAGGGACTCCCCTCTGTTGCACGGTTTTGGTCTGGAAGCTTGTATAATCTCAGATTTCTTTTTGTTTCCATGCCTTTCTCAAAGAGCTCATGCATGTTTATGTTTTATTTTCCAAAACACCCTTGTCATTAGGATGGTTCCATATTGGGCATGTTTTTATTAAACCGGCTTTGCGTGGGCTTTGTTTGAAGTATAAGTAATTATATAGAAAATATTTATGGATTCAAATTAAATTATTAAGTATTTTACAACTAATTCCACTAGTAAATAATAAGATTTTGTTTTTGTTTTAAATACTTTAAAACTGATTTAAGTTTATCATACTAAATGAGTTTTCGCTATTTACAGTATTTGAATTTAAGTTGTAAATTGTAAGTGTAGATAGGCTATTATAGAATTTAACTAATATTAGTATGCATTTTTAGAAATAATTTAGAGTTTAATAGTTAGAGAAATTAAGTGGATATTGAGGAATTTGAGAAGTGATGATATTTTAGGGTTTTGAGAAATTTAAATTTTTAAGAAAATAGGTTACCTAACGTGTCAGGTTTAAGTATTGAAAAAGATGTTGATTTCGGATATTTATGGAAATCTTATGGCAATCGTATAGGTGACGAGTAATTTTCGTTCAGCACTATAGTGAATAAATTTAGAAAGTTAAGAAGTCCAGGTAAGCGAGGTTCCTATGCTAGATTTTGCATAAAAAAATGAACTGGCTTGGATTATGAAAATATGCATGATATGTTTTTGAAAAGAAATGTGAAAATAACCTCAGTTATTTGTTCAGCATTACTCATGAGATCCGTATAAAAGAGAAAAATATTTTTGTCATGACTAGTGTAGACATAAGCTAATGTTGTGCATTCTGTTTTCTGAACTAAGAAAAAGGAGTGAATATGAAAATATAATAATTTTTGCATGTGACGTGAAAATGTTCTGTATCTTTTTTTTTCAAGATGTGAAATGATCTAAATTTGTTCGGTACTATGTTTTGATGTGTTGTGGTGTCTGAAAACCTTGGAATGATTTTCTGAAGTTGTATTCTGATTAAAGTCTGATTATTTCTGTTTTATTCCGATAAGTCCCCACCGCGGGTGATAATAATGGCATACGGCCCAGTCACAGGTGATAATAGTGACATATGGCCCAGTCACTGGTGATAATAGTGGCATACAACCCTTCCATGAAATTGTGGGTTTATAACCCTACCACGGGGGTTAAACATGGCATAGGACCCAGTCACGAGTGATAATAGTGGCATACGGCCTTTCCACGGGTTATAATTATGGTTTATAACCCTACCACGGGGGTTAAACATGGTATATAGCCCAACCACGGGTGATAATGGTGGCATACGGCCCTTCCACGGGTTATAATTGTGGTTTATCACCCTACCACAGGCATTAAACATATGGTATATGTCCCGATGTGATGCTCGGATATGATGAAGATGAAGTCTCAGATTTTGATATGCCAAAGGATTTTTGAATAAGAATGTTTACTGAAAGTTTTGCTCTGATATTTTTGGTAACATGTTTTGATTTTGTATTCTAAAAGCAAATGTTTCTGATTCTGCATTTTGAAAGTAAATATTTTGTCCTGCATTCTGAATTCTGAAAATGATCATGTTTATGTACTAGTATATGTTCTTTGTCTACTAAGTTGTTGATAATTCACCCATTATCTTCACAATATTTTAAAGATAATTTTGATGCCTTCGCTGGAAGTCAAGAGTAGGAAGTGTTACCAAGGTTTGATGATCGTAGAGGAATAAGTGCCAAAGGGGTACAAGTATTTATTAGAGAGTCTTATTTAATAGGTTTATGATTTTATGTTGTTTTGTTACTTTGAGTCATGGATATTTTTGAGACTTTGTGGAGTTTTTAATTTATTTCATTGAGGTAGTTATTTGGTCTTGGTGAATGAACATATATATTTGGGTTGAATAAATGAATTTATATTTTATGGAGAATTTGGAGTATATAAATATGCTATGGGAGATGGTTTTGAGTTACAAGAGATAACTCTTTGGACCTCCAGGAACATGACGTTACAGTTGGAATCAGAGACATGTTTGAGATTCTCTATACTATAATAGAGAGTTTGATCAAATTTGAGGTTTGAGATTCTACAGACTTTCTTGGTTGAGTTTTGGAGTTCTGAGGTTTAAAATTTTGTAGATTTTAATAAATGATTTTCATGACCTTTGGGACTTTAGTTCTGTTAGGCTTATTTTGTGAATTGTAGGAAATAATCTTTATAAGATTTAAGGTCTAAATTTTTGAAGGTGTACATAAGCTTAATCGAAAGCCAGATTTGAGGTCATGCAGACATTAGGATATGAAGTTTTGGATTTCGGCGGACTTTAGGAAAAAATTTTAGATTTGATGTTTAGAAATCTGTGGATGGAAGAGCCGATTCTTCTGATAATTGAGGTCTTAGAATTTGTTGGTATTAAGGATTGTGTTTTATGAACTTTGAGGTTTTAGATTCGGTAGGTGTTAAGAATTGAATTCATAACTTTTGAGTTTTAGATTCTAAAGACGTATGTAAGTTTAAAGCGATGTTAAGTGTGACGACCAAGATTTTCTAGGCTTTTTGTGTATTTTATTTAAATTATTAGATAAGCCAAGAGAGGTGGAGTAATCCAATTAGAATTGGATTGGACTAGAGAAGGGCCCAAGCCCATGAGTGTTTCGGCCTTTATAGGAAATTAGGGTTGAAGCCCAATGGAACTAGGGCTCACGCCCAACTCAAGTTCTTGCACACCACTTGTCATCCAATGGAGCTTAAGCGTTGGACTTGATGAATCTAGATGGAATTGAGGGAAGAGAGGTGAGAAGGATCTAGGGCTTTGGCCTTGCACGCCTACAATAGAAGATCACCCACCTTCTTGTCATGTATCATGCATGCAAGAAGGCTTGCTTGTAGGAAGAAGCTTTGTGATACTTGTAACTATGAAAGAGAGATTCTAGAAGAAGAATGATAAGGTTATAGAAAAGTGGAGCCTAGGGAAGACCAAGAGGCCTTGCACGACAACCATGGGAAAAGGAAAAGAAAATATTCTTGCTTTTTGTCATGTGTCATGCATGCAAAAAGGAAAGAGAGGATGTTGTCTTGGGAAAAAATCCACATGAAAAGGGAGAGCTACATGCCTAGGGTTTCTAGAAGAAATCTTGGTGGGAAACCTTGAGATGGATGGCTAGGGGAAGGGAGTTTGTGCATTTTTGCCACCAACCATGATCAATCACATGCTTGTCCAAAAGTTTGGTGAAAGAAGATCTTCTTGGGAAAAGATAGAGGTTTCGGCAGCCACCATGCACACACACTCCTCACATGCCACTTGGCACACATGCACACATGTAAGAGATTGAGGAAGCTTTTTAGCTTGACAAAGACCATGTAGCCACAAGGTTCATTGAACCAAGACATGAGGTGAAGGGGCAAAATGGGAAGGAGGTTTTGATTTTGAGGAAAGAGGCGCCACTTGTCCAAAAAAATCTTATTGTGTTTCCAACACAATCAAATGATGAGGATGTAGGAAGAGGCCTTAGGATGGGACACCACTTGGCATCCATGCAATGAGCATTGGCTTGTGCAAGAAGCTTTTGTGTCTATAAAAGGGAGAGGAGCTGAAAACCCTAAGTCTTTAAGTCATTCGGTGAATTTCTCTTGAAGTATTTGGCCACCACCTTTCTCTCCAACTTTCCACCATTTTCTCATCATCCAAATACTCTCCATATTATTCTTTTCTCACTCAAACATTATTTGGAGGGTAGGCAAAGCTAGAAGATACTTCCAAGAGGAGAGTCATAGAAGGTATGAAGCCAAAATCACCATTCCATTACACACATCCACACACACATGACATTAAGAGATGAAGTTTCGATTTTTAGTGAGTTCATCAAGAACTCATGCTCACACACACACATTTGAGCTAGAAGAAGTTAGCTCATGTTTTGAGGAGTTTTCCACATGAACTCACGCATATATGCATACGGCTAGATTAGGGTTTTTCTTCAAGGAAGGTGGGCTCAACTCTACTTGCTTATAAGCATCAAATTTCGAAGAGAGAGAGGGTCACAGCCTTAGTGTTTGTTTCAGATAGGGTTTAGTTTTTGTAAGATTCAGACTTGTGGGAATGGAGGTCTGAATATTGGGAGTCATTTTCTTGGAAAAAAAATGTCAAGAGCACAACACTCAATCACACGGGTTAGGGTTTATCTTGAATGACCGAACCTAATGATTATTATATACATTTTCAGCTTGCTCGTTATCTATTGTGGATTTTTGTAAGTAAACATCTAACTTGTACTTGGATATTTTATGTATATGTCACGTGAACTTGTTGGTTGTTCGGTTTTATGTGAATGTTTGTGATATTAATGTTTATTCCATGTGATATAATCTCTTATTAGCATGACTATCTAATGTATGAATAGAATGGCCTATGGAATTTATTCATGTTATGAAAATGGAATAAAAAGCCATCTTAAGGTTCGGATTGCATAATGTTTGACTTGTATATGAATGTTTGCTACTTGATCGAATCTTGTATGGGATTAAGTTCATGAAAATGCTTGTATTTTATAAACATGATCGCTAGCATGTTTCAGCCACACATGAAGGTTCATTGTTAAAACTTTATCTAACACATTAGAAGATTCTAAGTTCATGAAAAGTTGATTGGAATGTATATTTTCAAACTTAAAGGTCTCGGCTATTACTATGGATGAGGAGGTATGATCATTCTGTGATTGAAGTTTAATGAGCTAAAACTGGTTCTTGGATGTACTAGGGTTTGTATGTTTCGACCATTACATGGAAAGTATTGAATGTTTATTTCATGTTTGATATTCAATGCCTTAGAATTTTTATAAAGGAACATGGTCGCATGTTCTAATATTTTCAAGACGTAATGCAAAATGTACAAGGATTTGCATGTTTGTATGTCATATGTCTATGATGAAGCTTTCGACATTTGCATGTCTCATGAAAGTTCTAAGTTTCCACAGTTCATGTCACATGCATTAGAATTGTGAAAATATTTTGAAATGAAAAAGAGTTTTTTTCAAAGGTTTTGTCACGACTCTAAGGGTTAGGACGGGAAAATGTCCGAATGGAACTCCCCTGTCCACTCAGGAGTGACTAAAATGGAGTGGTAACCCCAAGGTCGACGAAGTATAGTCGACGGACCTTGAATGATTCCTAAAAGAAAAGGATACCGGAACGGAGTTACATCTAAAGCTAATGGGTGCCCTACGGTGAAGGCGAAAAGCAAACTGTCGTAATATGAAAGATTAAAAGTAAGACATAGTCACCTTGGTCAAAGTGGCCAATGGTTAATGCGGTAACTAGCGGGGAACACACGATGCATAGGGGAGTCGTGAGGTATCCATTTATATGTTAAAAGTCAAGAAAAGTCTCGAGCTCAAAGTTATGTTATATGAATAAGAATCGAGCTCACAAGTATGTTAATGAATAAGTATGAAAATAAAGAAAAGACGTTTTATGAAAGAAAATGATTATGAAAGTTATGATGTGCACGATGTCTTCTTGAAAAGTCAAATGCATAAATAAAGTCTCATGTCGATACATTCATTGTTAAGTTTGCTTACATATGCTTACGATATCTGTTACATATTATTTGTTTACTTACTGAGATTTCTCGAAATCTCACTGTTGTAATTTTTACTATTATTCCCCTACTCAGAATGGTATAAATTGTGACAAGAACCCAAGAGGACACTAATGGGGAAACACAAGAGACTAGTTCCCCATAAGCCTAAGGAGTCTCCGGAGAGACGCGAGGTCTCTTAGGAGTCATCGCTTTTAGAAAGCTTGGAACTTGCCGACCAATTCATCATGGAGGTGTTGCAGTTTTTTGACCAACTAAGGAGGATTCAGAACCAGGACAAGATCAAGTAGGATTGGCCTTATTAAAAGACTAATGTTATGGGACCACTTTTGGGATATGACTTATTTTGATAACTTGATGTATTGGTCTCGTATTTTGGGAGTTTCTCTTGGGAATACTTAACTTTTGATGACTCTACGAAATTTAAAACATTGAGATTTTATGTGCTTCGGTACCATGATTATTGTTCTATTATTTGACCTAAGTTGACTTTCCGTTGCGATATACTGCATATTGCTAGTTATCATTAGATGCATTGTATCTTATCTATAATGTTCGAGGGGTATATAAGCTTGTGTTACATATCTCGACGCTTTAGTTTCCGTCAAATCTCAAGCGGGGGCTGAGGGCGCATAGAAGCGGTGACATACGAAGAGCCAAAAAGTTTCATAGTAGCATCATAAAAAATCTTCAAAAAGTTTACCATTACTCTAACTCTCACCCAATCACTAAAGTTTGGGACTCAAGCTCACACTATGACCATAGCAAGAAAAGAAATCATTACCATTCTCCAATCGCAAAAATAACTTTTGAAATGTTTCTACTACTCCTACCATGAGATAAGTGGAGTTCCATCTGGTGGGAACATCAAGGCACACCAATTTTGAACAGCTAATTTTCTCATTCTCTGTACACTATTTGAATTTTTCCATTCTTGTTAGAAAGGATCTAAGATATTTAACCACTTAACCGCATTACGCATCCTTGTAATTGAATCATCACAATTTTTTAACCCATCATTCACAATGAGGTTCATAATATGGGCGCAACACCTTATATGAATATATTTCCCCTCCAACAAATGATCTCCCACAAACCTTTTTAAATAATCGGTGGTTACTTCATTTGAGGAAGCATTGTCAATTGTAACAGTCAAAATCTTTTCAATACCCCAATCCTGTAGACATGATTCTACATGCTTTCCAATAGTGTCTCCTTTGTAATTAGGAATCAAACAAAAGTTTATATTTTTTTTTGCGTAATTTCCATTCATAGTCAATAAAGTGTGCAATAAGACTCATAATTTAAGTTCTGAATAGATGTCCAAGTGTCATAGTTAAACTAACCCGCCTAACTACCTTAAATACTTTCCTCAACTTTTCATTCTCATTTTTAAATAGTTTAATACAGTCTCTCGCTGCAGTGGTTTGAGATGACATTTGGAAATTTGGTTCTAGTGATCTACATACCTTTCTAAATCCTTGGGCTTCCACTACCCTAAACGGAACCTCATCACAAATTATCATTTCTGCAATTTCCATTCGTCCCTGTTTTGAATCAAACTTATGTGTAGTTTCCATGCCACTCAAATAATTATCTCCCTCATTGCTCATAGTTTGTTGATCCATGGGTCTGATTCTATTAGGGTTTTTCCTACGAACACTAACATGATGCAACATACTTGATGTACCATGTTTTTTTAGGTGACAAGAATAAGTCTTGTGACAATAATTACACTCCACTTTTGCGTTACTTAATGCACATCCATCTATTTTTTTTTTTTAGTGTTCCCACACCATTGAGGGGTCTTTACTTGCCTTCCCTTTGGGAGGGAGACTGGTGTTACTACTACTGGACAAGTTAATGTTTGAAGTCAAAGGAGAAGTAACCTCATCATCACTTCTGAAGAAATCCAACTATAAACTAACATATAATTATCATATTAAAACATGAGAAAATATAAAAATTCGGCAACACTATACCAATAAGATTTCAACAAATGGATAGGACATGTGCATGCATTATCTAAAATTATATGCCTAGAACCCAATGACTTAAGAACTGATTATGGGATAGAGAATACAATACACATACATAATTCGGGTTTATGCTTAAAGTTTGGAACAAGTAGATTCCAATGCATGCATGTGTGGACATTTGAACATGCTTCAAAAGGATGTGAAGAGGTAAAAGAGACTTGCTTGCTAGGGTAATAATTAGATTCTAAGTATTTTGTTTTGTGTGTATGGGTATCTCCATAGCAATGTTATGCCAACTCATAATTTATACGTAGCTTACTTCTTCAAGAAAGCTTACAATATTGTAGGAATGAAATTTAGAAAAATTGTCTGAAGTAATTTGTTTCTTTCTTTCTAACTAGATAGTTGTTAGGAGAAGTAAATTCAGCAAACCATAATACCCAAAATTAGACTTTGTACTAATTACATGTAAATTGTAATGGCCAGCCAGAAATTCAATGCATGAATTTCTTTAGGCTTTAGAAACCTCATAAAAATTTAAAAGTTTTTACGAATCAACCAATCGCATAGGTTTTAGTCCATCAACATAGTCAGTCTTACTACTCATTATGATACCAGAAAAACGATTTTATTTATTTGAGATACTCTGGAGTGTGAGAATGAGAAACGGTCTGTGCCATTAGATTCAGCTGAATATTTACGATTTTATGGCGCAATAAAATGATTTTCATTTTCTGGACAACAACTGTTCAAAAACGCGTTTTGAATTGTTCGAAGCACTTAGGTGTTGAATTCTACGAAATTAATTACTCTACTAGTTTCATATAAATATTTAGGATTTTATGGTGTAAAGTTATTTTCACCATTTTTGGAGTGAATAGTGACTCCAGTCTAAGCACCATGTGACACTCAATTCAGTGTTTTCAAGATCATAGTGTGTAATGTCCAAATTAGGCTAGAAAAGTTTAATTTGGAAACTTGGCAAGATCTTAGCCATCTTGGTGAATAGTATTGGACACTTGGCACCAAGAGGAACCATGAGATAGCAATGTGAAGGAAAATCAAGCTTGGTGATCATGCCAACTATGTAAACACTATTTCATCCAACCATCTAGTTTGTGCCAAACCAAAGAGGATTTTAACCCTAATTTAATCACTTGATTAAATCACTTCCATATGCTATTAACCACTCAAATCGATGTCATTACATCCTTATTTATTCTTTTATATCTTGGTAATTTCATTGGGCAAAACAAAATTGGATTTGGACTTGTTAGAAACCCAAACCCCAACCAAACACAATTGAAACCCCAAATGATGTCCCATTCGGTTAAGATCCATTAAGGCCCAAGAAATTTCACCACCAAAGCAAGGCGTATGGAGGAAGTTTCTCCCTGATATGAGTGTCCTTTACCTGCCAAAGTCAGCCCCAAATAGTGGTTGATGGGAAGGCGAAAAGCCACCTCACCACCACCTGTCACATGGAAGCTTCCTTGGCTGAAAACCATGGGCTATATGGCACATGGTTTTTACCACTTTTGACCGACCAACCTCCCATCAAATTGAGTTACCTTGGCCACTAAGCCAGCTGCTTCTCCTATTTAAGTCGTCCATAGCTTTCCCTTCACCATTTGATCACTTTTCATTCACTTTCTTGGAGATAAATCCAAAGGAACTCTTGAATAGCTTTTCTGGCCTTTCTTGCTCAAATTGTTCGAAGCTCTTGTAAGTGGATTCTCACAAAGTTCTCTTGATATAAGTTGTTCCTACTTGAGTCTAGTTTCTTTTGGTATATTTTGTATAAATGTTCACATACGTTTGAGTGGTAAAACAATTGTTTAAGCATGAAGAGGTCATTTTTGGCGATAGTTTAGACAGTGTGTGATATTTTGATATTTTTTATTAATTTCTTGGCAAGATCTTGGTATGATTTTTTGTGGTTTATTGTTAACATGCTAATATATAAGTTTGATGAAGACTAGTTGCATGTCATAAGTTTTTAATAGGAGTTTTACATAGATCTAGAAAGTTGGAAATTAGGAGTAAGAAAATAGTTGTGAAAGCATGCTCCATTGGCTTTGGTATTCACATAGGATACTCTTAGGACTTTGATCTCTGTGTTAGAATGTTTTTTGTAAGATTTATGGTGTTGATATTGAATATATGAATTTTTATGCATCCAAAGCTCCGGTTAGGTCTTATGTGTGAGCTCACAGATGGATCTATATTTTTTATGAAATGTTTACCATGTGATCTTTAGTTTGATCTTAGATCTATTTTAGGACTTGAATATGAACCATATGATGTTATTTATTGATGATTTACTTCATGGAAGTTTCGGATCTAATGGTTTGATCACAACCAAATCACAGAGTGCTCAGTTTTGGAGAATACGTCATTATAATTTCGAATCTAATACCATGTCCTTATAAGCATCGATCATGAAGATCTGTCACGTGTCATGATTATCATATCATGAAGCATAAGAATCGGTCATGAAATATCTTTTAGTCAAGCATGAAACATTTATCAATTAGTTTATATTATGGTCAATGAGTATATGATCTAGTTGGTACTGTGGTCAAGGCATACATGTTGCCTGGTACTACGGTGAAAGAATAGAATCTGTCGTAATACAAAAGGATGCTCATGGTGAAGGCGTAGGAGCTACCTGAGTACTCTTGTCTCTTAACCAAAATGCACAATTTAAGTTACATGAGCAGTATTCCCAAGTTGAGTTTTTGTCTAGTTTCATATTTACTTTCATGTCATGTTTATTTTCATGTCAGTTTATTTTATGTCAATTAAGTTCACGTTAGTTTCAGTTCATGTCAGTTTAGTCAATGTCATTTCAAGTTATGTTAGCACATGTCATATTATTTGCAAAGTTATGTCACGTTCATTCTTGTTCACGTTAGCATTCATGTTATTTACTGTCATGCATTCATATGTAAACTGTTAGTTTAAGTTACTTGTTAACTTCTTGAGATTTGTAGTAAAATCTCACTTAGTAGTCCCAACTACCATCCTCCCCTGTGTGGTAGACGGTGTGTCAGAATCTGAAAAATCCACGCATGGGAGATTTGGACGAGATCGAATAAAATGTGGAGCACGGAACAAGGAGTTGATGGATTCTATCCCCCTATTTTCTGGACGTCAATTGGATATCATAGTTGAGCTTTATGAGTGGCTCAACGATTTAGCACAATAGTTTTCATTTCCAGACTGTTGTTATAGAGCGCTATCTCCAGTACTCTTTCTGTTACAAACCTATTAGACAAGTACTATAACTTTTTGGATATTAGTTATCACGTGAATGTTATGAAGCATGCTTATATTTTTGGATATATTACTTCTGGTACATAGTATTGCTGAAAGGAAAAAAAATATATTGCATATTGTTAGATGCATGCTAGGTCCATTGCATCCTTAATTGTCATGAAAACCTCAAAGCTTTTTATGAATCAACCAATCACGTAGGTTTTAGTCTGTCAGCAAAGTCAATCATACTACTCACTATGATGCCAAAAATGTAATTTTATTTATTTGAGGTACTTATAATTTAATGGCGCAATAAAACGATTTTCGTTTTCTAGACAACAACTATTTGAAAACACGTTTTGAATTGTTCAAGGCATTTAGGAGTTGAATTTTGTGAAATAAAGTACACTCAGAATTTCATATGAATATTTAAGATTTTATGGTGCAAAGTTATTTCACCATTTTTGGAGTGAATAGTGACTCCAGTGTAAGCGCCATGTGGCACTCAGTCCATTGCTTTCAAGATCACAGTGTAGAATGTCCAAATTAGGTTAGAGAAGTTTTATTTGGACACTTGTCAAGATCTTAGCCACACTTGGTGAATAATATTGGATACTTGGCAACAAGAGGAACCATGAGATAGAAATGTGATGGAAAATCAAGCTTTGTGATCATGCCCCCCCAATGCCAAATACTATTCCATCCAATTTGTGTCAAACCAAAGAGGGTTTCAACCCTAGTGAAACGACAAATACTTGGAATCCAATTGAAACCCAAAAGCCTTGGTGAAAATTGAAACCCTAAATAGTTTTCCCAAACCCCAAATGTTTGTCTCAAAACCCTAAGTGTGATCAGTTGTAGCTTGTTTAATCACTTGATTAAATAAATTTCATGCTATTAACAACTCAAAATTCATGTCCTTACATCCTTATTTATTTTTTTATATATATATAACTTCATTGGGTCAAGAAAAATCGAATTTGGACTTGTTAGAAACCCAAACCCCAATCAAACCCCAATGAAACCTCAAATGATGGCCCATTTGGCTAAGGCCTCTTAAGGCCCACAAAACTACACCACCAAGGCAAAGCTTGTGGAGGAAGTTTCCCCCTACCATGAGTATCCTTTACTTGCGCAAGTCAGCCCCAAATAATGGTTGATGGGAAGGCCAAAAGCCACCACACCACCACCCTTCACATGGACGCTTCCTTAGCTGAAAACCATGGGTCGTATGGCACATGGTTTTCACCACTTTTGGCTGACCAACCTCCCATAAAATTGACTAGGCCTCGTTTGATTACACAGATGAGATGAGATGAGAATAAAATTAAATAAAATATTATTAGAATATAATTTTTAATATAACTTTTGGTTTGGTATTTGAAAAAGTTGAATTATTTATTGTATTTTGTATAAGAGTTTGTGAAAGTTGTAATGATTAGATGAGATGAGAAAAGATGAGCTGGTTTGTATAACCAAATGAGGCCTTAGCTTGGCTGCTAAGCCAGCCCCTTCTCCTATATAAGTCGTCCATAGCTTGCCCTTTGCCATTTGATCAATTTCTATTCACTTTCTTGGAGAGAAATCCAGAGGAACTCTCAGACAGCTTTTCTGGCCTTTCTTACTCAAATTTTTTGAAACTCTTGTAAGTGGATTCTCACAAAGTTCTCTTCACATAAGCTGTTCCTATTTGTGTCTAGCTTCTTGTGGGATATTTTATGTAGATTTTCCTAGATATGTGATGGGTAAAAGGTTTGTTTAAGCATGAGGAGGTCATTCTGGGAGATAATTCAGAGAGTTTGATATTTTGATATTTTTGATTAAGTACTTGGCAAGATTTTGGTATGGTATTTTTATGGTTTATGGATGCTAATATAAAAATTTAATGAAGATTCTTTGCATGTTATAAGTTTTTTATAAGAGTTTTCAATAGATCTAAATAGTTGGAAACTTGGAGTATGAAAACAGTTTCTGTTTTGGAAGAACTTAGGTCTTTTATTGTGAAAGCATGCTCCAATGGCTTTGATATTCACATATGATACTCTTAGGAATTTTATCTATGTGTTAGAATGTTTTTTCTTTAATATTTATGGTGTTGATCTTGAAGATATAAATTGTTATGCATGCAAAGCTCCGGTTAGGTCTTGTGTGTGAGGCTCATGGATGGATCTATGTTTTTTATAAAATGTTCACCGTGTAATCTTAGGTTTGATGCTTATATCTATTTTAGGACTTGTATATAAATCATATGTGTGATACCCCATATGATATGGATAAGGGTAGATGGTGTATGAGATCCCACATTGCTTGGGAATGAGAAGTTCTTGCTCTTTATAAGGTTCCAATGGGACTCCAATTGTATTATTGACTAGTCCTTTTGGAGTATAGGCTATATGGTTTGGGCCTTCCATCGGGGTGTTACAATTGGTATCAGAGCCAGGTTTGAATTCTGCATACTATAAACCTTGGAGGTTTAGATATCTGTCGGTTTAGGAAGAAATTTCAGATTTAAGGTGTAGAAATTCTAGGACTAAGAGATGATGAAATTTGTATTTAAGGTTTTAGAATCTGATAGGCTTTTGGGAATATGTTCTAGGAAATTTGAGGTATTAAAGTTTGTAAATTTCAAGAACCGATCTTCATGACGTTTAAGGTCTTAGATCCCACTAGGCTTTTTGATGGAATGTAGAAAATGATTTTGATAAGATTTAAGGTTTAGGTTTTATAAGTGTAAATAAGCTTGATCAAAAGCCAAGTTTGAAGTTGTTAGGAACCCAGCTAGCTAGCTAGGGAAGAGATCGTGTGAGGTAAAGTAAACTTAGCTTGAAGTGGGAACATCACTGGGCATTATGGAGCACTGCATGGGAATTGATTGAAGGGAAGTTGCTGTGAAGAGCTGCAATACGCAGCGTTTTGAGTAATAAATAGAGTACGTAGTTGGGTCTGTGTAATGCACACCGTTTTGGGATTAAAAACACCAAAACAGTGCACTATATATTACTGTCATTTTCTATTGCATGTGAGGTTAGTTTATCAACATTAGAAGTTAGTTATAGTGTCAGGAGTGCTTTTGTATATGAGGGAAAGAGAGTTGTTAATGTTCTTATCTTTTGGAAAAGCTATTGTATGAACTTACTATTTTGGAGGTCGGGGACCCTCGAAGATCCCGTAGCAACACAAATCCAGTCTATTTCCATTTTCATACTCTGTTCTTACATCACACAGCCGCCATTACAGCAATACATTACATTTCCATCACTTACATATATCAGGGTTCATTACAATTGGAAGAGGACACAAAAATCTTTGGTGCAGTGGCATGACCTGGATGATGAAGAAGAAGAGACAATAGAGTCTATGGAGGACAACGTAGTAGATACAGCAGAAGAGGGAAATATTCCAATAGAGGTGGAAGAAATCATCCACACCACCATTCCAGAGAATCTTCGTAAAATTGCACTTAATTGCAACAAAATTCCCAATGGGAGTACTGTGGTCACCGTAAAAAATGCTATGGAAGTGGAACAGTGTATTACGGAAACCACGATAGTTTACTCCAATGAAAATTTCCCCCTTCCTTCCCATGTCCAACCCCAGATCTCTAACCCTAGAATAATGTTCTTCACTGGCAAGAAGCACATTTATGAAGATCTAACTCCCTCAACCTCACTCTTGGGAGGATTAGTGACTGGGTTGTGGAATTTTGACCCTGGAATCCGCACTGGTTATTCTTCCATAAGTCGAGTTCATTCGCTATTTCACTCTGTTTACTATGCCGACACCAAGGCCTTCGTAACGAATAATCGCCCAATGCCGTGTTCGAAAGAGGTGGTCGATGCTTCCATCATGGAGGTCGTGAACGATCTGAAGCTGTTCGAAATGCTCGAAAGCCATGGCGACAGGGCATGGAGCCTGGCGTGGGACCCAGCCTCTGGTGGCCTTGGGACTCCTCTCGTCTTTGCCCCCTGCAACAGCAATAAGGACTCCTTTCCATCGGCTACTTGGACCTGCAAGGCAATTCTGGAAGACATGCATATGAGGACCGTCTGCTCTTGTGCTAAGTCGCCATTGAAAAAGCTATTGGCGACCGCGAGCTTACCCACAAAAATTACACCAAAAGAAATCACTCTTCTCCGCTTGGATCTCGTGGTGCTGGAGAGCGAGCGAGTAAAGAAAACTTTAGAGAAGCAGGCATTGCCCAAGGTGAGGCTGACAAAGATCACCATCAAGTGGGTGCTCGCAATTAGTGAGGGGCGGGCGAGCCCACTAAAAAGGTTTATGAGAGAGAACGAGTATTTGCAGAATTTGCATTTCACATTGGGATTTGAAACCTTTGCTCTCACAGATCCAAAATTAATTTTGCATTTACCTTCAGATTTCCCTCTCCATGTTTTGTCCGATGTTAAATTCGCTGAGATGGAACCTTCGATTGGAGATGGAGTTAGGAACCAGATCACCAAGATGAACCTCATCAACAGGGTGAAGGTTGGATCTCGTCTGGTTTGGCAACCTCCATGGAAATTCTCTATGGACTCGAATGACAACTTTGGAGATTCATTTTCAAGAGAGAGTGGATTTGCAAAAGACAAATTGGTTGCGGAAGAGAGCAACGAAGATAAAGAAGGAAATTCTGGTAGATTGAGTTGTATTCGAAAAAGAAGTGAAAGATTCATTTGTGAGAAGCGTTGCTCCAGTGGTCTCATTGCATTGCAGGTCGAGAGTGGGAAGCTCGAGCACCGCATGGTGATGGGGTCAAATATGTACTCTAATTGTGAAAGGAATGTGATAGCTACTATGGGGTCTGGTCTCGGGTTCATTTCACAATTATCCCACTCACTTGCATTATTTTCATATCACAATCCAAGTCTCAAATACAAGCATGGCATCAAAGAGGTGAGTCAATTTGATGCTTCTGTTGCTGTAATTTTTAATTCCTTGAGTTTTTCGTGGTTAGTTGGGTGTGATTCGGGCAAAGCCTTGCTTGCTTTTCGGTGGATCCAGTGGAATAATTTTGGGTATAGAAGAGTAATGGGGTGTTTAATTGATGAGAGAGAGTCGTTTGAGAAAATGCCTCATAGATATGTGGAGAATGCCGAGTTTGCTGGTAGGAATCAAACGTCTCAGTGGGCTTCTGAATCAGAATTTTCAAAAACCATTTATGCATGGGAGTTCCATATGGACCTGTTATTGTCTGGTTGTGAAGGCAGATGTGGAAGTTGTGTACGAGAGGAGATTTTGAAGGATGATCTCCCTGAACGGATTGATTGGCAGCAAAAGAAAGAGAGAGTTTTGGGCTCTGGCATCCCAAACAAAGGTCTATCTGCACAGCTTGCCGAGTCTGATGAATTTGGTAGTTCCTTGTTCTTCTCAAAGTATTTTCTTGAAAAGATTAGTAAGCAAATGGTGGTAGAGGAATGGAAACCTACTTTATTAGACATGGCTTACGCAGTTGGTGATGAGGGCCCAGTACAGAAGAAACTCTGCTTTACTATGGAAAATGGAAATGCTGCAGGTAATGGCTTCCTTCTACTTGATTCTGAATTTAATGTGAAAGGAAGGTGGGAGAACCTTATAAGCTCATCATGGGCTATCCCTGCTGCTTTCATTAAAGGTTTCAACCTTCAACATGTTTTTGACGGTTTGTCTGGGAGGCATTTGCATGAGGGCAGCTGGCCCGGGGGTGAACTAAGACCAATATTGGATCTTGGCAACACAGAGCTTTTACCTTTGGAGATAAGGTTCTTGCATGATCCTACAAAAGACACAAGAATTGTTGGGTGTGCCTTGACAAGTAACATGGTGCGAATTTTAAAGACCCAAGATGGCCCATGGAACCATGAGGTTGCAATATCAGTGAAACCATTGAGGGTGCAAAACTGGATTCTTCCGGAAATACTTGGGCTTATTATTGATTTTTTTTAACTGGCTTCATGAAAATACAATTGAAATATTTGGCAAGGGTTGGAGAAGATTGTACAAGAATTGTCTACCTCAGAAAATGATGGTCGTGTTTTGAATGAATTTTGCAAGATTTATAAAGGAGTTTCTTAGCCATGCTGAAGCTGAAGTAAGATCTTTGGCTTCACTTTATTCTAGTATGGGTAGAAATGCAGGTGCATGGGCTCTTTATTTTGGGGAAGATTCAGCCCATTGTCCATTTAAGCAAATCATATCTACTCTGATCAACTTTGTGAGGTATTTTGTACGAGCACACAAAGAAAGCTGCATTGACTTCATTAATGGATAATTGATGTGTTGAAGTATTATAACACCTTGTGGGCAAGGTGCTTTAAGAGGGGGGGGTTTGTTAGGAACCCAGCTAGCTAGCTAGGGAAGAGATCGTGTGAGGTAAAGTAAACTTAGCTTGAAGTGGGAACATCACTGGGCATTATGGAGCACTGCATGGGAATTGATTGAAGGGAAGTTGCTGTGAAGAGCTGCAATACGCAGCGTTTTGAGTAATAAATAGAGTATGTAGTTGGGTCTGTGTAATGCACACCGCTTTGGGATTAAAAACACCAAAACAGTGCACTTTATATTACTGTCATTTTCTATTGCCTGTGAGGTTAGTTTATCAACATTAGAAGTTAGTTATAGTGTCAGGAGTGCTTTTGTATATGAGGGAAAGAGAGTTGTTAATCTTCTTATCTTTTGGAAAAGCTATTGTATGAACTTACTATTTTGGAGGTCAGGGACCCTCGAAGATCCCGTAGCAACACAAATCCAGTCTATTTCCATTTTCATACTCTGTTCTTACATCACACAGCCACCATTACGGCAATACATTAAATTTCCATCACTTACATATATCAGGGTTCATTACAGAAGTTCCGTAGACTCTGATGTATGAAGTCTTGAAATTACGAACTTTGGGAAATAGATTTTTTGAATTGGGGTTTAGAATTCTATGGACTTCAAGAAATAGATTACCGATTCATGATTTATAGATTAATTGGTAGTTATATTTTTTTTAGCGCAGTTATTACTTTATTATTTTTTCTTCCTTTGAAACGTTTAACCAAGGATGAGTCTTCCAGGATGACTGCTCATCGTCGAGTTCGAAACTTTGGAGATTTGAGATTCTTCAGATTTTATGGACTGAATAGGAGGTTTGAGGTTTAGAAATGGTATCAAAGCCTATCCCAACAAAAAATGTGGGACTTGAGCTGTGCCACCTATAATGGACAGGCCCGACGAGGGCGTTGGGAATTTGAGGGGGGTAGATTGTGATACCCCATATGATATGGATAAGGGTAGGTGGTGTATAGGATTCCACATTGCCTGGGAAGGAGAAGTTCTTGCTCTTTATAAGGTTTCAATGGGGCTCCAATTGTATCATTGACTAGTCCTTTTGGAGTATAGGCTATGTGGTTTGGGCCTTCCATTGGGGCGTTACAATATGATTTTATTTATTGATGATTTACATTATGGACGTTTCGGATCTATTGGTTTGATCACAACCAAATCTCATAGTGCTCGGCTTTGGAGAATACGTACAAACTAATTGTGTTGAGTTTGATTTTGTGACTTTTTGTGGTTTTGGCTTAATTATTCAAAGCATGATAGCCCTTAGGAAAATGTGGTATGAACATATTGAGAGTATGATATTGATCTTTTGGAGTTCTTGGAGTTGTCTTGAAAGAAGATAAACCATGAACATTAAAGGTTGTTCTTTAAGGTCAAATACTTGAAGTTTTACCATGAAGAAAGTTCGTGATTTTTATTATATAAGTTTGGTATTTGTTCTAGCATATTATTTAAGCATAGGATGTGATTTTTTATGTTGTATATTTCGGTTTTAGCATGAAAGATAGGGTTTGAAAGAACTGCAACAAAAATCAAATGTTTCGGCCTATGCTTGGTTCACATAGTTGTGTTATGTTTTAAATTTTTCTAATTAGGTATTTGGATTTAGAATAAAATTTACATGACGAATGTGAATTTTTGTGAGTTGTGAAGTAAGGATGTGAAATCCTTAAGTTAGGGGTAAAATGATCTTTTTATTTTAAGTCAGTATTTTATGTTTCTAAATTTGTTAGTAAGAATTTCTAATGTTTAGAAATGTCTCCCTATAGTTACCGTTTATTCGTGTATTTACTTTTAGGATAATTATGTATGTGTGGTGATAACAAACCATCATTTACGTTTATTATACTTGTTATAAATGTTATGTAATGCCATACCATGATTTATTTCCAGCACATGTTTATCTATCACACGTCATATTATGCTATGCCATATTATTTTAGTTATACAATTGACATGATTATAATGCTATGACATGCCATGTTATTTTAGTTATATGATTACCATATTATGCCATGCCATGTCATTATAAGTATCGATCATGAACATCTGTGACGTGTCACGATTATCATGTCATGAAGCATAAGAGTCAGTCATGAAGTATTTTTGAGTCAAGCATGAAAGATTTATTAGTTAGTTTATACTACGGTCAAGGAGTATATGATATGCCTAGTACTATGGTCAAGGTATACGTGCTGCTTGGTACTGTAGTGAAGGAGTAGAATCTGCCGTAATGCAAAAACAATACTCATGGTGAAGGCGTAGGATCTACCTAAGTACCCCCATCTCTTAACCAAAATGCATAATTTCAATTACACAAGCTAGCATTTCCAAGTTCAGTTCATGTCCAGTTTCAAGTTGAGTTTCACGTTATGTTTATTTTCATGTTAGTTCAGTTCATGTCGATTAAGTTCACATCAGTTCAAGTTATGTCAGCACATATCAAATTATTTGCCAAGTCATTTCACGTTCATTAATGTTCACGTTAGCATTCATGTTATTTTACTGTAATCCATGCATCTATAAACTATTAGTTTAAGTTAATTGTTAACTTGCTGAGATTTATAATAAAATCTCACTTGGTAGTCCCAACTACCACTCCCAGCCCCCAAAGAATGGTAGACGATGTGCCAGAATCTAGAAAACCCACGCATGGGAGATTTGGACAAGGTCAAATAGAATGTTGAGCATAGATAAGGAGTTGATGGATTCTATCCCCCATTTTCTGGACATCAGTTGGATATCATAATTGAGCTGCATGAGTGGCTTAGTGATTTAGCACAATAGTTTTCATTTCCAGACTATTGTTATGGAGCGCTTTCTCCAATACTTTTTATGTTACAGACTTGTTGGACAAGTATTGTAACTTTTTGGATATCAGTTATAATTTTATGAAGCATGTTTTTGTTTTGGGATATATTACTTCCAGTACATAGTATTGGTCAAAGAAAAAAAATTATCCGCTGCGAATATTGGATATTATTATATGCATGCTAGGTGCATTACATCCTTAATTGTCATGAATGCGGGTAGGTAACCTTGTGTTACATGTCCCGATACTTTAGAGTCCATCCAATCCCAAGCAGAATCTGGGGGCATCACATAAACAAAATGTTTTGACACGCCATACACCCTACAATATTAATAACTAATAATATATCTTAGGTAAACCAGTATATGAGTATAACAAACAAATAAACAAATAGTAAAGCATGTATGTTGTAGAACATGCTCAGATCTTTAATTTCTTATTTTTTGTTTTTTAAGTATGTGGGGTGGACAATGTTTTGTTTATGTGTGAGGATGGATGATGCAATGCAAGCTAGGAGATGTAAATTAAGTATATTGATCAGGTTGGCTACCCCCATCCATCGACTTTGTCCTTCCTGCAAAGGTCTTTGAGTTCTTCATGAGTCAGGTGCAAGTTAAAATAAGGTACTTTGAAAAGAGAACATGTATTGAAAAAGAAGAAACAAGTTATAATCTCTTCGGATCCTTTCAATCAAGAGTGGCGCCACAACGACAAAAACAATAGCGATAACAAGAAAAAGAAGAAGATTCTTAAAAAAACAGTTGCAACAAGGAAGATTGGGGCTATCAACATGGGAATAAATCTAAGAGCACGTATCATGATGCAAAATTCAAATTTATTAAATCAAAGACAAAAAATGACCCATTTCAAGTTCTCAATTTCTGAGCTCCATATATACAACTCGAGTCCAAGCTAACAAAGAAAATGCACGATGTAATAAATTCAGTCCCGAGTTCTGCTGAGAAATAACTCACATAGATAGGAGAGAGGGAGCTTACCATGGACGGTGGATGGAGCTGGACTGCTAAGTGGGTGGTGAGCAACAAAGGAGCGACTGCTTGGTGGGCTGCGATCGAGGAGGGAGAGAGAGAGAGAGAGATGAGCAGGGGCAAGGGTTTGGAATGGAGAGAAGTGAATAGGCTTGTTATTTTGCCCGATAAACAGCGGGTTGGATGATTTTCAACCCGATGTTAAGTTAAAACCGACTTTAACAAGTTGGCCAGATTGGATCTATCGAGCAGGTTAGACACATGATGTTTTTTGCACATAATTTCGCTTTATTTCCCTAATTTTTATCTTAAAAATCAATCTTAAATAGGTTTCCCAAGTGTATGGCTAGAATCTATTGTCCTGCAACCTAATCTTCATATTCTCTAGCTAATTTCAGACCACCCATAATACACACACTTTGCATCACTCGGTCAACACCCGGCCAAGCACCCATCAACACACACACACATACACTCTTCAACTCCTATTCCTATTCTTGTTCTTTTTCCAGCCACGAAACACACCACAATCAACTCTTGATTAGTCCACACACAGCCGCAATACATTAGTCCACACCTCCAGCAACTCTAACACTGCAGCCTCTCTTCATTTCTTTTCTCCTCCCTTGTCTTCACCTAATGTAGCATCCCCATGGCAGCAAGTAGTGAACAATTCTGCCATGGAAGCCTCAACTTAGCCCCTTGAAGTAGGAGCTCACGCATTAAACCAAAATCAGCAGCTACAACAGCAAGTGATGTAACATTCTCAAATCTGCTCTCTTCTACTTCAACTTTCACTAGTTTCCTTTATTTTCATCATCACCACCCTAAGTTAACCATGGAAGCAAGAAGAGGTTAATAGCTTAGATCAGACCAAATCGTAGTGAAATTCACAACATTAACATCAAAATATTTTGCTATCGGGTAGTTTCAAACCAATTGTCTTTTCTTAGCCTCTTTTCTTTCTAAGTTTCCTAGTCCACGAACAACCTTTATCTACCTCTTTGAGTTGCCGTGAGCTACAACCAAAAGATGAAGTGGAAGATTGAAAGAACCAAAATTTTAACCACAAAAAAATGAAGGTTTTTAATGAGACTTGTTAGAAGTTTCGATCATAGAACAAACTACTGGAGTTTTTTTAGATTCTTGGCACAATGGGGTTTGTATAAAAATCTCTAATGGATTCAGGTAGCCAAGCTCTTATCTTTAATTATACCTTCTTTTTATCTTTGGCCAAATGTTATCTCCTCATTTAACTTATCTATTTCTAAGTGTATTGTGAGGACTATGCCGAAGCGAGGGAACGAGTCCCCTCACGTTGGCAAAATGCTGGCAACAAGGAGGCAATCAAGCAGGCAACATACAACCGAGGTGGGAGTAAGGTGAGCAGTACATTGTAGAGAGCCTGGCAGATGCAAGGCAGCATAGGGTGACAAAGGAAGGTTTGCTCAACACCAGGTGAGCAAAGGACATGCTGAACCCACAGGAGGCGAACAACAGGTGAGGACAAGCCCGATGCAAAGATTAGGGAGCACTCCGAGGTAACATGAAGGAGCTTAGGAGGCAGCAGGTGTCATACCCAAGGACCATGTCTCATCAGATAACATAGCAGGAGCACGTCTGGGAAGAAGGAATACTTACTTGCAGGCCATATCATTTGACCTCAGAAGTATGGCTTAATGTCACATGAGAGACTCTCATAAGGGGAAGGACGGTGAGTTTAGTCCCAAGGCAGGCTGTTGAGACGTGAGCGCCTTGTCCCTTCATTCACTCGGTCTCTACCATTCTTCAAGTCCGAAGTACAAATGGACAAATGAGATTGAAGGTCTTTCATTCAAGCAAGATGGAAGTCAGAGGAAACGTCAAGTTCCATCAAAACTGTAACTAGCAGTCCTACCATATAAAAGGCAATGAACGATAGTCAACATCCCACTTTAGAGATCGGAAAGGATTTCAACACTTTCTTATTTTCTATTCGAAGGCTTCAAGGAAGCCGAGAGCCCATAGTCCTCATCAATCTAAGGCTTGTCACTCTAACGGGACTACTAGTATTTAAAATACTATCCATGTAGGTTCATTCCTATTACCATACTAGAAATGTAAGGAAAATGCTTATAGTATGTTCAGGATTTGCATATTCCACTTTTTGTCTCATTCTCTCATGAAAGTGCATACTTTTCTTACTATATTTATTGATTACTTTGATGAAGTGATTTAAAGATGATGTGCTTTAAAGTGATGTATTTTGAATGTGCTTTATACTCATGTGATCGAGTTGAGGATTTTCGGTACCATTCCTGAGTGGCATGTTGCCATGAGTTTTATACAGGTAGAGGGATTTCCAATGATGATCTGGGTGGAGCATTTCCGTTTTAGCTTCACCTGATATTGTGGATAGAGAGTCCTCACATTGATCACGTGGAGTGTCCTTTGTGATGGTTTGGTAGAGTTGTTCGACGTGTTGATTAGTTAGAGAGGTTCTTCGTGTCAAACAGGTGGAGTGATTCCCCATTGACTTTGGTGAATATGTTTACGTATTGGCCGGGTAAAGAGATTCTCCTTGCCAAATGAGTGGTGTGATTCTCCGAACTTGGTGATACTTATGAATATATATGTTTTGCTTAGAGAGTGATTCATCGCCATGCTTAGGAATACACATGTTTGGGCTTAGAGGGTGATTCCTCGCCATGCTGACAATATGTGTGCTATTAACCTTATTTATATGAACTGGTGCATGCATATTCTTTATCATTGTCTTTCACTTTTAGTATTGTCATGGGTTTTAACCTACTAAGATTTCATCTAAATCTCACTGTGGTGGTTCCACCTGTGGTTTTATTCTTCGGAGCCGTAAACTTTGATGCATATGTAACTCATACTTGTCTCCGTTTAGTTTTATATTTTGTAATTTAAGATGTTCATTGTAGTTGGGCGACGAGTACTTTGTGGGACAATATATTTTAATGTAAGTGATGATCTTATGATGATGTGTAATTATAATTGGGACAAAGTGATGTGACATTTGTATATTACTATTATTTAAGAGTATTGTTACACTTATCTGGTACTACGAGATTAGTCTCTTTGACTAATCTCCTTTACCATTTCCGCTCCCAATTTTTATTATCTAGCATTGGGTGATAAAATACTTTTTATCCTGCACTAAACGGGCAAATGATGTGTTGACCATACCAGAGCGAGCAATGGGCAAGGACAAGCTCGATGCAGACATGGGAGCTCTTCGAGATATCACAGAGGTGCTTAGAGGGTGGCATATATCATACACAAAAGCCCATACTCCATAAGATATGTCACATTTGGAGTGAGCCTATGGAAAAACAAATTATGAACCTGCATGCTATATTGTTTGACCTCATAGATATGCTCCAACACCACGTGGGAGACCCTTATTAGGGGAAGGATTGTGGGATTTGATCCAAAGCAAGCTGCAGAGGACGTGGATGCCTTGTCCCCGTCAGTCTCTACCATCCTACAAGGCCAGAGGGCAAATGAAAAGGTCTCTCATTAAAGCATATCTGGAGTTGGGTTGACGTCAGAGCTAGGGTTGACAGTCCCACAATATGAAGGCATTGGATAAAAGCTAAAATATCACTTTTGAGATCGTTAAGTGTTTACCCTTTCATCCAGCCAAAGTGTTCAAGAAAGCAAGTGACTTCGAAGCTTGCAACAAAAGGATTGGTACTAGCACTACTATAATAATAGTACTATTTAGGTATTAGCTTCTATGATCATACTGGGAATGTAGGTTGAATATTTGTGAGTACGTTGTAAGTTTGAATTTTCTTAATTATGTTTATCGGTTACCTTTACACTGTGATTTTGAGATGATAAGTTTGAATGTTGTGATTTGATGATGATATGATTTCTAGGTATTGAATCTTATCGTGTGTCGATAACCATGGATGGGTTGTAGAGTCCCTGAAAAATTTCTACGACACGTTGCCACAAGTTCTATACGGGTAGAGTGATTCTCCGTGATGATCTGGGTTGAATATCTTCATATTGGCCTTACTTGATAACACGGGTTGTAACACCCCGCTCCCCAATAAAGTCATTTTTAAGATTTTTGGAGAATTGGTATGCTACCAAACTTTGACTTAAAAAACCTTTTCTTCTTAACGAAGCGCCAGATACGAAAGATCTCATAAATAAATAAATTTAATATTTATTAAATACTTTAAATCCAAAAGAGAGTTTGCGGAAGCACTTATTTAAAATCAATAAAGTCTCATGTGCTCATAAAAAAACTTATTAAACTTAAATCATAAAACTAAGCATGACATAAACTATCTAGGCCTCTACCTCACCTCCCTAGGCCAAGTCCTATCCTGCGGTCTCATCCTCATAAATGTCATCACCTGGGGTGGTTTAAGAATATAAAAACATACAAAAATGAGTCGAATACTCAATAAGCAACACATCATACAATAAACATAATAAACATAAGGTTTCTTGAAAAATATATATACTAATAAATACATACATAAATAACATGAACGTAAACTTATTTTTCACTTGTCATTGGCCGGTACCTACTGTTAAGCCCCGTGAGTTAGGGTTAGCGAATTCGTACATAAGGAAGACACACTGGGTGCACTACTAGCATATACAAACCTGGAAATACAAACACACCCAACCTCTGCTTGGGATGGAACGAAGACTTAGAGCATCGGAACATGCAACACAAGGTTACATACTCCCATACATGACAGTTAAAATGCAATGCATCCTAGTATGCAACTAGCAGTATGCAATAATCGCAGCGAAAATAAAAGGTTATAGTATAAGATATGCTAGAATAACTAAAAACATCTCAATTTTATTAGAAGATCATCATGTTCGAAATACCAAAGTAGCATAGACTTATATACAAAGTCATATAATTCTTTTCATGCGATCTAAAGCATGAAGGACTTGGGCTATGAACAACAGAATTAAGTCCAACTTCCTCTCCAGATTCGGCTCCTCCTCAATCATGCGGATCCAGTGCTCCATCAATCTCATCCTAGTCGAGTCCTGACATAACTTCTATCATTCCGAGGTGGTTCCATAAAGGGTGAGATTTATTCGAAATCTTAGTAAGTTAAACAACCAACTGACACAAAAATAAATCAAACATGAAAAAATGATAAATGATAAATATGCAATGCATGAGATGCAGCAAAATCAGTATACATGTCTCCTGTCTAGATTCCTCAACATCTTTTAAAAGAAAAAATGGAGACACAAGTTTTTACTTAGTAAGTAATTTAGTCATCATATTTTAAAAGACATAACTTCTTCACAAAATTTCATCATAAACCTTCATCATTAATAGCAATTCTTGATTAACATCATAACGTGTGGTAATGTCACAGTTCCCCGTATGCACTGTGAGTACCTGCCGGTGACTTTAGTACAACTCATGTTGAAGCTACATTTTCTACAGACTCGTTCTCAATGCATTGATAAATATAACATAATATCATAAAATTCATAACGTGTACACCCACCAGCGTTAGGTGTCATAACATGTTGACTTCGTTTCGGTGTTCTTTAAAAAGAACCCATACGAAGTCTGTTGACTGTTCTTCGTCAACCTAGGGGTTACCACTCTATTATTAAACACTCCAAAGTGGACAGAGGAGTTCGACAAGGATAATTTCTCATCCTGGCCTTTGGAGTCTTGACAAAATGATTTTCATGTTGTGCTTTGAAAATATTTTTTATGACATGTGCATATGCAGTAAATTTCATGCAAAAATGATATTTATAAATGTAATATGCAAAAATGGTGAAAATGTCATATGTTATGTAAGTATGTACTCAATGTGTCATATAACATGATAATTTATGCTCAAAATGATAATTGAAGAATAAATGAAGCATTTATCAATAATTCATAAGAAATTTATCAAGGTGTAAGTTAAAGGCCAACTTACAAACTTCCGGAAAAATTTGAAAATAACATCGTAGCTACGTAAATCATGTGTATACTATGTTAGGGTTAATACTTCTATGGATAGGTTCAAAATCAAAGGTTTCGAAATTTGTGTATTTATAAAAATATCCCTAAACTTTTAAAATTAGCCATTTAGGCCCTAAATTTTCACTAATTGCAAACAAACTCCAAATCTAACCAAATTTCATGGACTTCATATTTTTGGCATTCTAAACGCTTGGATTTTCAAAGTTCAAAGTGGAACTTGCCCAAATAGTCACAACCACGGCATGCATCCTAGTTTATGCCTAAGTGTGTTTTCAACTATTGATCCCTATGAATGCTTATGAGATTTTCTTTAATCACAAATGATGACTAACATATTTAGTGACATGAAGATGTATAGTTCTTGAATAATCAAATTCATCCCAACACTTAATTATAATTTAGAAATTCTTAATCATCAATATGCTTAAAACCAATACATGCTTGATAATCAAAACAAGATAGATTCAAAACCTATCATGGCATGCTTCTAACCAAAAATTAAACATTCCATAATCATGTTAGGACAATGATAAATTATATCAAATCATGCTTAGGACATGTCATAGCTAAATTTCCAATTAAAATCATTCAATCATTGAAACCATCTCTTAATTGACCCGGTTTTGATCTAAGTGTGATAACCTTCTTAAAACTCAACCAAATTTCATACCAACACTTTTAAAGAAGCTTTACATGCTAGCTAAGATCAAAATCAAGCAAACTTACAAATTTCGTGGTCTTCCAAGCACTCAAGACTGCCTTACACAAGAACACTCGAGAACTCACCAAAACTTCACTCGGTTGCACTCTTTTGATCTCTAAGAGGGAGAAATACTCTCAAGGCTCAAGAGGATGCTTGGAGTTATGGTGTGGATGAAATGAGAAGGTGAGGGAAGTATTTATAGGTGGCCAAGGGGTGAGGGGCTTTGGCTTGGGTGCTTGGTGATTGGGTGAAGTGGGAAGTGCTCAAATCTGAAAAATTTTTAGACTTGCTTGCATGGGCTTAGGTCATCTTGTGCAGGGGGAATGGTGGCCTAAAACCACCATGATTCCCTGTCCACAGTTGCTACATTGATCCTATGAGGCTGGCCTGGTCGTGGGGCATCATTTGGGTGTAGAAAAATCCACAAACCACCCTTGGAAACAAGCGGACGAAGGTGGTTTTGAGGTGGCAGGAAATCATTTCGGTTTTTGGATGTTTTGGGCAGCAAAATTGAGTCAAAATCCTTCATGGTGGTCATGGGACCTCTTGAGGATTGGGTGTTGAAGGAGGTGGCATGGGGTCATGGTGCAAACCATGGCAGGAGGCTGGTTCAAAATCAATCCAATCAGTTACAACACGAACTAAACCAAGGTGCACCCGGTTTGGCTCTTTGAGTTGGTTGATGCAACCAATTTCGTCCAAGACTCAAAATGAGTTTGGGAGGATCTCATGAGATGTTTAAGGATACCATATTACCCTTGAAGCCAAACCACAAAAATGTTAAGCCCAAGGACAAAACAGTCCAAGCATTACAAAGGAGATTGCACAAAACCGATTGGTGCAAGCTTTGGGCTTGTTATGTCATTTTTCTTAATAACATGTGGGGTGATTTAGCTAGGGTATTAACATAGTATAATCATGTTTTAATGTAGTATTAATTCAAGAAAAATTGAATTAAAATATTTAAGAAAAGATTAAACTCAATTAAGCTTCAAAGTATGGGTTAAAGTCACTAACCTTAGGTATGATGGTTAATAGCCTTGGCCAATTTTTAAAACTTTATTTGAGTACTTTGGGTATGATTTGGGCTTAAGGAAACTAATGGTATGGTGTATTGAGCCTTTGGTCTTGAATGGTGAAATAAACTCAATCATGGCTTTGGGCCTTGTGGGCTTTAAAAAGGCCAAGTGTATGGGTTCAAGGCTTAAGGGCTTCTTGGGTTTTGAATGAGGGGGCCTTATTTTCCAGATTTGTTGGGTTAAAAAGGAATCTCAAGATCCACTAAATTGGGCTTGACAAAATTTGACTTGGCCTAATTGGGCCATGGGTCAATTCTATACCAAGCTTGGCTCAAAGGCCCTATACCTTCCTTATACTTGGGCCAAAACTAGTCTTGATTCCCTAAGGGCTTGGTTCAAGGTTTTCTTGGGCTAGGCCCATGAATGCACTAGGGTCCTAAAAAGCCTCACAAAAATTACTAATGGGTTTGCCTCTCTAATCCTTAGCTCGTTAACACTAAGTACCAACACTAATACTAATCCCACTATCTATGGCGTCCCCAATCCCCCTTATATAAATACACGGGGATCGAGACACCAGGATGATGACAACACGGTCACACATTCCATCGAAATGCCAGTGTGTGTACATGCAACAGTGTACAAATAAAATAATACAGCGGATAGTCAACTAAGTGTCAGAATTTAAAATCCAATTTAAATATCAGTAGAGATTTAAAAGCAATTATACAGTCATCCCAAAAATAAAATTTAACACATGTCCCGAAAATATAAATGGATAAAATAAGATAACAATAACCGGTGATCCCAGATCACTCCTCGGGCGGAGCTGTCTCCTCAGGCTCGCCCTCCTCCTCCTCATCTGCATGAAAATCTGCGTTACCACAAAATGGTACCGCAGGTAAGTATGACCCAAACAATCCTCAGAAAATAAAATGCATTTAATGCAACCAACATGCATGCATATGATGAAATATGCATTTTTCTCAAAACATCATTTTTCCCAAAAATGACAATTTTCCAACACACGCCAAAATCTCATTGGCCCAAATATCCGTAAAACATTTTCCCAGAAAATGGTTTACACAAAATCCCCGCACACTATTTTCCCAAAAAATAGCCAATTTAATCCTTTATTAACCTATGCACCATGGCCTCCCCTAGGGACCATCCGCACGTCCTGGCTTCGTAGTGATGCTCGGTTCCGCGCCCAGCGCGTACGTAGCCAAGCACCCACTACGCAACGAGCGATGCCCAGTTCCGCGCCCAGCGCGTACGTAGCCAAGCATCCTCTGGTCCCCGCCAGCAGAAGGACCATGGAGTCGGCACGAATCTCTCGTCAGATCCCATCATCGCCCAGCGACAATCCAGGGGACGTTACTCAGTTTATTCCGCTCCCGAGTAACCAGAGGAGCTCCACCGAGATAATACCCCATCTCGGCTTGGGG
Source organism: Juglans mandshurica (assembly GCA_022457165.1). Classification (NCBI taxonomy): domain Eukaryota; kingdom Viridiplantae; phylum Streptophyta; class Magnoliopsida; order Fagales; family Juglandaceae; genus Juglans; species Juglans mandshurica. The sequence continues at coordinate 9,098,780 of CM039633.1, read as the reverse complement.
TCGTGATACACACGCACCCAAAAATACTCTCACATAAAATCATAACTTCCCAAATCACACATAAGCATGAATGCACTACACGAAAACCCAGTTTTCTTTACAAATATGATCATGCATGAAATAATGAGATGTACATGTACCAACACAAATCCACAACCATCAATATTCAAACCAATCAAAATCCAACCAACCAACCCAATCACCAATCCAACTGACTCCCATACTCCTCGGACTCAGTTCGGCAAAACCAATCATCAGATTAAATACAGTGAAATGCGTTAGTGCAAAAATACATTAAATTTACAAGCATTCTTTGGATAAATACTTACAGTGCAATATAGCAATTTTCGAAGGATCACGAAGTTGAAAAAGGCGACGTCTGAGCAACACCACAGTGTAAAATACACTGTGGCCGTGGGTCACAAATACCAACTTTTCAATGGAGACAAACGAAGACCCAAAAATGATAGGGTAGGGTCTAGAGAGGTCGGTGAAACCAATGGTGGTGGTGGTTTGCCATGGGTGGCGGCGCAAGGGGTGGTTTTAGACAAAAAATGTACAAATCGGAAATGGACTTGGTGGGGCTTCACCGGTGACGGATTGGAGCTGGGGTTGGGTCCATTGGGTTGCCAAGAGGTCGAGGATGAAGTGGTAGGAAGATGGTGGCCAAAGGTGGTGCGACGGCGGCGCAACGGCGGAAAGAGTGCCGCGGCTTCGTGGGTCTCGTGGGGGCTACCGGCGGCACGAACGAAGGTGGGGTTGGTGGGGTAGGACGACCGGCGGGAGGGGAACACGAGGGGACGGGCGGTGAGAGTCACCGCCAGCTCACGGCGGCGGGCTGGGTGGAGTGGGCGGACACACGGGGAGAGAGAGAGGGAGGGGCTCGCATGGGAGGAAAGGAGACCGAAGGAGAAATAAGGGGAAAAAGAAAAAGAAGGAAAAAGAAAAGGAGAGGAAAGAAAAATAGGGGAAAAGAAATGAGGTCAAATCCTCATAACTTGGGTCACAAAAATGATCCAACGGAAACGATTTTAAAACCACAAGTTAAATAAAATAAATTAAACGTAATGGTAAAGTCAAATTGAAATAATTAAATCCCACAGTAATTAATTAAATATGAAAAGTAATTTAAATGTACAACAGTAAATAAATATTAAGAAAGCACCTAAAAATTAATTTTCACCAAATTAAAAATCCTAAAAATAACCCAATTAAAATCCAATAATTTTAAAATAAGAGAATAAAATTTTGAATCCATAAAAATAATTCCTTCAGTAAAAATACACTAAAATACGGGGTGTTACACTATCAACCTTAATGTAAGTAATTAACTCATAATTAAGAGCCTAATCTAGAATACTTAAGGGCTAATCAAGGGTTAATTAGATGGGGTGTTACATATGCGCATAACATATGGTACCATCTTCATATCATAACATAGGCCATTACATATCTTATCATTCATACTTCATCATAATCATAATTACATACTTGTCATATCATAGATTTCAAATGAAATCACATTCTTTCATAAAATTCCGTGATACATGTTTCCTCACATAAAATCATTATTTTTCATAAATATTTTAATACATAAATCTTCACATAAAATCATGCATGGTTTTTTATAAATTATTTTAATGCATAACTCTCACATAAAATCTTGAATTTTTATAAATCTTTTGATGCATAACTCCTTTCATAAAATCATGAATTTTGATAAATAATTTAATGCATAATTCCTCACGTAAAATCATGGATTTTCATAATTTTATTATGACTGAGTACATGCATAATATTTTCATAAAAGACATGTCGTTTACCATATATACTTGTAAGGGTATGATCATGCTACTTATCTTGTAGTGTTGGTTCCTAAAATTTCCGACACAAAATCAATCTCAGTGCTGGACTGAGAGGTTTATGTTTTTTTTCCAAATAACACGCGAAAGGGAGATATTTATAGAGAGATTTTGGATAGAGTGGCAACTAGTTTGAGTTGGACTCAGTTAAATAGTTTTAATGTGAAGATAACTTGTAAAGTTGTATCCCTATTGGAATAGGATGCCAGAAAGTTCGAGTTCGAGTTGGACTCGGTCACGATCATCCAAGAAGAGAGTTTGAATCTAAAAAATGATCTAGTAGTTCATTCAATGTAGGATTGGCAGTGACTGAGACTGTATAGGGGACTTCAATCAGTGATGATTTTAAATAGAAATAAATTTCTAATTGTCAATCTTTAAAATCTAAAAGGAGTGTAACTCGTTCAATAAATAATAAATGAGATTTAACCTAGTTATTGAGCCTAATTAAAACTCCTAATCAACCTCAATAATTTATCGCTCATGGGCTTATCCAATATGACCTATTAAATATAATTTAGGCCCAATAAAAATTATTAATATCTCGACCTTAGAATTATTGGGCCAGGTCGTTACATGGGTAGAGAGAGTCCCCAAGTTGATCGTGCATCGTGTTCTTGTGTGTGTTGAACGGGTTGAGTGATTTCTCGAGTCGGTTGGGTTGGATTTGGTGAATAAGCTCACACGTTGGCGGGTGGAGTGATTCCCCTTGTCAAACGAGTAGAGTGATTTCCCGTTGGTACTTATATGATAAGATATTGTGGATATCAAGCAGATTGATAAGAGGGTGTGTAACGCCCCCAACCCCTGCTTAGAATGGAACGGAGAGTTGGAGCGTCAGGACATGCAATACTTGGTTACATACCACTGTTAATGACAGGTAATATGCGATGCATCGTACTATGCAACTAGCAATATACAATAATCGCAGCAGAAAAATGGTGACTTATAAAAATTTCATGCCAGAATGAACTAAATATCCCAATAGATCAATTAACATAAACAAATACTGCCTTACTTAAGAGGTCCACATAGTAAGGCATAAGTTCATACATAAAATGAGAGATAGAATCTTCTTATTATAGATACTACATCAAAGTTTCACAGTCAAATCAATTCTCTCATCTGCTCTATGGTGTATAGAGTCATCGCTATAAACATTAATATCAAATCCAACATCTGCTCAAGGTTGGGCTCATCCTCAACCTTCTAAAGCCAAGGGTTCATCTTCTTAGTCGTATACCAATCTTGACACAACTTCTACCATTCCGAGGGGAATGGTAGTGGCACTACCACATTGAGATTCCTTGAAATCTCAGTAAGTTAGATAACCAACTTGCACAGAGATAAGATATGCATGATTAAGGATAAACATGAGATGCATGCAACATATGAAGAAAAATCCGTATTTGTCTCCCATCCAGATTCCTCAACATCTTTCATAAAATCTTTAATGCACATTTTCTTATAGAGAATAGTTTTTTCACTTCATCTTTTTCAAAAACATAACACTTCTTATTTATTAAAACCATCATTAACATAACATAAGATAACGTTTGGTATCATCACAACTCTCCTATATGTACTGAGTATTTGCTAGTGACCATAGTACAACTCATGTTGAAACTACATTGTCTGCAAACTCATCACCCAATGCATTGGTATCATAACATTTCATCATTATATCATATCATCATAATGTATACACCCACCAGCATTAGGTGCCATATACGACTTCATTCCAGCATTCTTTAAAAAGAATCTATCCAAAGCCCGTTGACGGTTTTTTGTCAACTCAAGAGTTACCACTCCATTTTTACTCACTACAGAGTAGACAAATGATTTCCACTAGGATAATTCATTTTCCTAGCATTTGGGGTCGTGACAAAAATTATTTTCATACATGCTTGAAAAAAAATGTATTTCAATCCATGTGCATAAGTAGTAAGCTTCATATGAAAATGACATTTACATGTAATATGCTAAAATGGTGAGAACTTCACTTGTCGTGTAAGCAAGTAATCAAATGCCTAATGATACATCATATGATATTTCATGCTCAAAATGGCATTTAATATGAAAGAGACATTTATACAAGAATCATAAATAAATTATCTAAAAGTAAGTTAGAAGTTAACTTACAACCTTTCCGAGTACTAAAGAATTTGGTGTGGCTGTAATAAGAGTTATTCTAAGTTAGAAATTATAAAACCAAGGAAGATGTTCATAATCAAAAGGGGTCTTAAACTTTCACTATTTGCATTTTGGCCCCAAATTTCACCGAATTTCACAAACTTCATATTTTACATGTTATAAATCCATATATGCCTTAGAATTGCAAGAATCAATCAACTACTATGCCAGATCCATCCAACCTGTGGCATGCATTTGTGGGCTTTTTGTGATTTCAATTCTATAACCTCTTTGGATGCAAGAGTGATCAAGTTTCATCAAGTAGCAAACCATAAATCTAATCTCGGGGACATGTTTATCACTTAGGTTTAGGTCACACGAGTTCATCCCAACACTTATGCATTGGTTTTTACCAAATCATCATAATACCTTCAAACCAAGTGCATGCATAATGTTTCTAGCTTCTCTTTGTCAATGTGGGTTTTAAAACCTAAATGAATCATGCATTCTAACTCTCATCTTCATAACAAAGCATTTTTAGATTTTTAATACTCATGCTTTGGAAACTTAGCCAAGATTTCACAAGATAAACTTCAACCAAGTGGAAACCGAAACATGCTAGATGATCAATACAAGATATTGATTTATAAACCTTTCATGACATGATGTTTTCCTCAAATTTAAACTTTCAATCAATCATTCAAGACATTAGTAAAACATGTAAGATCAACATGTCATGGCTAAAATTTCACTCCAAAATGATTTATTCAAGCAAGACTCCAAATCTGAACCGAAATGCATGTCTTCAAGTAAAACCTAATATAACTCAATCAAATCTTCATTCTCATGCCATAATTGAAAGCCTAACATGTTAATCTAACACCCAACAAAAGATAGAGCAGGATTGCTTACCAAACCGTGACCTTTGAAGGCTCTCAAGAACAACTCACTTCAAGAATCTCACACTAATCACTCGGCTTTGCTCTCTTCTCACCTTTAGAGTACTTTGCTCTCAAGAACACTAAGACAATGCTTGAGAAAGTTGTGTGAGGAAGTTAGGGGTAAAAGTGGGTATTTATAGGACTCAATGGAGGGGTGAGATATGAAGGGGTGCTTGGCTAAAGGTTGAGTGTTGTGAGTGGTGGATGTGGAAGGTGGAGGGTCTAGATTGAAATTTCAGTTGTGTCCACACTTGGTCAGTTGAATAGTGGCCTAAAAATACATGAATACCTCATGGTCAAGTGCCAGAGGAAGGCCATAGGTACAGGGGCTAAGTAGTTCCAGAAATGTGAAAGATAAATCCATGGGGGATCCCTTGATGGCCGGCAGTTTTGGTTCACACAAACTGTCTAGCTATTGTCCCATCCTCTTGTTCTAATTTGAAGGCATAACTACCACTATTGAGTGGCCTTCTCATGTGGTTAATGAAGTGGGGTTGGTTGTCATTTGATTTGGTTTGAGTAGAAAATGAAGGAAGGGTTTTGGATAGTTTCAATCAATAATGGTCTTCTTCACCATCCTATTTGCCAATCGGTTTTGTTGCTCATGGAAGGGGATTGGCCAAACATAAAATTGACTATTTTGAAGCACTTCCTTCAGGTGAAATGGCAGAGGTGCTTGCATGAGGGGGTGGCCAATTTTTGTGCAGAAAAGCCTTGAAGAAACAAGGGTATTCGGTTTGGTCAATACTTCATTTCCTAGGTGAATAGTTGTGTTTTTGGCTTGGCTTATGGGACTGTTTTGGTCAATGGTTTTCCTAGGTGACCATTTCCTAGGTGAATGGTTTTTTGCACCATTCTAGGTGACATAATGAGGTCTGAATGGTGCCAAAAAATCTTCATGAAAGCTTATGGAAGGGGCGTGGTTTTGGTGACTAGTTTAATGGGTTGCTTGGTTTTGCACCAATGATGCCGATTGGTGGGTTGTTTGGCATATGACATGCCTTTGCCTTAAGTGACATGGGTTGGGTTAGTTCTAACCTTTAAGGATTGTCTAAGAGGCAAAACAAGTGTAAAAGATAAAAATTTCATATATAAAATTATGAAGAAAACTATACAAGTCATGATGTTTGAGTTACTATTCATGGGTGTGATGAATAGTAACCTTAACTCAAGTTAGAAGCCTTACTATGGTTGAAAGGGAACCCTAGGGGCATGTGGGTTGGGTTTGGGAAGAATGGAAACCAATGGTATATGGTGTATATGGGTCCCATTTGGAAGAGTGATATGAAATACAAGGCTTGGACTTCAAGTGTTGGGTTCTCATTGGACTATTGGTTCTCATTGGACCAATAGTTCACTAGGTTGGGTCCCAACTTTGGTTCTTTTCTAAATTGGGCCAATAGCCTTGGATCTTACTAAGTTGAGCCCAATAGTCTTATGTCTTCTAAGTTGGACCTAATGTCTTATGTCCATCAAGTTGGGCCTAACTCTTATGTCTACTACGTTGGGCCTAAAGTCTTTGTGTCTATCCTTAGTCCATCTCATCTTAGTAAACTAGGGCCCTTGTTAAACCACTCTTGGGCCTTCTCCAAACCCATATAGTATTTTAACCAAATTACCTAGCCCATCCATTAAGGTGGCAAGCCTCTAATATGCCATGTGTTATTCATCCATTGGCTTCTTGGCACCTTTCCTTAAATTAATAAAGTACTAAAATTTTCCTAATAATTCTAACTAAACCAAAGGTGTAAGCTCTTTTGCTAACTCAAGCTCCAAAATTTTTCATTTCTCTTGAGTATCCCAAGTTCTACTAAGGCTATTAGGGTCAAGGCCTAAGGTGTTTATAAGTGGGGTGTTTTTCATCACCTTAATAATGACTATGCATATATGAGATTTATTCTGAGGGTGATTCCTTGTCATAACTATGAATACATATGTTTATGCTCGAAGGGAGATTCCTCACCATACACACACACACACACACATATACATATACATATACATATATATATATATATATATATATACTGTGATTGTCTGTCATGAATATGAATTTATTGTGATTGCCATGATTGATTCCGGTTCATATATGAATTGTATTCAGAAAGGAATAATACCAATAAGTATTATGAAAAATATACTGAAAGATTTATTCTCGGCTAAGAATCTCAGATGAAGATTAAGTATGAGCTCAACACTACTCATGTCTGCCAGAATAATGTTTGTTTTAAAATTCATTCAGTTCTTATTAAAAATATGATTGACAAAGTCATATTAGGAATTCCTTTTATTTCTTCTTCATACCCATTCCTTTCGGGAAATGATGGCATTACAACTGACCCTTTTGGTCAAAAAGTAAGGTTTAAATTTACTTCAAAATTTAATATTGATACTGATAAAAATCTGAATCTTTACTCTCTGCAAAAGCAAAACATTTAAATTTCCTGCAATAGGAAATCAAATATAAAAAGCTTGCTGAGCAATTTTCTAGTTATTTATTACAGTCAAAGATCAGTAAGTTTAACAAAAAACTGATTGATGATGTTTGTTCTGATCTTTCAAATGCTTTATGGCATAGGAAGAGGCATGTTGTTGCTTTACTTTATATTAAAGATTTTTCTAAGAAAAATATTCCCACAAAAACTCGACCTATTCAAATGAATAATGAGACTTTAGAATTTTGCAAAACTGAAATATAGGATTTGCTTGCTAAAAATATTATTAGGCATAGTAAGTCTCATTGGTCTTGTGTTGCTTTTTATGTCCAAAAAAATGTAAAAATTGAGAGAGGGACACCCCGCCTAGTTATTAATTACAAACATTTGAACAAAATCTTAGAGTGGATTAGGTATCCTATCCCCAATAAGAATGATTTGATTCATAGGCTTAGTCACGTTGTAGTGTTCTCCAAGTTTGACTTGAAATCAAGATTTTGGTAAATTCAAATTAGTGAATCAGATATTAGTGAATCAGATAGATATAAAATTATCTTTACTACCCCATTTGGACATTATGAGTGGAATGTAATGCCTTTTGGACTGAAAAATGCTCTTAGTGAATTCCAAAACATTATGAATGATCTTTTCAATTTATTCACCCATTTCACTATTGTTTACATTGATGATGTCCTTATTTACTCAAAGTCTATTGATGAACACTAGAAACATTTGAATTCATTTCTAGATATTATTAGACAAAATGGTTTTGTTGTCTCTGCTAAGAAAATCAAATCGTTCCAAACCAAGATTAGATTTCTTGGTTATGATATTTTTGGAAGCAAAATTTGACTTATTAGCCGTGCTATTGAATTTGCTGACAAATTCTCCGATGTCATTCTTAATAAAACTCAATTACAGAGATTTCTTGATTCTCTCAAATATGTTGTAGAATTCTACAAAGATATGAGAAAACAATATCGTCCACTCTTTGAGCAACTACATTGAAACCCTCACCCTTGGACTGAAGTTCATACTTATCTTATTAAACAGATCAAGACACATGTTAAAACTCTTCCTTGTCTTGGTATTCCTACTTCTGTTTCTTTCAAAATTGTTGAAATAGATGGCTCAACATACTTTTGCCAGATGACAAGCTATTTTAAGTATATTTGATTTTGATATTGAATATATTAAAAGATCTCAAAATTTTATTCTTGATTTTCTTACTAGTGAATTCTTGTAGCAACCATGAGCAAGAAAAAATACAAGGGGAAGAAGATTGTCACTCCTCCCCCAATTCCTGACATAAAGCTCATTAAAAATGAGCCTGCTACTCCCCTTGATCTTGCTAATAGGTTTACTACTCTTGGTAGTATCCCTACTATTAAATCTGCTTCATTTTCTACTGCTCTTACTACACCCTATGATCCATATGCTAAACCTATTATCTCCACCCTATATTTTCCTGCTTCAAAAACCAATTATGTCAAGAAGCTTTTTACTCAGAATCTGTTTTATGTAGAACCAAATAGGTCTACGTATACAGATCCTTTTAAAATTGCTTCTAGTTATTTCCCCTCTAGTTTTCACTAAATTCCTGAGAATCCTGCAAAAAACCTTCAATGCTTCTTGTTTTCACTGTTCCAAGCAAAATCCCTTATTATTAAACCCATCTATGATAAGATTGATAAAATCAAATTAATTTATCACAGTGCCTACATCTTGAACATTGTTACTGAAGAAAAATGGGGAACCCATCCATATTCTACAAAAAACCTCCCCCATTCTGATATTGTTTACTGTCACTTCGAGTACATCGATGCCTGGTTCAAATTTATGATGTTCCAAACTCCAGAGATGACACACTCTTGGTTTCTTAATTTCAACAAGAAATTCAAGACTGATTTCCTTTTTGGTTCCTGAGATGGTAGCACCAATTTGACCTTCCTGAAGTCTTTTCTCATAACCTTCAAAAGGCCATTAAGTGTTTTGCCATTATTTTCAAAATGGATTGTTATAATCAGAAATTCCCCTACTTCCTCCATTTTTACAAAAAATACAAGATTCATTGGATCTTAAAATGGAGTTAAGAGTGGAATGGAGATATACTGGTCCGTTATTGGTTCGTCCAATGGTGGGACAGATACCCCCACACACAGGACGTCATTGATAATGTCGCCAGAGATTTTCCTCAGACTGCTCCAGATCTCAAAAGCATCAAGGAATTCCCTGCTGTTAAACAATGTTCCCTACCCGGATATCCAATTACTCAGGCCACTAACTCTGCTAAACAGATTGTTAAACCTGCTACTTCCTCTACTACATCTGATAAATCAAATAAATCTTTTAAGTCCAAGAAGAAGTCTGTTCTCCAAGGACTCAACAAAAAAGATTTGATTTATTTATTGAAGAAGTCCCTCCAAGACGACAATGATAATTCTGATGATGAGTCTGGGGCATCCTCTGAAGCCTATGTTGATATATTGACCCTTATGATAACATATTTGGACATGATCTGGAAACCACCCCAAGGCTATCCAGTGATTGATCCAGAAATAATGAAATTATTGACGTTGGTACAACACTGAGATTTTACTGTTCACTACTACTGAAGACCCCCTGATTCTCGCTGATGTTTCCTGCAAAAACAGAGATTCCTTCTGATTGAACTTTTGTTTTTTAGTAAATTTCCTACAGTCAAATGAATTGTAAAAGAAGTCAATTTTACTGTTCACTACTGTTCATTGTACTTGTATTTACTATTCACTAATGTTCACTACTGCTGAAATAATTGTAAAGGCGCCTCCTTGATCTATAAAAGGAGAACCTAGCTTCAGAAGAGGATCATCTTCCTTTTCTCCCATTTCTTCCATCTCTCTTTGATACCATTTGTTCCTCATCCAACTTCTTGGTACATTTTGTAAGTTATTTTGAATAAACGATTATTTCTACTTACAATCATCTTCTCTTTATATTTATTATCTCCATCTGATTCCAGTTATCTAGTCCTGCTTTCATCTTCTCTTTATACTTATTATCTCCATCTGATTCCAATTATCTGGTCCTGCTTTTATTTTGTAAGTTATTTTGAATAAACGACTATTTCTACTTACAATCATCTTCTCTTTATACTTATTATCTTCATCTAATTCCAATTATATAGTCTTACTTTTATTATTTTAATTAATTCTAGTTATCTGGTCTTACTTTCTTTTGTTAATTCACCTACACTATCACTTCAGTTATCTGGTTTACTCCAGTTATCTGGTCCCTACTTCAACTCCAGTCATCTAGTCCCTATTTATTTACCTGTTCATCTATTCTTTATCTAACCTGTGCATGCATATATATGTGTGTGTATGCACGCGCGCGCACACATATTTATTTACATGAAACTGTGCACTGAGATTTCTTAGAAATCTCATTATGGTAGTCCCACCTGCAGTTTCGTTTACCGAAGCCAAAGAGTTTGATGCAAACTTAGCCTAGGCAAAGTTTCCCAAGAAAGAAGGACCAGCCCCACTTGAGGTGTAGACACGGAGTCTGTCTCCGATTAGTAGATTTTTGTATTTGTTAAAATGTTTATTTTAGTTAAGCAATAAATTATGTACGGTTCGTTGTATTTTGATGTAAGTGATGAACTAATGAGAGTGCATAATATTATTTAGGAAGAAGGGACGATGACATATAAATATTACTATTGAAAGTTAAATTTTCTTACTGGTACAAATCTCTAGAACATTTAGTATTAGTCTCTAGCTAATCTATTTACTTATTCTGTTGTAATTTATTTTACTCGGCGTGTGCTCAATTCTTAAGATTTGGGATGTTCTCGATTGATTGGCGCCCCTGGCATCATGGGTCCTCGCCAAATTCTTTGCTAATGAATGGGGGGTGCCACAACAGAAATGTGGATTATGGATATTGAAAGCACTTTCAAAATGTGTGGCTGCAAGGAGGGCTTGAAGGTACTATAATCGAGCTATTTATTTGAAGGGGAAGATGCAGTTTGGTGGAATGCCAAGAGGTAGCCGCTTGTTATGGAGCTAGGGTCTATGGGAGTCAGTACTTGGGAATGGTTTAAGAAGGAATTTGATTATCGGTATTTCCCTATCATAGTAAAACAGCAAAAGCCAAATGACTTACCGAGGATACGTGCCCAAGTGAGCTGCTTATAGATTCAAGATTTTTACAAACTAGTAATCGTGGCCTCAATCGCGGAACACGAGCATCGTAGTCTGACGGCCATGATGATGAGTCAAAACTGAGGGCCTTTCCAAGGGAAGGAAGTAGTTTGGGGTCGTCTCAAAAGAGTGTGTCTAGTCACACAAAATGGCAACCAGCATGAACACCACTTTGATAAATTATACAAAAATATGGATAGAGCGGACCCGAGATGGACAAAACTGCATTAATACCTACCTATCATTTCAGCATCATGTGAAGTACATTACTTCCACTTAGGGATATGTTCATTCCAATGAATATGACAAAAAAGAAAAATCATTAGACGATCATTCTTCAATTTCACTTGTTTCGTCCATAAAATTTCGGCGTTTATATTTTCATTCTTACGTTGGATCAACTCTAGCACTTTTTAACAAGTGCTTTGATTTTGTTCTCAACCTATTTAAAAAACCCACATTATTTTTTAATCTTTTAATTCGGACACTTAAAAAAATTGCCTACTAAAATTTTTGGGATTGCCACATATCCTTAACCTTTTGCCCTCGTAAAGAAAGACTTGACATGGAATGCAAAGTATAAACTCTCCATATTGATGCAAAAACACTGTGAAACCAGAGTATATATTAGGTTGTTATAGCGACTCAACAAGCAATAATCCAATCACCCATACACATCCAATAAACCAATCATCTTTCATACTCAATAGGCCACCTGTTGATACCAAATAAACTAAGTCCAGCTCACTGTGACAATCCTCAAAAGCAAGAGGGAAAAGAAGGAAGACAAGACAAGATAAAGATGACGAAAGTAATAAGGCGTAGGAAGAAAAGTCATATATATAAAGGGAAAGTGCGACAAGGACATAAAATTGACATCTCACCAACCACTCTATGAAGGCCCCAATAAAAGGAATTTCCCTACCAAATACCCAAGGGGACTTCTCGTGGGGCTTCTTCTACCCTCATCTTGAGCACACCAGAGGTCATCTTTTTCATCTAAGAAAAAAAGTCTTCATCATCAACTCTACTACCCATATTGTACTAAGAGATATATGAGGTTAAAAGAAACTGTACAAATCACCAAATATAGTAGATTTGCTCTCTAAACAATCCATGGACGTAGATTTTATATCGAACTACATAACTTTGTGTGTCTCTCTCTCATTTACATTTCATTTATTGTTTACTTCCATAAATGAACACAAAGACATCATACTAACGCTTGAGCCACTATCGTAAATTGTTTTTTCTTCCTTTTCGGCCTATAACAAAAAATGCTTCAACACCTCCAATTAAACAATGAACCAACTAATAGACAACCACCAATTAATCACTTTAATACTCGGCAGCTAAGTCCTTTATAAATCATGATTTGACTACTCGACAAAACAACCCAAATCCTATCCTAATAAAATGAGTTGGCAAACTTTGTCGGAGAACGTGAGATGAATCGACAAGAACGTGAGATTAATTAGTTAGCGTTATTATGGGTTCGACACAATCACCAAATTGAAGGTTTTTTCCTTATGGAAATTATTTTAAATCAATTATTGGAATTTGATGATGATGGATGAAATATGAGCTTGTCGGGTGATCATAATTCATATCAATTATGAATGCACAGTAAATCAATTATCGGTGACATTTGACTCCACTATTCACTATTTATTCATCGTAGCTCATTTATTTATGTGAAATGTTAATATGTATTTATTTATTTATTTTTACTTAATAATTAAGAAATTGACTTGTAGTGTATTGGTGTATTTTTTTTTAAAATTTTTAAAAATATTTAAATATGTTAAAAAAATATAAAAATAAAAAGAAAGAAAAAGACAAATTTGTAGTAGTATATAGATGTGGATTTTAGAATCATCTCCAAACACGTCACTTAACAATGGAGTAACTATATTATCACCGTTAATTATATGATCACGGGGTTGGCCTGTGCCCTAGGGATTCTTTTAAAAAATCTAAGCATTTTAACTTTTCTTGTTATTTCGTTTTCAAACACAGTATTATAAAGATTAGTCTGAGCTTGCATGACTCTGGTCACATGCCTTATTTTTATTGATGTTTAAATTTCTATTGATAGTGACATAAGACGCCATTAAAACTATAAAACAATAAAGTAATTGAATTTTTTTTAAAAAAAAAAAAATGTAAAACGTCGCTAACCACTTCATTAATTTTTAAATACATGGAATTTTTAATTTGAGAAACATATAAAAAAACGATAAACCTACAATTATTTTATAATTTTATAAAAGAATTATAAGTTATAGAAATATCATTACTCAAAAACTGGATATTTTACTCAAACTCTATACCAAGTCATGAGCGATTGAGGAGCCAAGCCGCCGAAACATATTGAAATTCCCTTACCAACAAGGAGGATACCTTAAGATTTCTTTGGGAATCTATTAATTTTCATAAGAAACTTTTAAAGATGAATTTTAAAAAGAAAAATAATATTTACAATCTTAGAATTAGAATGTGTAAATATAGAATCCATTAATTATGGACTGCACTCCTTTTCTCTAACATTACTCTTACGAGAAATATTTAATTCTTTATATTGAGAAAACTAGAGAGAGAATGTTTTGGTAATTGTGGTTTTTTTTTTATTTATAAGGATATAAACTTTTGACCTAAAACGAGCCTGCAACGAATCCTCTCTTATTAAGATGCCCAATTCAAAATATTGATGGCTGGATTTTTGGGGGAGGATTAAAATTTCAAATTCAAACATAATTCTAACCTTACAAAATCTTAAATTAAAAATTACCTAAAAAAATTAATTTTACATCATTTTCTTGAACAATTTCGGTGTAATGGTGAGAAATGAATTTTTTCAAGTTCTTTGATTTCCAAAGTGTTAAGAGGATACTAAAAGCAACATAATTCAAATAGGAAAATTCAAACCCAAATTAATTTTATCAGAAAACTATAATGCAAATATAAAGAAATACTTTGCAACATGCAAGTTGTAAACGAAAACAACAAATGGTTATTTACTTGACCTTGTTACAGTCGTCCAGCAAAAATGATCTTAATATTCCAACATGTCTATCAGACTAAGAATAATTCTATTTGCCAGCACGATCAAACAATGATAAATAAAGTGCATGTGTCTAACACAAGTATCCCTATTCCTCGCCAGTCATTCCATTAAAATTTAATTAGAAAAAAACATAAAAAGAACTTTCAGAAGGCAAAAACTATTTAAGACAGCCCAAAAGATAATAATAAAATATTGCCTATAGACCAAAACGTTATAAAAATAACAAAGACATAAAAATGCGATGGAATGGCAAAACTTATTAAAACAGTCAACAGAACACAACAAACTAAAAAATTTGCAAAAAAAAAAAAAAAACACTTTTTAAACATTAAAACAGTCAAAACAAAATAAATAAATAAATAAAAATAATAAACAAATAAAAAGAACAAGTACCAAATATTATGAAACATTCAAGAAAAGTTTAAACTATTCAACATAAAAGGCGGGAGACAAGAACAAGCAAAACAGCAAATACCTTTCCAAGGGGGGAAAATAAAAGAGACTAAACAAAAACAACTGCATGGAACTTAAATCCTACCTTGGGATGGGGATTTAGCATTGACCCAGCAGATCTCCGATGGACCAGAGAAGTGAATGCCCTAAAATCCGCAACACCAAGTAAACCATTCGAAAGCATAAAAACTACCAGGGCATGACACCACCACACCAGGAAATTTACATGACTGATCAGCTTATACTAATTAATTTATTTCACTTCTTCCCTGGGACTTCAAAAGTAAAATGAGTCCCACTTTTAATATGGGAACAATCTGTTTCAAGAAGTTCTATATCACAAGATGCTCTGACTCAAGGAACTCCCAACTTGATACCTGGGTATCTGTTTTCAAAATTCAACAGCCAATTCCAGAAGAATACACTCAAGAGGAACAGGCTAATCTTGACCACCACCTAGAGCAACAGCAGGATTTTGCTACTCACCTCGGTAGTAGATCTTAGAAGTTGGCTAATCCATCAGTAGAATGCTTAGAGTCAGAACATCAATGCTACAGACCCATCCCCTCCATTAACTTCTTGCCAAGGTTCAATGCCTTGTACAAGCCAAGCCATTCCTCTCAGATCAGAACAGAGTTTCATATATCCAGAATGTTATGCATATGTAATGGCCGAAAGAAAGAATTTGCCATATGACTTGTAAAATGATATCACATGGAAAAATACTGCTCATTCACCCTATGGCAGCTATGAGAACTTTCAGGACTTTCTTTTTGGTACGAAGGTGGGCAAAAAATTGATCTTGGATACCCGAATGGTATCTCTTGAACATCATAGAATGGGATAAATTCATTAAGATGCAGCAAATTCAATGGGTCATAACCCACCTCACTCTCAACCCCATTTTTTATGGGAGCACAAAAACAATGAGCAAGAATTCATTGATCCTAGGGTGATGAATCCATCAAAATGTGATTATAATTTTTGGCTCAAACTGCATTCCCAAGTTATCTAGAGACTCTTAAACTTGAATGAAGTTGGATAACTAAAAAAGAATGGTCACTGACCTTTGTAAAATTCATTTAATTTCAATTTAAGGTATTTGTAAATTATCAAGGTAGTAAAGCACCAATGATTCAATTGATCATTGTCTGAGAGATGAAGAAGGAAAAAAAAAAACAAAAACAACAGGCTAACATAAAGCACATGAGCGGAAAATAATAGATTAGGGTCGAATGCTTGCAACTGGAGCTACTTCCACTGCACAGAAAAGGAGAAAAGAAAACATAAAATTTACTGAAATGTTGATTACCTGATATAAATCCAAATTGCACTTCCTGGCTTCACAATACCCAATACAATCACATACAGAGCAGTAGCATCGAACCATTTTCAAGAAAACATCTTCAAAAGAATAAAATACGACTTGCAATATATGATGACCCCCAAAAAAGACATGGATGGAATCATAAAAGCTTAAAAAAACCTCAAATTAAAGAAAAAAATATCTAAGAACGTCTTCCAAACCACATAGGATTCATCAAGTAACCAAAAGATGTTTCCACACTTATTATTATGGATGCAATCATAAATACTTAAGAAAACTTCAAACTAAGAAAAATAAAAATATCAAAGAATGTCTTCCAAACCACGTAGGATTCATCAAGTAACCAAAAGATGTTTATGATGTCAAGAGGAAAGTAACCATAAATGCAAAAAGTTGTCAATACAAGGAAACGATAATGGGGAAAAAAACATTGTTTAGTGACAAACTTAAAATCATGGAGACAGGATGTTCTCTGCCTCAAAGTTATGCCAGTATCCCAACACTTTTTAGAAGATATCGGAACCAATAGTACTACATTTTTTTTGAAAATACGTGAAGGGGGTGGAAAGTACTAAAATTGAAAGAAAATACAAGTTTGAGATTCTGGTCTTTATAGTAGGCAAATAATAACTTTTCAGCACAAATTTAAAGACGTCGTTTGCAAGAGTGCCTTGAACTTCAGAAGAATCACCAGAGTCCAAAACTAAATATTTGATGCATCTAGGAGGGGATCTGCACAATGAATACATAAAGCATAAAAACACTAAATTCAAAAAACAACTATTTACAGTGGCAGATGACATAAAATGAAGTACCACAATGACATGATTTAGAATCCATTAATGAATAATGGTTTGATAATAGCTGAAATGCATTCATGGGAACAGGGTGATAAAATGAAATGGAGTTAAAGGTGTTACCACACAAATCAAACAGAAAAGTTATGTAACATCAAGAATCAATTTTCCAATTCATATCACATAGGTGAGAATAAAAAAGAGTTAGATAAGGTGCGAAATACTGGAAAATAAATAAATAAAGCTGGTTTTCTAGATATGCTAAGGACTGATATGGGACCTAAATCTTAAGCCATATCTTTAGTGAG
This sequence comes from Juglans mandshurica, assembly GCA_022457165.1. NCBI lineage: Eukaryota > Viridiplantae > Streptophyta > Magnoliopsida > Fagales > Juglandaceae > Juglans > Juglans mandshurica. The sequence goes on along the minus strand of CM039633.1, from coordinate 9,081,270 downwards.
ATAAAATCTAGACAACAATGAAAGAAATCTCATCAATGTGAAAAGACTAAATAGATCCACTTGCAGAGTTAATGCAAGTCATGTTTCAATGCAAGCGTAAAGTAGCGTTAACTGCAGGACACAAATCTCCATACTGGTTGGACAACAAGAAAAGATCAATAGTCAAGAAATGATGGGTCAATAGGCCTCTGCAATGTTAAATCATTTTTACCCCCACAAAATGACCTCAAGTGGAAGATCGCTGGCAGATAAAGTCAACCATACCAGAATAAGGAATAATGTGAACACAAGATACAACTAAATTTATGACAAGACCTTAAAGCATGAATAAAATGAGCAAGGCCTTAATACATCCAAAGGACTCAGAATGCTAGCGTATATTTGTCCATAATCAAAACTAAACAAACTAAATAGTAAGTAACCAACTAAACTGACTTGACATATCGCTGCCTAACAATCACAATACAAACATTAATTAGGGTGAGAAACAGAACCAAATATACCATAAATAAATAAAAAAAGGCTAGGCAGGCACCTTCAGTCTAACTAGCACCTGATTGCTCCATAAGGGACCATATCACTTATTATTAGGTTTATCATCCCATAAACCACATGGACAATGAACAAGTGCTCACATACCTTGCAGAAGAGAAGCTATAGCACATTCCATCCTTACCCTATACAATCACAGCCCACATATTAAATCAACATGAAGACATGGGTTAACCATTAAGAGGGCCATACCTGAACCTATATGATTGAGTTATCCACATGTATGACTATGTATACAAGAAACCACTATAGGTATTAAGCATTAAGTATCATGTTCAAAAGTCCAAGTTATCTCTCTCTCTCTCTCTCTGCATGTGTGACTAGGTAACCATGCAGTATATAATTACAAGTTATAAAAGCGAGATATAGTGTTTCTAATACTATACGATAACCATATATATTCAATATGCACACTGATTGTAATATGCTTCACACATGATCTTAATTGGCCCATTTAGATATGCATCTTTCTAGAATACATCCCGTGTACTTTGAAAAATAAAAAAAGGATTTTACATGCCAAAAAAAGTCATGTTCTCTTGGAGTGTGAATGACTAAAAAAAATCAGCACAAAAGCCTAAGACTCTTACATTGTTGAATTGAGTTTATAAAATCTAGACTACTGCTCAAAAAAAGAAAGAAAAACCAAACCAAAAACAAAACAAAAGCTGACACATTAAGGGGGAGGAAACAAATGTCTGGAGGACAAAATTTTGCTTTCTCGGGACCAATTTTTCCTAGAGCCTCCACCACCTCCCCCAAAAATCTCAGCTAGTAAAAGCTCAAGTCATATTCTTGAGGAAACAGAAGGGCGACATATATAAATGCATTCTCCGAGGGGTCCATTCCCCAAACTAAACAGAACCAAGGCTGAGATCAAATATGGTCTAGTTGGCCTAGCGTAGCAATGCAAGGAACCTTTCTAACTCATTTATAGCATAAATTAAAGCAAGTATCACAGGGTATTACATTCATGTGGGGGCCATGACTGTACTAATTGACATTACTAAAAGTAAAGATTGAATCCAACATCCTAATTAAAGATCTCAAAGGGACCTAGCAAGCACATCCAATAACAGGCAAAAGGCACAATTTACAAAGCTCCAGAAATCATCAAAACTTATTTATTATATTTAGAAAGTCATTAATACAAGAAGTGGATAACATCCAAAGATTCCTAACTGTCGGAAGGGGGCATAATTTTCATGTGCGTTTAGAATTTCTAAAATGCAATTAAAAATGATTTCAAAAATCTCAACAAGCTCATTTTATTAAAATACATCTAACGTTCCCAACCAAGTAGTTATTTTGGAGGAAAAAAAGTTGTTAAACCAGCCCCACAACTTTACGTTTCCATATATGTCATCTACATACCAGATTACCAGCTTAAGCTGTTATAATCTCTATTTTCACAACCACAAAACCGAAATCCACAATATATTGTCAACTTAAATAGATAACAAAAATCAAGTAGCACAGGTGAAGGAGAATACCCAATATACCTGACACTCACCTAATGACCCATGTATTGTGGACCGCTGCCTGGGTGAGGCCTAACAGCACCGCTCTGCCCCATTTGTGGGTTCTGATATCCACCCTGCATCAGCGGCTGGTTCCCATAGCTCCCTCCAGCCTGATTCCCATAACCTGCCGGTGGTCCTGCCTGGTTCACAGGGGCGCCACCGAGACCACCAAGCAGATTACCAAGCCCCAAACCAGCTCCCTGGGTGGCAAGCAATGTAGTCAAGGCCTGACCAAGCACCGGGTTCAGACCCTGTGCCGGATTGAAGCCTACCGCGGGGCCTGACGGTGCCATCAAATGTCCATGGCCAGGCCCACTCCCACCGGGCGCGGAATACTTATTCTTCTCCTTTCTAGAATGGTAATGCGATTGGTGATGATGAGGAAAGGGTGCTTGTTGGTGATAATGCTTTGGCTTTGGACCATCAATAGCCTTCTGACAATGCAAAGTAAGCCCCTCAAAGGTCTTGTGCGGCTCTTCCAAAGCCTTCTTCGCACTATCTGTGTTCTTGTACACGAAAAGCGCAAAACCCTTAGGCTTCCCAGTCTGCTTATCGAGCCCCAATGGGCCGTCCTCAATCTCCCCATATTGCCTAAAGAAGTCCAGTAGCTTATTAGGATCGACCTCGGCCGATACATTGCTCACAAAAATCTTCCGCTGGGTGTACTCCGAGACCGGAGGGGTCACAGGCGGTGGGGCTGGGACGGGTCCAGAGGAGGCCAGTTGGCATGAGGTGGTGCGATTGCCAATCTGCTTCTGAGGCTGTCGGAGGGCCTTGCGGGCCCCGCTGCGGTGCTTGAAAAGGATAAATGCGTAGCCCTTGGATTTGCCGGAGACGCGGTCTGTGACGGCTTTGCAATCCTCGATCTCACCGTACCTACCAAAGACGGAGATTAGGTTTTCGGCCGTGGTGTCCCAGCCGAGGCCGTGGACGAAGATCTTGCGGTGGGCCGGATCGGCGTCAGCCAGCTCGCGCACACTTTCGATCAAGTCCGGATGCTTGTTCACTGCCTTTTTGACGAGGGTTAGAAGTTGTTCCTTCGAGAAAGGCTCCAGAAGGTTCTCCACGGGTTCCTCGTCTTCGTCTTCTTCTTCTTCCTCCTCAACTTCCTCCTCCTCCTCCTCCTCCTCCTCTTCCTTTACCTCGGTTCCATTTTCTGTTACGGGTTGGGCTTCTTTGGAGGCATCTAGGTTTTCGTGCTCTTCTTGCTCTCCTACCTCATCTTTAACTCGTACTTCTTGTTGTTCCTGTTCCCGGGGCTCCTCGTGTTCCTCTTCTTTGGAATCATCAACAGCCATGTCCTCTTGTTGCTCCTGGGGAGCGTCCCCATCCTGGTTTGGCTCTGGCTTGGGCTGGAGTTGTTCCTCTTCAACTGGTACAGGTGCCTCTTGTGGCTGTCCTTCTTGCGGTTCTGCTTCGGGGGCTTTGGTGGGCTCGGGGTCAGAAGATCGCAGCTTTCGCTTCTTGGCCATGGCGGAGAAATTAGGGGTTTTCCTTCTTAAAATCTAGGGTTTGAGATGGGAGGGGACAGACCGGAGAGTGTTCACCCTATCGCTAACCTCGCGTGGATTTTAAAGGGTCGGACCGGGCTGGACTCCTCTACATGCCCATTTCATTATATTGGGCTTGAGACCTTTGAAACTACACTACAAAATACATACACATTACGGGCATACGAAGAAAGTCTCGTTTGTTTACCCATATGATAATTTATTAAAAATTAAATAAAATATTATTATAATATTATTTTTATTTTAAAATTTAAAAAATTAAATTATTTATTATACTTTATATAAAAATTTAAAAAAATTGTAATGATTATATGAGATGAGATAAAATGAAATAGTTTAGTTTTGTATAACTAAACCAACACTAAATGATTTTTCTTGTAATTGTGTACTAATAGTTTTGCTCTTGGAATTAATTAACCGTCTCATTTGTTTTCACAACTTATCTCATCTAATAATTATAATTTTTTAAAATTTTTACACAAAATAAAATAAATAATTCAACTTTTTCAAATATCAAAATAAAAATAATATTAAAAATAATATTTTAATAATATTTTATTTAATTTTTAATTTTAATCTCAATTCATTTTATATTTTCCAAATTCCTAATATTTTCCTTCGTCGCATACTCTCAAGTGGAGCAAGTAATTTTTGAGATGGTTTTATTGTCTTTCCGGGATATTTTTATGTTGGAAAATGCTACGTGCCCAGCTGTGGGCTCTCGCTAGGAGCTCCGCTGGGATGTAGTATTTTTTTTATCTTTTTTTTTTTAATTTTTTATATAGATATTTTTAATAATTTTAAATATTTAAAAAAAATAAAATAAAAATTATAATATTATTAAAAAATATTTTCTTAATCATAAAAAAGAATAAAAAATAATATTTATTCTACTTCGTGATTAAAGAAGTATTTTTTAATGATTTTTTTTTACTTTTTTATTAAGGAAATGTTTTTTAATGATATTTTAAATTTATTTTATTTTTTAAAAAATATTTAAAAGTGAAAAAAAATCTATATAAAAAATAAATTAAAAAAATATACATAGAAAAGTATATGCTAAGCCTAACGGGAGCCCCAACAGGAGCTGTAGCATGTCCATTTTAAATATTTAAAAAAATCATAATATTATTAAAAAAATATTTTCTTAATCACGAAGTAAAATAAAAAATTATAAAAATATTTTTTTATAATTTTTTATTTTACTTCGTGATTAAGAAAGTATTTTTAATATATATTTTTTTACTTTCTAATTAAAAAATTAGTATTTTCTTAATAATATTTTAAATTTATTTTATTTTTTTAAAATATTTTAAAATATTAAAAGATCTATATAAAAAATTATTTAAACAAAACACATATAAAATAATACTACAGCCCCCATCGCCCGATATATCTTTACATCCTGAAAATTTTGTGCCTGATAACTCAATGATCTGTCCAGGTTTGTGAAAGGCTTTCTTATTTCATCTCAATTCTCTTCGTGTTGCAGTCATCTCGTAGGGTGAGAGACCAGCGATGGTAATACATGGCACTGTCCGTGAATTCGATACAATTACAATACAAAACAAGTGAATTTAAATTTTGTATAAGTTGTGGTTTTGACAGTGAGATAAGATGATTTTTTATAAAAGTTGAAAGTTGAATAAAATATTATTATAATATTATTTTTTAATATTATTATTATTTTAAGATTTGAAAAAGTTGAATTATTTATTATTTTTTATATAAGAATTTGAAAAATTTATAATAATAAAATGAGATGAGATGAAATACTCTCACTATCCAAACATAGCTATGAATTTGAGTTAAAAGAATTGATCCCATAAAATATGATTAATAAACAAATTAATTACGAACCAACCCAGGAAATCTGCCATCAATATGTATAGCACAAATAAATTTTATTTTCAAATTCTGTAAATGTTTAGTTTTAAATATCTTTATATCTAGGACTATTAAACTTTTTTTTAATATATAATTTTATTTTATGAAAATATTAATTTTCTTATATATGGTTGGTTTGGATTTTCGTCGTACAATATTTTATCATGAATTTAATTGTAATTATGAATATTTTATATAATTATTCTTGTATTATATATAAAATTATATTAATTGTGTTAAAAAAATAAATATACGAATAAACTCAATCTTATCAAATGGGTTGAAAATGGTTAAACAAGTTGTATCTAGATTAATCCAATAAAAATTTATTAATTAAACTAATTATATAGGTTGTGTCGTATCACCCGCTATTTATATGAATTGTGTTAGAACTTGATTAATCTAACACAATTTAATAAGTCATATTTAGATTAATCTACGTAATTTAATAGCCATAACTTGATACGATACAGAAGAACCTTCAAACATAACTTGCCACACCTAAAATGCTCTAACCGAGAGAGTAGACTAACAATAAGCGCTTTAACATTTCAGTCTTTTTCTCCCTTCCCCCCATCAGACGGTGCATGCAGAGAGTGAGTACATGCATGTTTTTACAAAGAGTTTTTATATGTACAAGCAAGTTTGCGTACCAATCTGCGTACTAATGTTGTTACATTTATATTCTAAATTCAAATTAGCATTGTTTTTAATAAAATCTACTTTCTGACCAATCATATTGAATGAGTGTGCATATTAGTACGCATAATCGTTTACAATTAGATTTTTACTTTTACAAAACTAGTTTATAATCTATTCTTTTAATTTCACGTGTTTTTAATTTTTTTTAAGTTATTTTTTTATTTCTTCTGTGTTTTAATTTTCAATTTTGTTAATATATAAAACCTGTATCTTTATTTTATTTTATGAGTGTTAGATGGAGGGGCGCCCACGTGGGGCTGACCCCCTCCTGCAGTGTAACGCATGGCATTATTTGCTTGTAATGCATGGCTTAAAGCCATGCGTTACTGCCTTTTAATAAAGCAATTGAAGGCTGTCCTTTAAGGCCAGCCGTGTGGAGGAGGACTATATCCTCCTCAATTATTTTTTTGGAACTATCTTATACACAAAAAGAAAGCTCTCTCTTTTTTATTCTCTCTTGATAAAATATTTAGGCTGTAGATTTGTTAAGTGTTACTCTAGTTTTATACTACGTAGTACACTTCGCCACTAAAAGGAAACGCTTGGGATTTATCAATCTAGAGAAACTTGTGGAGCAATTTTATAAGCTGAGCTTGAGATACTTTTCCGCTGTGCATTCTAACATTGGTATCAGAGCATTTTAAATTGCTTACCAGTTTATAACTTTTTCTCGCATATGCTTGATATTTGTCTGGTATCTTTTTTATCCTCTTTTTTTTTTTTATCTGGACTCAGAAAAAAAAATGGCAGCGCACTGCAAGGTGCTGCGAGCACCAACGTAATGGTGCTGCGCGCACCACCACAAGGCGCTGCAAGCACCAACACAGTGGTGCTGCGCGCACCAGGCGCAAGTGTAGCGCGCACCACCACTGCGGTGCAGCGCGCACCCCCATGTTGCAGCGCGCACCACAGCGATGCTGCTGTGGAACAGCTACTGTTCACGTGAACAGTAGCCGACGGGAGGAAGAAGATGACCATTAGGTCATCTGATTTTTTCATGGGCCTAGGCCTCATGGCCCATTAATTTTTTTTAAACCTAGTAAAAATGGGCTGGGCTGGTTTGGCCTTTTGCAGTTTAAAAAAAAAAAAAAAAGGTGTCTGGGCCATTTTTGAAGCCCAACCTTGTTTGAGCCCATTTTTTTAACAGAAAATAAAAAAGAAGGGGATGAAATTTGCACCCCTGGGACTCGAACCCAGGACCACCGGTTAAAGGCTGCGCGCACCACTGGGTTGCGACTTACATTTGGTTTAGGTGGAGTTTTTTAAATGTATTTATTATGCATTTATTTTGTTTCTATTAAAAATTTTTTTTGCATGATTTAATATATGATTTAATATATGCTTAAATATATTGTTATATTACATATGATCTTTTATTTAATGTTTTAGATTAAATGTGATTACATGTGAATATATAGTTATATTCATGCTATTTTTTTATTATTATTCCATTATGTTATATTACATTTGATCTTTTATTTAATTTGTTATATTAAATGTGATTACATGTATATGTGAATTGAACATGTGGATATGTGATTATTTTATCATCTATGAATGTTTATACATTAGTCTTTAATGATAAAATAGAAAAATTCCCACTAAGTAGTCTTAGTTAGAATTGTCAATGTAAATGATAGACTGAAAAAAAGTTACAGTGACCCCAGTAAGAATTGTAAATGCATTGTATAGCCAAAAGACCACAGTGACCCCAGTAAGAACTGTAAATGCATTGATGGAACAAGAAAAATAGACTGTAATGGTCTTATATGAACCATCTTTGTAGACTGGCCCAACAAGTTGCTGTGGTTGGAGTAGCTGTCCTTGTAGACTAACCTAAAAGGTTACTGCGATTTTAATAGGTTATGTCCTTACATGTGACTAAGACTAGATGACTACGTAAGATAGTGGGAGTATAGTTGAGATTTATGATTAATTCTCCCATATTTATTTTTGAATTTGCGCAGGAATTAGGTTAGAAATTTAATAATTAGATATTGTGGCGCAAAAGATGATTATGAAGTCTAGCGATTTTTCGATCTTGCGACATGTCTAAATTATTTTTTTCTAGCTTGGATGGACGCGTCAAATTTCTTAGGTGTGTGTGTAATATCACTTCTTTGCGTATTGTAGTGAAATGACATCCAAGAGTATAGTTGCCGATTTAAACAACTGAGAGAAATTGGATGGGGAGAACTACGACATTTGGTATCGCAAGATCCAATATGTCTTAGATGAGCAAGAGGTCTTGGAGGCTTTATCTCACTCCCTTACTGCGCCCGGGGAAGGGACCTCGAAACAACACAAGATAGATCAACTAGCCTATACTCAATGGGCTAAGAAAATTCGATGCACGTGCATAATAATTGTTAAGCAGCATGCACAATGATCTAATGTGTGAGTTCGAGATCTATGACACTGCCCAAAGCATGTGGGAGGCTTTAAAGTTGAAGTTTGGTGGAACTTCAGCCACTAGGTTGCGTGGGTTAACCATGAAGTTTGACTCCTATAAGATGCGCTCTGACCACATGATGAAGCAGCATCTTAGGGCTATGTCGACCATGATCCGCGAACTTAAGTCGGCAGGAAACAACCTGACTGATGAACAACAAGTCCAGGCAGTGATAAGATCACTGCCGAATTCTCGGGAGAATATGAGCCAGAACCTGACACATAACGAGAATATCAAAGACTTTGATGATGTCTCGCATCACTTGGAATTAGAGGTTGAGCGCCTAGAGGCTGCTAAACCCAATCATACGGCCTATGTGGCTGATTCTGGTTCGCGTAAAGCATCAAGGCCTAAGCGCAAGAAGTCCAAGAATGGGGTAGCTGCTGGACAAATTAAGAATGTGTCAGGAACTTCTCAGGGGCAAGCGCGGGAAGAACAAGTCAAAATTAGAGTACTTCAACTGTGGAAAGAATGGCCACTTCGCTCGTGACTGCATTGAGCCGAAGAAGGTACACTCTGACTTTTCTCGCATTGTTTTTATAACTAGCCATGTGATGGTTGCTCACTCATATCTTGTGTGGACTGTTGATTCAGGAGCGACCGAACACATAGCACGAGACAGAGTCGGATTTGTGGAGTATCGCCGGATTCCAGCTTGGAGCCGTGATATCAAGGTGGGGAATGGAGCTAGCGAAGAGGTACTGGGACTTGGTACCTACAAGCTGGACTTGCGGGGTGGCCGCACTCTTTTCCTCCACAATGTGCTATACGCTCCCGAGATCCGACGAAACTTACTTTCTGTAGTCACTCTATTAAGACTTGGTTTTCGAATTGTATTTGAAAATAATTATGTTTCCTTTTATTTGGGCCATGTGTTTTATGACAATGTTTTTCTTCAAGACGGTTTTATGATTTTGAATTTGGATTATTCAAATATAAATGAGTCATTGCTTTTCTTTCTACATCTGATAATTTAGATTCATGTAAATGACATGCTAGGCTTGGCCATATAGGCCAAGATAGAATGGCTAGGTTAGCTAGAGAAGGCCTCATAGGCAATTTCGCTAAGGTAATTTTGCCCACATGTGAACATTGTCTAATGGGAAAAGCTAAGAGAAAACCGTTTGGAAAAGCCACTAGGGCATCTTTTCCACTAGAATTAGTCCACTCAGACATCTGTGGTCCAATGAGTGTGAGGGCAAGACACGGAGGTGTCTACTTCATCACATTTATAGATGATTTTTCACGTTACGGTCATGTCTACTTAATCTCCCATAAGTCTGAAGCATTGGAATGCTTTAGGCGATATCTAAGAATGGTTGAGAATCAGTTAGACAAGAGTTTAAAAACTCTAAGAACTGACCGATGACGAGAATATCTCTCTGAGCAATTTAAAAGGCTCTGTGATGAAAAAGGAATAAAAAAACAGTTGACGATGCGGAATACACCACAGCAAAATGGCGTGGCAGAAAGGAGAAACCAAACACTGCTTGAGATGGTTAGGTCAATGATGGCGCAAGCAAACTTACCAATTTCTTTTTGGGGGGATGCATTTTTTACTGTTGCCTACATTTTTAACCAAGTGCCCTCCAAATCAGTAACTTCCACCCCATATGAACTTTGGACCGGCGAGAAACCCCATTTAAGTAACTTGCGGCCATGGGGTTCAATGGGTTTTGTTCACGATCTTTCTCATAAGTATGGGAAGTTAGGCCCTAGAGGGAAGAAGTGTATATAAGGTACTCAGAACACTCTAAAGGGTATGTGTTAATAGGTGAACAATCTGATGAAAGTGTGACTGCGATTGAGTCACGAGATGTGGATTTCATTGAAGATGAGTTTCCAAGTAAATGTGAGGTTGATAGGAGTTTAGAACTTCATGAGATTGTGGAACAAGAGGAAAGTGCTCCAAGGAATTTAGTTGAGAATGAGGAAGAAATTCTTCAAACTCCTACAAATTATAAAAAGGATTTGAATCCGAGTGGGAGCACACCACTTGTCAATCAATCACAACAACCTCAACCGCGTAGAAGCACACGTGAAAATATTCCCCGTCGTCGTTTTGAGATTGAAGGGGAAGCTTTTATGGTAGCTCCGCATGATGACGAGCTTAGGACAATTCATGAGGCTCTCTCATCTTCTACTAAAGATGAGTGGATGAAAGCTCTTAATAATGAGATTGAGTCTATGAAGACTAACTAGGTCTGGGATCTGGTTGATCTACCGACAGGGCGTAAGACTATTGGGAACAAATGGGTTCTTAAGGTCAAACGCAAGTCGGATGGATCAATAGATAAGTACAAAACTCGCTTAGTGGCGAAAGGATATACCCAACATGAGGGTATAGACTATGAGGAAACTTTTTCACCAGTGGTGAGGTTTGCCTCAATTCGCCTGATTCTAGCTATAGTAGTAAACATGGATTTGGAACTCTACCAAATGGACGTTAAGACAGCATTTCTCAATGGAGAACTAGATGAGGAGATCTATATGGATCAACCAACGAGTTTTGTGGTCAAAGGTCAAAAGCTCAAAGTGTGCAAGCTCAAACGATCTATATATGGCCTAAAGCAATCATCTAGACAATGGTACCTCAGATTCCATCGAGCCATTCTCTCGAATGGGTTTACGATGATCACAGAAGACCATTGTGTCTATGTCAAAAGGTCCAATAAGAGTTTCATAATGTTGTCATTGTATGTTGACGACATACTACTAGCCGGAAATGATAAAGGGTTGATAGTCGCCACAAAAGAGTGGTTATCCTTCAATTTTGAGATGAAGGATATGGGTGAGGCAGAATACATTCTGGGAGTTAAAATCTACAGAGATCGTTCAAAGAAACTTTTGTATTTGTCCCAACAGACTTACATAAAGAAAGTCCTCGAGCGCTTCCTAATGAATGGATGTAAACCCATTGCCACCCTTGTTGCAAGAAGCGAGAACTTGTCTAAAGTGATGTGTCCTAAGACTCAAAAAGAAAAGGAAAAGATGGCCCGTGTCCCTTATGTAAATGCTGTGGGTAGTCTGATGTACGTAATGATGTGTACTCGGCCTGACATATGCTATGCAGTTGGCTTAGTGAGTAGATTCCAATCTAATCCCGGACTAGCTCACTAAAAAGAGGTCAAAAGGATTATGCGATATCTCAAGGGAACTGCGGACTATGTGCTGTGCTATCAGGGTTCAGATTTGCAGCTAAGAGGTTACAGTGATGCCGATTGGGGCAGCGACCTAGATGAGCTCAAATCAACCACTGGGTATGTCTTTCTGCTCAACCAAGACGCCATTATGTGGAGCAGCAAGAAACAACCCTGTATAGCTTTATCCACCATGAAGGCAGAATACATAGCTTGTTCTGTAGCAGTTCAAGAAGTTGTTTGGTTACGGAGGTTCCTCAAGCATTTAGACATTGGCACAGATACTTCAGATCCGGTGACAATATTCTGCGATAGCATAACAGCTCTCGTATATGCTAAGGACTCAAAATATCATGGAAGAACCAAACACATAGATATCAGATATCACTACATCAGAGACATGGTAGCGCAAAAGGAAGTGGTTCTGAAACACCTTTCTACGAGTCGCATGGTTGCTGATCCCTTACCGAAGCCTATAACAAGAGATGTCTTCGAGGCTCATGTTAGGAATCTAGGACTGTGTAGACTGTAAATGTAATTTGTGTTTCAAATGACATTAAGATGTAACATTTCCTTTGGGATATTAATATAATATGATTCAGTTATTGTCTTTATCGTATTGTTTTTAATACACACACAAGATATGTCAACAGGCTTAAATCGGCTCACTCACACGAGCGATCGCCTCTAGCGCTAAAGTAGCAAGTAGAGATGAGACATTGTGTCCCTAGGTACTTGTCCAAAGGGATAAGTTGGTTGACACAAAGTTATGTCGCCTTAGTGGGAGTTAAGATGAGGTCCATTAATAGGACTATGCATGGGTTACCCCACCATCCATGTAGCCTGTAGTAAGCCAGATGCGAGTTCCTCTTTGACGCCTTGGAGGCATGCAAATAGAGGAATTCGGGTTAGATGCTTAAGCAGCGGCTAGACTAAGATCTGTACGGTATTAATATAGACATATGCTCTTTAAGAAAGAGAAATCCACCGTAGCATGTGTTTCATACTATATGTGCTTATACGACCATATGAATAAGTGAGTAAAATGTTTCCCTTTTTCTCACTGTGTGAGTCTCATTTTTTAAATGTCCTTTACTTTTGACTATGTCATGAGATGAAGGTTGTGATGTCTGCTACTTTGGCATGCTGTCTATGGCCATGATTGATACGGTCTAAAGAGGCATTATTGGGAAAGCGGTTCGACCAAAATTGAGTGATATGAGTGCAAAGGGAAGACTATTCGATATTGTATCTTCGATAGTGTTTGCTGACGTCAAACAATGACGTTACATCTTGGTAGCGGCTAAAGGTTGTGAACACATTGAAATATTGGAGGTAGTCAAGCATTGTTCTAAGTTTTTTACTCAAGAGGGTTCGAAAATGCTTGATCTTGATGCGATCGAATGAGTTTAGGACATGACCAGACACTTTAGGAATGTTACTATGCTGGTCTTCTCTAGGAGAGATTTGGTGTATGTACTCTCTCCTTTCTACAGATGTGCTAGGTGGTCGCACGGCCTATTTATTTGTATCAACAAGATTGAGAACATTAGAGAGATGCTGACCTGGGGTCATACCTACTGTGCGCGAGTGGGAGATGTTAGATGGAGGGGCGCCCACGTGGGGCTGACCCCCTCCTGCAGTGTAACGCATGGCGTTATTTGCTTGTAATGCATGGCTTAAAGCCATGCGTTACTGCCTTTTAATAAAGCAATTGAAGGCTGTCCTTTAAGGCCAGCCGTGTGGAGGAGGACTATATCCTCCTCAATTATTTTTTTGGAACTATCTGATACACAAAAAGAAAGCTCTCTCTCTTTTTATTCTCTCTTGATAAAATATTTAGGCTGTGGATTTGTTAAGTGTTACTCTAGTTTTATAATACGTAGTACACTTCGTCACTAAGAGGAAACGCTTGAGATTTATCAATCTGGAGAAACTTGTAGAGCAATTATATAAGCTGAGCTTGAGGTACTTTTCCGCTGTGCATTCTAACAATGAGCAATGATAAGTTTACGGGATATACACGGGTTAAAGTACATGAACTCGTATTGCCACGTCATCTAATGCACAATAAACTCAATTGAAAAATTCTACTCATCATCATTAGATCACACATTTATTTTTATTTTTATTTTTTTAATAAGTGTGTGGTGTATAGATGATGAGTAGAAGAACTCATTATAACTTACCACTTTAATGCTCTAATTATTTTACAATGAGTTTAAAATCCCAAAGGCAATAATTTTAGAAGCAAGTTCTTAAAAATCTTAATAATAATAATTTTAAAACAAGTTCGAGACACCATTCTGACCACTACTATTAGAGATAATTGGAACAATCATTAAGAAAATTAATTTGACCATTGCACGACTGCCACCAGTCTCTACCTAGAGTGATGGCTAGAGGCTGCCAAAAAAAAAAAATCCCCGGAGCTAGATTCGATGCCAATGTGGGTGGATTTAAAACTCAAAATGGTCATGTATTAACGACGTGTTTCGCACACAAGTTACTAGGTTCAATAACCTGCAACACAAGCAAGGTGATGGCTTGGGGTTATGAGTAATCTCTGATACCTAAGTCTGTGTTCCTCTTTCCTTTTGGGAGAATTTCAGTAAAACAGGTGAGCATAAGCCAATTCTAACCTAAGGTTTGGCTTTTATACCACTAGCCGAAGTGGTCCCCCGTATCTTCTGTAAGAGGTATCTGTCTTTCATACGGGACGTTACTCTGCTGCTTTTGAAGGGAGATTGCCCTTCAGGTCACGTCCTTACGACTGGTTGGTGGGAGCAAACTCTGTTGCGCACTTTTGTTAGTGATGGGGGTCACGTCACATGCACTATTGGTGATAGGTTGCTTTACTGCAACCCCTACCCGTGCGTGTGTCAGCCTTTCGACAACACAGCCCTATCATTGCGCATATGTGCTGGGCGACGTCAGGAGTGCTGGCGCCCCATCACCCTACATTTGTCGCTCTGTTGCCTAGGCTCTGGACTTCTCCTCCTTGGGTAGGCCCTTTATCCTTTGCGCAGCCCGTGGGCAGTGCACAAAAGGGGGGTCGATGTGTGATAACCTTTAGTGTGGTCTCAACCCAGCCCAAGAGAGAAACATACATATCCCTCTCAATTGGGCCCAACCTAGTAGGGGATTTTGCATCCTCTCCAGTTACCCCACAAATTCCTACCGTACACGTACAATAGGACTTTTGTAATCATTTCCTTCTTTGGCAGGTTGTGATGTTTGGTGCAGGAGACGGCTTGTCACGCGTGACCGCTCTCCTTCCGACGTTAGAGGTTGCGTCTAAAGGTGTGGTCCCTCTTTTGCTTGTGAAGCAAAAGTTGTGGGACCTGTCACCCATCGTTTCGCTTCCCCATGACGCCTACTACTTTCCCCATCTAGAAAACTCTACTATTGTAGTCATCTTATTAAACTCAAGCCCCATTTCATTTTCCACTTTCCTACTTCACGGTTTTCTAGTGCACTCCCTGCTTCTTTGAGCCCATCGTCTGTTTCTTTTCTCGACTTTTTTCCAGTCCTCTTCTTCATCACCTGCCTTCAAGCCCTATCAATGACGCCCAAAAACACTTCACATTTCACTTTCTAGGGTGCTCGCTCATCCCATTCACTTCAAGAGTTCTCGGGGGCCAAGATCTCCCTGAGGCTCGTGATGAGTCCCAACACTTCGATGGCGACAATGGGTATCTCTGGGCCTCGACAGTTACTCCAGCGAACTTGAGGTCGTTCAGGAATTCCTTTAGAACGCCTGGTGTTCACATAAAAATATATCTGCAAGTGAACAGAATCGTAACAAATAGTAAAGTGTTTTAAAGAAAATGGTTATCGAACTCACAGGGAATAATTATGCTATTAAGTACTGAAATTGACTAAATTAATTACTATTTGGAAAACCAAAATTTGAAGAGTGGTTTATCTAAATTAAACTGAAGAAAATAACATTAAAATTAAGATTTTGAAAATAATAAGAATAGATCTAGAGCGTTTGACATCACCTATCAAATCCCACACAATTTATTTTTCCTTATTATAGAATCCCAATTATCCCAAGTTGATGATAAAAATCCCTTAACTATTCAAAATTTTCTCTCGAATAATACCAAAAATATCTCCAACTAATAACTCCATATCTCAATATGAATTTAACTAATTGAGACTCATTAAGTTTTTTGGATTTTTCTTAAAAATCACATTAGTCGCGGTAAATCATCTCTACTTTTGCTCAACTAATGGTATTTAATCCAAGAGATTTAATCACAAATCACATCTTGGTCTCATTGCAATCCAAAAGATCGAACAATAGTTAGCTAAAAAATTGTAAGCATTGAGAATAAGGAATAAATACTCAATCATGGAAATATTGAAAATAAAATAACTTGGAATATAAACTGTGTGTTCAATGCTAGGCTACATCAAAACTCTAGAAAATAAAATTAGTTCATAATGAAATTAGAAAGAAAAAAATAAAGCTGGTGTTCTTTTTTGAAGTCGGTTGATGAAGCATGGGACTCTCGCCTTTGCCCTTCAATTCCGCCTTCTCGAAAGAAGACTTAAAAAATAAATTCTGGAACTCTAAACTCAGACTAAGACTGAAACTAAAACTAAGACTAAGAACCAAGACTCCCTATTCATCCCACAAGACGGGATTAAATAGATGTCAAAACTCAAATCCAAAAATAAAATAAATGCGGCTATAATCTAGCCTAAAAATCTGGAAAATAGTTTCTAAAGATAGATGTTAACAAAAAAGGAAATTATTCCAAGAATGTCGGAATTATCTAAAATAGAAGAATTAGTGATATGCGGCTTGAATTACGGAGTTCGAGAGTCTTTGGTCATCAATAGATTGATTGTAGAACTCGGAAGGGTCCCACCGGGTAGATATCGTGTACGCTGAATATAACTAGTGGAAATGTCACAAATGAACGGGCGTGGAGGTCATATAGACCACACGGTCCTCTCCTCGCCTACCGAGTGGAAAGACTCCCGACCAGGATGAAAGACTCCTCTCGCCTTTTCTAGTTGTTGCCCATGATGTCGTTTAGGTTAGTCTTTTATGTTGGCCATTTAGACTAGTCGCCCAATCTAACCGCCTAGAGCCTTGTTGCCAAATCTTCACGACTTCTGATCGCGCCTTCCGGTCGCGAGTTTCCTCGTCTACCGAGAGGTAAGTTTTCTCACCTTTGGGTGAGATAAATCTCTTTGCTACCCACGGGACAAGGCTCCTCACCCAAATCTCACTGGCTCTCTTCAAGTCTCGCTGCCTCTCATCGGTTTAGATCTGTAGTCTCTTCTTTTGTACCAAAATGCTATTCTTTTGCAATAAATCTTCTCATTCCTTCAAATCCAAGAAAATAAATAAAAATATGTAGAAATAAAAAAAATAAATCAATAGTATTGAGAGGAAAATGAAACTTTTCATAAATAAAAGAGTGAATAAAATTCACATAAAAATAACACTTATCAAATATCCTCAATCTTAAGTTTTGCTTGCCCTCGAGCAAAGAAGAAAATAAAAAACAATTAAAACAAACATTTGTTTGATTCATAAAATTTATTATCTCAAAAATTGTCTAAAGTCTATAATTCAAATGAATCATTCAAGAACAATCAAGTCCAAAAGTTAATTCAAAACTCAATTCCACCGCATTATCCATCCCCACATTCATGCATACCCATCATTCTCAATTCTTCATTAGCTGCCCGGATAGTTTTATGCAAACAAGTAAATAAATAATAGATCTCTAAAAACTCCATAGACTTGCTTTTCAAATCTGTCTCCACTAATGTAGAGTATAAACTATCACCAGGGATCGATCAATAGGTCTTTGTTAAGCTTGTAATGTAAGGCTAGGGTGAAGGTTACAAAGAAAAGTTAGGATTCAAATAAAGTAAGAGAACTAAAGTAAAGAATGAGAGAAGGTAAGAGATGCACCCCTGATTATTTCCAGTTCTGCCAATTGAATATTTTCCTTGAAGGTGCAGCCGTGTACTCCTTGGAGATCTCATCGCCTCTTCGTTCCTGCAAGATGAAAGAAAAGGAATAATATTAAGCAAAAAAAAAAAAACTTGGGTTGCCTCCCGTAAGCGCTTTATTTAAAGTCTATAGCTAGATATTGTCATCTCATCATTTATTATTGGCGAGATCGATGAAACACTTTTCCGAGTTAAAGTCGCCATCCATATAGGGTTTTAATCTCTATCCATTTACGTTAGATGTGCCTTTTGTCTCGTGATGGACTTCAACGGCCCCATAGAGAAAGACATGGGTCACCACAAACGGTCCGGACCACCGAGAGCGCAACTTTCTCGGTAAGAGTCGAAGTCTTGAGTTAAATAATAGAACTTTCTGTGCCACTTTGAATTTCCTTCTCATAATATGCTTATCGTGCCATCTTTTCATTTTATCTTTATAAATCCGAGCATTCTCATAAGCATCATTGCGAAACTCATCCATTTCGTTGATCTGCAGTATTCTCTTCTCGCTAGCCGCTTACAAATCAAAGTTCAGTGTTCTCGTCGCCCAATAGGCTCTGTGTTCTAGCTCCACGGGTAGATGGCAGGCTTTTCCATAAACAAGCCGATAATGTCACATCTCGATCGGTGTTTTGAATGCTGTCCGATAGGCCCATAGCACATCATCTAACCTTCTCGTCCAGTCTGTCCGAGAAACACTCATGGTCTTCTCCAATATGCGCTTCAAGCCTTCAGCTCCCAATTAGACACCTCGACCTGGCCGTTCGTTTGAGGATGGTATGGTGTCACCACATGATGGGTAACTCCATACTTAGTCAGTAGCGCTTCAAATTGGCGATTGCAAAAATGCTTCCCGTCATCACTGATTATGGCCCTCGGCATGCCAAATCAGGAAAAAATGTTCTTCTACAGAAAATTCACTATGACCCTCGCATCATTGGTTGGCAAGGCGACCGCTTCCACCCATTTGGAGACATAATCTACAGCAACCAAAATAAATTTGTTAGAATATGAGGATGGAAAAGGATCCATGAAATCTATACACCAAACATCAAATAATTCAATCACTAAAATATTGTTTAAAGGCATCTCATGTTTCCTGTAAATGTTGCTGACCCTTTGACAATGATCACATAAATTAACAAAATTAAAAGTGTAACACCCGGACCCTAATTGGTATAGTTGGACTTTAGATTTTTATTTATTGGAGCTTGATATTTTAAGTTCTTAATTTACGAATATGAGTAGCGATTTTTTTTTCTTTTATTTTGGAGATCTTGGCCGTTTATTTTTATTTTCCCGCATGTTTCATTTTTTTATTTCCTTCTTTTTCGGTCTTTATCTCTTATTTCCCGTAAGTTTTTTTTTTTAATTTTCTCTCGTTCACATTGTGCATGCTCACACACAACTCATCTTCATCCGCTCACACGTCTCCTCCTCTAGGGTTTTCTTTTCTTGTTCATCCACTTATATATATTTATATATATACGTATTCGAAGAAAGCTTCCGCCGTTGCTCTACTACGCGAAACCTTAGCCCAGCATTTTTTTCTTTCCTCCTCTGTGCAAACAGCGCTCACCCTCTAGCTCGGTCATGACCCACCCTTTCGAAAAGCACCACGCCAGTTTAACAGAAAAGCCTCTGCCTTCGGCCTACTCCGCATAGTGTGCACCGAGTTGCATGACGCGGGAAGCCACCGCAGCCGCCTTCCTGACGAACCTGGTCTATACCTCCTTAAGCCGCCGTGAACCCACATGAAACCACCGCTGACCATCACCAAGAAAAATAGGAGAGCCCCTATTTCTCCTTTAAAAAACAGAGCATCACCATTTTTGGTTGGTCACCACCGTACGTTGGGAAAAATATTGGGCTAGCCACAGAATCCGCCGTTTGTCACCTTTTCGTCAGCCTCGAGCCGCCTCAGTTCTGTCTTGTCCCTCGCGGTGAGCTTTTGCCGAACGCTTGCACTGCTTCTCCGTCTTCTTTGTTGCTATCTCACCGTATTTTTCTTTCCCTCTCTCTTCCAGTGCACCGCCGCAGTGCCTCACCACCGTGACCTTCTTCGCTGCGTCGCGCGCAGCTCCTCCCTTGGCGGTGAGTACCTCGCGCCCCTGTTCTCACGGTTTTGCACCGAGACTGTGTGAATGCAATTCCAGTATACGTAAACTTATATTTTGCATAGTTTTTGAATAAAGAATTACAGTTTTACCCTTAGTTTTAGAATATGTTCAAGTTGATATTTTTTGGTCTGTTTTTACGTGGTTTATACAGGTGGTATAAGAAAAGTTCACAGAAATAAATAGGATTTTCAAATTGTACTTTGGTAACAAATTATTTTAGTAATTCATGTGTATTTTTCTTTTAAACATTTAAGTTACAATTAAAGCTATTTGTTTATTTTTATTTAACGAAATTTTTACTTGTACTTACCTTGAATCGCTTAAATATTTTAACATGTTATTAAGTAAAGGTTTATTTTAAGAGTAAACAATATTGGTGTAATGTTATTTCTACATTTTAGATATATTTTAGTCTTTTTAATAATAGTTATGGTTTATTTTAAAATATTTTGGGATAATTATATTACTTAATATTAAGCTTCATAAGTTGTTTTCATTAGTAAATAGGTCTGACTTTTAAATGTTTTAGTCATAGTATTAAATTAGCATTGACGATTTTAGAAAGTGATGATTGGTAATTTTAGGTTTTGAGGAATTAAATAGATTATTTTATAAGCTTATGATTAAATATCGATATACGTGATTAATTGGAAATTTATGAGAATTTCGTGATTATTTTATAGGTGACGATTAATTATTATCCGACGTTTTGAGGAATTTTGAAAAAGCTAAGAAGTTCAGATAAGCGGGGTTCCTATGCTAGATTTTGCATTTAAAATAAAATGAGCTGAGGTTATTTTTGGAAAATATACATATTTGATGTTGAAAAGAAATTTGAACTGCCTCAGTTATTTGTTCTGCATTACTCATGAGATTCTGTTTAAGAAGGAATTATTTTCTGTCATGACTGGTGTAGACATGAGCTTATTTCTGACATTCTGTTTCTGAACTTTGAAAAATAGAGCGAATATGAAATTTGTGCATAAATTATGTTGTGATATGATTTTTTTGTTCTGTTCTGAAGATTTTCTGTACTCTGATATGATCTGATGTGATTTCTGAAAACCTTTGGCATAACATTCTGTTTCTGTTCCGTTCTGACCTCACCACGGGTGTAAAACTGTGGCCTCTGTTCGGGTTGGTACCAACTTTTCTGTTTCTGATGCACCCACTTTGGAAACAAAGTGGTTTTCTGCATGGTCTTTTATATGTGCACACTCGGGGCTCCGAGAATGAATAAGGGGAAGATTCACATTCTGTTTCTGCTCGGTTAGCTACCGGGGTTTGCACAACCCTACCACGGAGGTTAAACATGGTATTTGTTCTGATATGACAAGATAAGATGTGATGTTTCAGTTTATGCTATGCCAAAGGGATTTTGATTATGAATATTTTCGAACTATCGCTATGATATTTTTGATAACATGTTCTGACGCTGCATTTTGAAAACATTATTCTGATTTTGCATTCTGAAAGAAAATATTTTGTTCTACATTTTGATTTCTGTAAATGCTCATGTTTACACACTAGTATATGTACTCTGCTTACTGAGTTGTTGATAACTCACCCCTTATCTCCATATATTTTTCAGATAATTTTAATGATTCAGCTGGAGAACAAGAATAGAAAGTTTAGCAAGGTGTGATGATCGTATCGAATAAGTGTCTGAGGGTACAAATGCTTATTTGAGGGTCGTAGTTAGTAAACTGATTTATTTTTCGGGTATTTGATTTGATGAGTTGAGGATGTTTTCGAGTTTTTGGAGAATTTCTAATTTATGTTATTGGGGATTTCTTTATTGTCGCCATAGATGAACTTAGATTTTTTGTTTGATTAAGTGGATTAATATTTTATGGAATTTCTGGATTTTATAGTTGTGTTATTTAAGTAAATTTTAAGTATTAAAAGCTAACTCTCCGGACCTACGGAAACGGGGCGTTACAAAAAGAGTCTTTAAAAATAGTTGGCCAATAAAAGCCGTATTGTAAAACTTTCGTTGTTGTTTTTGCTCCACCAAAGTGGCCGCCTGCTTCCAATGAGTGGTAATGTCTGAGTATGCTTTCCATCTCTTCCTCGGGCACACATCTCCTGATTATCTGGTCCGTGCAGTGCCAGTATAGAAAATGTTCCTCCCAAAAATAATATTTCAAGTCAGAGAAGAACTTCTTCTTTTGTTGATATGTCATCTCGGCTAGTAGAATTCTGGACACCTAATAATTTACCATGTCGGTATACCATGGAACAACTTGTATAGCCATTAATTGTTCGTCCGGGAAGGTCTCATTAATTGGAGAATTCTCTTCACCAGCCGCCTCTTTAAGCTCAAGGCAAGATAAGTGGTCGGTCATTACATTCTCGGTACCTTTCTTATCTCTTATATCCAAATCGAACTCTTGTAGTAGCAGAATCCATCTCAACAGTCTTGGTTTGACATCCCTCTTCAACAGCAAGTATTTAAGAGCTGAGTGATCGGTGTAGATGACCACATTCGAACCTATCAAATAAGAATGAAATTTGTCAAAGGCAAATATAACTGCTAACAATCCTTTTTTAGTAGTAGCATAATTAAGTTGAGCTCCTGTTAAGGTCCGACTTGCATAATAAATAACATGATTTTATCTTTTCTCTGCCCCAAAACAGCCCCTATAGCATAATCGCTGGCATCACACATTAATTTAAAAGGTAAATTCCAATCCGGTGACACAATGATAGGTGCTGAATTAATTTCTTTTTCAATGTTTCAAAAGCATGCAAGCATTCATCAAAAAATTCAAACCGAGTATCTTTAATCAACAAGTGCAGAGAGGTTTAGTAATTTAGGAAAAATCCTTTATAAACCGACGATAGAACCCGACGTGGCCCAAAAAGCTCCTCACGCCTTTCACATTAGTCGGTGGTGGGAGTTTATCAATAACTTCTATCTTTGCTCGGTCGACTTCAATTCCCTTGAAGGAAATGCTGTGGTCGAGCACTATTCCACCCTTGACCATGAAGTGGCATTTTTTTCAATTTAAAACAAGATTTTTCTCCTTGCATCCCTGCAAAATCAAAGATAAATTAGATAAGCAATTATCAAAAGAGTGACAAAAAATCGAGAAGTCATCCATGAAAACTTCTAAAAAATTTTCCACCATGTCCAAGAAGATGGACATTATGCATCTTTGAAAAGTAGGTGGCGCATTGCGAAGACCAAAAGGCATGCGCCTATATGCAAAAGTGCCGCAAGGACAGGTGAAAATGGTCTTCTCTTTATCCTCGGGCGCAATGGCTATTTGATTGTAACCGGAATATCCATATAGAAAACAGTAGTAGGCGTGGCCGACAAGTCTTTCTAGCATTTGATCAATAAACGGTAAGGGAAAATGGTCTTTCCGAGTTGCATCATTCAGTCTTCAATAGTCTATTCATGCTCATCATCTCGTGACCGTCCTCGTCGGTATGAGTTCATTGTTGTCATTCTTGATCACGGTTATCCCTGCTTTCTTTGGGACGACTTGCACTGGACTTACCCATGCATTATCTGAGATTGGATAAATAATCCTGGCATATAAAAGTTTCAATACTTCTTTATGCACTACTTCTTACATTGATGGGTTCAGTCTCCTCTGAGGTTGGACGATTGGTTTAAAATTATCCTCTATTAAAATCTTGTGCATGCAAATTGAAGGACTAATTCCTTTGATGTCTGAGATGGTCCAACCCAAGGCCATTTTGTGTTCTCACAAGACTCTCAATAACTTCTCTTCCTCTACATTACTCAAGGAACTGTTAATAATGACTGGAAAAGTAGAGTCCTGGCCTAAGAAAGCGTACCTTAAATTTGATGGAAGCGGTTTGAGTTCAAGTTTGGGCATCGTCGGCTGAGATGAGTTTAGTCCTTCCACTTTCGATTTTATTGAAGGAGAAAGGCAAGGTGTAGCTTCCAAATATCTCTTACACACCTTAACCTTTTCATCTTCGGATTCAATAGATGTAGAGTGAGTAAGACATACCTCAAGTGGTAGCTTTGGAAATTCAGCTCCATAAGTCTCGTCGGCTTTAACCATGTTTCGGTTGCTTATTTGAAAACAAGAATGTACTTCGGACTGGAATTCCATATATTTAAACACGTCAAATGTGACTTGCTCCTCGCCGACCCTCAAAATGAGTTGCCCTTGCTGGACATCAACTAAGGTTCTCCCCGTCGCAAGGAAAGGTCGGCCCAGTATCAAATGGATCTCCTCGTCCTCCTCCATATCGAGTACAACGAAGTCGGCTGGAAAGATGAACTTATCAACTTTCACCAGTAAGTCCTCAATGAGTTCTCTCGGGTATTTAATAGATTTGTTTGCCAATTGTAAAGAGATGGTGGTCGGCTTTACTTTTCCAAGACCTAATTTCCTGAAAATAAAGAGAGACATTAGATTAATACTTGCCCCTAAGTCGCATAAAACTTTATTAAAATAGGAATTTCTTATAGTGCAAGAGATCGTGAAACTCCCGGGATCTTTCAACTTAGGTGGCAGCTTTTTTTGTAAAATTGCACTGCTCTCCTCAGTCAGCATCACAGTCTCATGCTTCTCCAACTTCCGCTTGTTTGATAATATATCCTTAAAAAATTTTGTATATTTAGCCATTTGTTCTAAACTTTCAATGATAGGAATATTAATATGCAGTTGCTTAAATATACTTAGAAATTTAGAGAACTGATTATCAATCTTATTTTTCTTTAATCTTTGTGGAAAAAGGGATTGGTGGATAATAAATTGAAGGAGAATAAGTTTCAAAAGTAAACTCCCTAGATTTTTTAGATTTTGCAGCCCCTTTATTCTCTCTAGTTTTCTCAGCTTGCTGGTCGGTCGCCTCCATTCTGTTTTTTTTTACCTCGTACTCGGTTTCCTTCTTCTCGGACTCCATATTTTCAGCAGTTTCTTCATCTCGTTCGGTATTTACTGACTGTGGCTATTCATATGTCCGCGCACTTCTCAACGTTATGGCTTTGACATGTTCCTTAGGATTGGTCACAATGTTGCTCAAAAGTTCTTGTTGTCCTCTCAGTAAGCATGTTTGAGAGCTGATCGATTTGTGCCTCAAGATTGCAGATTGAAGCCGAGGTGTTTTGGTTCACCATATCATTCTTTTGCATGTATTGCATAAATATATCATCAAGTGTAGGTTTCTTCTCTTGTTGTGGAAACTGTTGAGGTGGTCTAACCGGCACTTAGTTATTGCTCCATGAAAAGTTAGGGTGATTTCTTCATCCGAGATTGAACGTGTTTGAATAAGGATTATTTTGACGTTGGGAATTGGACATGTAATGGGCTTGTTCATGACTCGGTTGGGAAAAAGGATTCGCCACTCGGCAATCTATACTTGAATGATTTCGCGCAATGATAACAAACAACATTAGTTTGAATAGCATTAATGTTCATTTTACCTATTTGTTTGGATAGATTTGCCAACTGAGCCGCAATTGCGGACATAGAGTCATGCTCAACGACGCTGGCTGCCTTCTTTGGTATTGCTCTCTTTGCGGCCCACTGATAGTTGTTAGATGCCAACTCTTCCAGAAGTTCATATGCGTCTTTAGGGGTCTTACTCATTAATGGTCCTCTTGCGGCTGCATCAACCATAGATCGATTTGTGGATCCCAAACCATTGTAAAACGTCTGTACTTGGAGCCAGGCTGGGAGGTCATGATGTGAACACTTGCGCAATACATTCTTGTATCTCTCCCATGCCTCATATAATGATTCATCCTCAAATTGGGTTAAGGTAGTGATATCATTTCTTAACTTCGCTGTCTTGGCTAGAGGGAAATGTTTCGCTAAAAACTTTTGTGCCAACTGTTCCTAGGTGGTGATAATGCCAAGTGACAAAGAATTCAGCCAAGTTTTGCTTTTTTCATAAGTGAAAAAGGAAAAAATCTCGATCGAATTGCATCATCTGTCACTCTGTTGTGTTTAAAAGTATAACGAATTTCTAGAAAATTTGCAATATGGACGCTAGGATCCTCTTATGATAGCCCCCTAAACTGGACAATTTGTTGGATTATTTGAATGATGGCTAGCTTGATCTCGAAGTTATTGGCCTGTATAGTTGACCGCCTTCTACTAGACGTCGCCCGATTGACCGAGGGCATTGCATTGTCTCTTAACACCTTGTGCTCCTGGTCGGCCATGTTTACTATTGAGGCGGCGACCTCTTTCTTTTTCTCTTTATTGATCCGACATAAGGTTCTTTCAATCTCAGGATCGAAAATGTGTATGCTCTAATGATTTAAATCGGCTCATGCACTTCTAATTCCTGAAAAGAAAAAAAAAATCAATCTGAGATCTAATTTAAACAAATAAAATAAAATCCAAAATAGTAAAAATCTAGCTATTATCATTATCAATAACAAATAATTATTCTCGGAAACGATGCCAAAAACTTGTTTGCATAAAAATATATCTGCAAGTGTACAAAATCGTAACAAGTAGTAAAGTGTTTTAAAGAAAACGGTTATCAAATCCACATAGAATAATTATGCTATTGAGTATTGAAATTGACTAAATTAATTACTATTTGAAAAACTGAAATTTGAAGAATGGTTTATCTAAATTAAACTGAAGAAAAGAATATTAAAATTAAGATTTTAAAAATAATAAGAATAGATTTAGAGCGTTGGACTTCACTAGCAAATCTCACATAATTTATTCTTCCTTATTATATAATCCCAAGTTGATGATAAAAATTCCTTGCCTATTCAATATTTTCTCTCCAACAATACCAAAAATATCTTCAACTAATAATTTCATATCTCTATGTGAATTTAACAAATTGGAGACTCATTAAGTTCTTTGGATTTTTCTTGAAAATCACACTAGCCGCGGTAAGGCATATATGCTTTTACTCAACTAATGGTGTTTAATCCTAGAGCTTTAATCACGAATCACCTTTCCGTCTTATTGCAATCCAAAAGATCAAATAATAGTTAGCTATAAAATTGTAAGCATTGAGAACAAGGAATAAACACTTAATTATGGAAATATTGAAAATAAAATAACTTGGAATATAAACTGTGTTCAATGCTAGGTTACATCAAAGCTCTAGAAAATAGAATTAGTTCATAATGAAATTAAAAAGAAAAAGAATAAAACTGGCGTTCTTCGTTGAAGTCGGTTGATAAAGCATGCGGCTCTCGCCTCTGCCCTCCAGTTCCGCCTTCTCGAAAGAACACTTAAAGAATAAATTCTAGAACTCTAAACTCAGACTTAGATTAAAACTAAAACTACGATTAAGAACCAATACTCCCTTTTCATTCCATAAGACGAGATTAAATAGATGTCAAAACTCAAATCCGGCAACAAAATAAATGAGCCTACAATCTAGCCTAAAAATATGGAAAATAGTTTATAAAAATAGATGTTAACATAAAAGGAAATTATCCCAAGAATATCGAAATTATCTAAAATGGATGGTTTAGTGATATGCGGCTTGAATTGCAAAGTTCGAGAGGATTTGGTCGTCAATAGATTGATTGCAGAATTAGGAAGGGTCCCACCAGGTAGATGCCGTGTACGCTGAATATAATTGGCAGGAAGGTAAAAAATGAACGGGCGTGAAGGTCACAAAGACCACACGGCCCTCTTCAATTGAAAAAACTTTTGACTAGGATGAAAGACTCATCTCACATTTTCTAGTTGTTGCCCACGATGTCATTAAGGTTGGTCTTTTAAGTTGGTCATTTAGACTAGTCGCCCAATCTAACCACCTATAGTCTTGTCGCCAAATCTTCACGTCTTCTGGTCGTGCCTTCTGGTCGCGAGTTTCCTTACCTACCGAGAGGTAAGTCTTCTCGCCTTTGGGCGAAAGAAATCTCTTTGCTGCCCACGAGACAAGGCTTCTCTCCCAAATTTCATTAGCTCTCTTTAGATCTCGTTGCCTCTCATTGGTCTGGATCTATAGTCTATCTTCTTTTGAAGGGGAAATGACACTTTTCATGAATGAAATAGTGAATAAAAGTTACATAAAAATAACACTTATCACCTGACTTTACAAACTTTGAGGCCCCGATGAACCGCCAAGAGGTCGTGGACTAGGAAGGGTTTGCCACAAGAGTGGCCTATACCCTTTGATGTACACCATTGGGCTGTGACTTCCCTTCTACCGTCCATATAATACCCGAGTCCTACTACGTAGGTTCTTATGTCATATTATTAATTTTTTAAGTTAAATATTTTGAGATAAAGATTTTTATTACTTTTGATTATTTTATTTTAAGATGAGTATACTTTATTTTTTAAAAATATGATTTATTAAAATAAATCAAGGGTATTATTTTTAGACTTTGAAATATTTTTCCTTAACCCCTTTAATTTTATTTATTTAAGAAATGGCCCAAGTATTTTCTACCATTGGATTGGTAGGTGAAAACCATCATTGAGGTGGATAGATCTCCACCATCCATCTTCCAAGCTTATGTGATAAGTTTTGACCAAAACAACTAAATCCCTTTTCACCCGTACTAGGCTTCTAAGGCAAGCCATTAAGCTTTTGACCCATAAGTGTAACGCCCGTCCTTGTGGTGGGACTTTTTTCAAAATATTTATTTATTTATTTTTTTATAAAAGGACAACGGGAATTACCGTCCTATTTAAAACTTTTCACTTGCATACCAAGGGTGCGAGACTCCACGTTTATAGATTAAAATGTGCTTTGACAATGAAAAAGGTTTACAGCGGAAAACATAAATCTTATAATAAAAAGGCCTTTCGTACGTTTAAAACTCGTGCCTAGACTTCCGTGCTCTTCCCCATGGGCCGTGTCCGTCCTGATCGTGTAGTTCCTGTGAGGGGGAGGGACATGCATAAAAACTAAAATGAGTCGAAGACTCGTAAGCATTACTTCATACAGTTAAAAATATAACAATATAGGTTTTCATTCATGCATTCATCATTCGTACATACTATTACGTGTGTGCATACGTGCGTTCGTTTGTAAACTTCATTGGACGAGGTTTTTCTCTTTTAAACATGGGCTTCCTTTTCGTAAAACGTTTCTCCCGTCAGTGCCTTCATTTCTGCAAGAGTTCATGCATGTTTACGTGCGTTCTTTTGAAAACGTCACTGGACGGGGCTTTTCTTTCAAAAGACTTTCCTTTCTTTAAAAACGTGTCCCCCTTCAGTGCCTTCATTTCTTAAAGATTCATGCATTCGTGCGTTCGTACATGCGTGCATACATCCATTCATTCTTATCACTTTCATAGGCCAGTACACACTGTTACGCCCCGTGTGTTTGGGGTTAGCGGTTGTCCTTTGGACCCGGATTCCGCCCGTGGCCACGGGTGGGGAATCCCTTTTCATAGGGGGCAGCACTGGGTGCACTTCCAGTACTACTTACCCGGCATGCAATCTGCCCATTCATTGGTACCCTTTCCTTTCAGTCATGAGGCCGTTACGTATCTTCATACATTCATGCTTTCATTTCTTTCTTTCTTGCTTTTCATTCATGCATTCATTCGTTCATGTTAGCTCGAAAGAGCTGAGGCTTTCATTCGGTTCTTTCTTTCATTTACAGGCTTTCTTTTCATGAGAAATATTTCTTTTCGTGAGAAAGCATTTCTTTTTATGGATAAACATTGTTTGGGGCGTAAGCCCAAAAATCGTCTTTTCGTCTTTCAGTTCATTTTAGTTCTATCTTTTCTTCAATAGTTCATTCTTGAAAACTTCATTTGAGAACATACATGGGCTTAAACGTCGGCTTTCGTGGCATCCATAAGCGTCATCTTTGAACGTCGTCTCTCATGGCATCAACGAGAATCACCTCGTGGCGCACATGAGAGCGTTGGTTCGTAAGATCCACAAAAGCATCCGTTGTCATGCCCTTCATGCATCTTCATCAGTTTATGGATTTTCTTAGAAAATACATACAATAGATACAACGTATAGTCATCCATTCACATGCGTACAATTAATACTTTGGTTGCGTAAAAAGGGGCTATCAAGGAAGGGCCGTACATCCTTATACCTTTTAACAATTAGCATTTTCTTTCTTAAAACGTCTTTCGTTTCTTTTTGTGAGCATCTTAAAGAAAAAGCGTTTCTTGTATCTTTGAAAACTCTAGAAGAGTATGAACGTAACACTTACCTGGACTCCATGCTACTTGCATGTCATTCAGTCCATTCATGCTTGTCAGATGGCAACCTACATACATACACATAACTTAACGTCATTCTCTATCTAGTACATAAGCAACTCGAACTATAAATAGAACTATGCTATACTTGGAACACTCTACTTCTATCCATGCACTTACGTGCGCTTTACTATGTTAAAACCTTCGGGGACCCATTACGGTCACCCCATCTTCCAACTCATGTCTTGCCTCGAGTGCTCATCCACTAAAGTGAACTCATGATTCACCTTAGGATTAAGACACTAAGGCCTCTGTCTCATTCTTCTCATTAACCTCATTCCAAAACATGACTCAAACCAACTAAGTCACGCATCTCGTCCTTAGACAGTACACCCGTCACTTTCTTCATGCATCTTAGCCCATACAAATCCTCATTCTCATCCAGACAAGCCATACGGCTCTAAGCCAACTTTGAGGCTTAAGCACCGTGTAACTATACTCAGGATAGATTACCCATTACATATGGTGAATCCATCCGGCACATGTGTCTAACCAGACTACACATGTATTCTACCCCTTATCACCTAAGATCAACATATATAACACGTTGATCACCAGCTTCGAGGGACAAGGGTCATACTCCGATACCAACCTTCTCTTAACCCGACTAGCATGGCTCCTCATGCTACCTGTCCCTTTGACAGTTCATCCCAACACTTAACACGACAAGACTCCAATCATAACCATGTCTTATGCCGCGTCATACAGCTCGAGACTGCTCCCAAGCTACACCGTGACCTTGTCGCGTTACCCAACACTTTGGTACATAAATTCCTAACTCATCACGAGTATGATTCCTTACGTACTCCCGACACAACGTGACATTTTGTCACGTTCCCATTATGCCATTCATACCCTATCACTTCACCACATGGCAATCATGACTGTCAGTAACCACCTCACTTCGTGACGTTGCCCAGTCATGCATCCGTTGCGTACTCTTACACTTGTTCCACTACTTCGCCCATCACAAGCACGACTGTCAGTAGTCATGTCACTTCGTGACATTCCTCAGTCATGCTTCTGCTGCGCACTCTTGTACTTGTTCCGCTACTTTGCGCATATTCCTAGCCATAAACCCATCACGGTGACACTTGCCACCTCAAACTACAGGCTGTGCCATAACTACTTTGGGACACTGTTCCATAGTTCCCGACACTATCCATCACGTTCCACACCCATAAATCATGTAACCATCCTTATCTCTACGACACGCCACACAGAGTGTCGCTGCCACGTGGAGTACACTCCACGTATACTCCCTTCATACATACTACGCCATATCACCACTATGGCATACTCGCCATACAGTACATCACTATATCACATGGAGTACACTCCTCGTTTACTCCCTTCATACACACTACGACACATCACCATTATGGCATCCCTGCCATATGGTGCATCGCTCCATCATATGAAATACACTCCGCGTATATTCCATGCACTTACGACACATCACCACTACGGCATACCCGTCGTATGGTGCGTCACTCCATCACATGGAATACACTCCTCGTATATTCCATGCACGTTATGCCACATCACCACTATGGCATACATGTCATATGGTGCATCATCCACCACATAGAGTACACTCCACATGTACTCCCCACATACGCTCCATCATTACTATAGCATACTCGCCATACGGAGTACATTCCACATATATCCCCTTCATGTATCATACCCCACACAGAGTACACTCAGCGTGTACTCTTCCCGTTCCACATACACCACGCCACATCACCATTATGGCATACACGCCATATGGTGCATCAATCCACCACATGGAGTACATTCCACATGTACTCCTTTTACACGCACTACCACAGAGTACACTTCTCCGTGTACTCATCCCGTTCTACCATATGCAAGGAGGGTATATTTTACATATACTTTCCTTGTCTCACATTACGCCACATACAAAGTACACCCAGCGTGTACTCTTCTCATTCCACACAAAGCCACACCATCCATACAACACATGCCCCACAACTGCATTACACAGCACAGTCCACAACACTTCACAATACACCCAACACTTCACAGCACACTACACGGCACAATGCACCTCCATACAACACAGATAAGCCCAACACTGCACTACACAGAGTGCCCAACACTTCATCACACAACACTCATCACAATGCCACAACTCCATTAATACTAACAGCACAGTCCACAACCTAGTTAACTAATCAATATCTAACATAAATACGAGAGGTAGAGGGTTATACCATCGACGGGATAACCCGTGCATTGCTCGTTGACCGTCATAGCCGATGATGTCGATAGTGTCGTACGTGGCGGCTGACCCACGTACGTTAACTGTTTAGGTGTTTGGATAGCTAGGTGTGGTCTTGGAAGGGCTCGTGATGGCGGTGAGGGGCTTAACATGGCGGCTCTAGCCGTGTGCAGTGGCGGTCAATCATGCGCAGTGACTGTCCATCACATGCAGTGATTACCTACCACATAAAGTGGTGGCTTAGACCTAGGACTCGGCTAAGGGAGGTGCGGTGGATCTCGTGGTGGCATTGGGGTGGCTCCACGGTGGCTCACGATGGCGGATCTGGCCATCCCGTGGAGGAGAAGCCGTGGGAGAGTGAGAGAGAGTGTGCTCTCGTGGGTGGCAGATCGGGGCCGTGGGAGGTTGGGTTGGCTTGGTGGCGGCCTGAGGAGGCTGGAGGTGATGGTTACCAGCCGTGGGTGGCAGTGCATGGTGGTGCACGGCGTGCAACCCGTGTGTGCGTGAGAGGGGAACCGTGAGGTGGAGGAGGGAGCTTCTGGCCGTGGGTCACGTGGAGGAGCTCGGGTAAGGGGAGAGGAGGTCCATGGTGTCACAAGGTGGCTGTGGGTGCTGCGCAAGGCGGCGCTAGGGGCCGCGCACTGTGAAGCCGTGCGTGGGTCTCCTTGTGCGTACGTGTGTGCGACGGAGGGAAGGTGGCTGCGTAACAGGGGCTGAGTTCGCTGGGGAGTGGCTGTAACACCCCGTATTTTAGTGTATTTTTATTGAAGGATTTATTATTATTTATTCAAAAATTTATTCTCTTGTTTTAAAATTATCGGATATTTTAAATGGGTTATTTTATGATCTTTAAATTGTGAGAATTAAATTGTTATGTTTTCTTAATATTTATTTATTGTTGTATATTTAAATTGTTCTTCTTTTAAATTAATTGATTGTGGGATTTAATTATTTTATTTTCATTGTATCATTACGTTTAAATTATTTTAATTGATTTGCTATTTTAAAATCGTTGCCATTGGATCATTTTTGTGACCCAAGATGTGAGGATTGGACCTCATTTCTTTCCCTCATTTTTTCTTTTTCCCTTCTTTTTCTCTTTCTTTTCTCTTCTCTCCCTCTCTCTTCCCGCGCGGACGTCCCCCTCCCTCTCTCTCCCGTGCGTCCGTTGCCTCTCCCAGCCCAGCCACCGTCGCGCCGCCGTGCGCGACACCGCCCGGCCGACTAGCTCCCCCACCGGCCAGCGACCTCACCCCCCAAAGCACGCACGCACCCCACAAAGCCGCGGCGTCACTTCGCTCCAGCGCCGCCGTCGCACCACCTCCAGCCACCATCTTCCTACCACTTCATCCCCGACCTCTTGGCAACCCAATGGACCCAACCCCAGCTCCGATCCGTCACCGGTGAAGCCCCACCAAGTCCATTTCCGATTTGTGCATTTTTGGCCTAAACCACCCCTTGCGCCACCACCCACGGCAAACCATCACCACCATTGGCTTCACCGACCTCTCTAGGCCCTACCCTATCAATTTTGGGTCTTGGTTTGTCTACGTTGAAAAGTGGGTCTTTGAGACCCACGGCCACAGTGTATTTTACACTGTTAAGTTGCTGAGCCGCCACTTCTTGCAGCTTCGTGATCTTTCGAAAATTATTATATAGCACTGTAAGTATTTTCTCAAAGAACTTTCGTGATTTAAATGTATTTTTGCACTAACTCTTTTTTAACTCTGAACTGGTTGGTTATGCCGGACTGAGTCCGAGGAGTTCGGGAGTCGGATGGATTACGGACGGAGTTGATTGTATGTTTGGATTGTGTTGACATTTGTTGGTTGTTGGATATTGGTGTCGTGTCTTGTTCACTGCATTTGCACGCATGTTCATGTTTGTAACTGAAAACTGGGTTTTCGCATGATTGCATACATGTTCATGTGTTTATCTGAAAACTGGGTTTTCATGTGAGAAATGATTTTTGGGTGTGTTTGAAATAACTGGATTGTTTGGTTTGAGAAAAAGGAAATGAGACTGTAGGGATGGTGGTAAGCAGGGATGGTGGTAGAGTCCCGCCTGTGATTTCCGCCTACGGTGCACGCGATAGGGATGGTGGTTGTGTCTCGCCTACGGTGCACACGGTAGGGATGATGGTAAGCAGGGATGGTGGTATAGTCCCGCCTGTGATTCCCGCCTACAGTGCTCTGTTAAGTATTCGTTGTGTGTGTTAAGTATTCATTGTGTGGAAAGGAACGATAGGGATGGTGGTAAGTAGGGATGGTGGTAGAGTCCCGCCTGTGATTCCCGCCTACGGTGCACGCGATAGGGATGGTGGTAAGCAGGGATGGTGGTTGTGTCCCGCCTGTGATTCCCACCTACAGTGCACGCGATAGGGATGGTAGTAAGCAGGGACGGTGGTAGAGTCCCGCCTGCGAGTCCCGCCTACAGTGTCCGATAAATGGTTGAGTTTTGTGTAAACCATTTTCTGGAAAAGTATTTTACAGATAATTTGGGTCGAATGAGATTTTGGCGTGTGTTGAAATTAATCGTTTTCGGGGAAAATGATGTTTTGAGAGAAATGCATATTCTTTTTATGCATGCATGTTGGTCGCATTTAATGCATTTATATTACGTTGTTATTTTGGGTTATACTTACCTGTGGTTTCATTTTATGGTATCGCAGATTTTGATGCAGATGAGGATGACGAGCCTTAGCTTGGCTCCGTTGGTGGAGTGATCTGGGATTGCTCCTGTTTATCGAGTTTCGTTTTTATCAATTTATGTATTTACCTTTTGTAATATATTTGGGATGACTGTATAACTTTTTAAAGATAAATTATTTTGAATATTTGAATTTAAATTTCTGGTACTTAGTTGACTTATTATATTATCCGCTGCGACTTTTGTTGTGCACTTTTGTATGTTGCACACACTTGGGCACATTTCGTTGGGATGCGTGACCGTGTTGTCATCATCCTGACGTCACGATTCCTGTTCTTTTGTAAGTGGGAGTCGGGGCATCATAGTGGTGGCCGGTGGCAGAGGAAGCTGCCGTGGAGGTGGTGGCATTGGAGAGCGGCGCACGGCGGCACTACGCACACCAAGCCCATACGGGCTGTGCACTTCCGAAATGGAGAAAGGGAGAGCGTGAGAGGGAGGGGCTGCCATGGTTGAGCTCACCGGCGTGAGGAGCAACCGGTGGTGCCGGCGGTGAGAGCTGGTGGCGCACGACGGTGCGGGGCTGAGGCCTCAAGCCGTTCGGCGTGGAGAGGGAGTCTGCGTATGTTGTACGCTTGGGAGAGGGAGGAGAGAGAGGGATCTGAGGGAAATGAGGGAGAAAGAGAGGGGGTCTGGGTATTTAACTCAGTCCCTTCGTCCGGGGATCCACGTAATGATCTAACGGTAGATCTCAAACACTGGTTTAAAATACATTAACATATAACTTAATTAAAAGCGCTTAGAAGAATTAAGGTAGAATATTATTTTAAATTAACTTTAGTTTAAAAAATAATATTCTTCATCATTAATAAAATGATGAAGTCTCACTTAACATATTTAAAAAGGTTAAACCATTTAATTAATAAAAGCTCTCAACATAATTTAAATCCCATAATATCTTAAATAATTGAAATCATTTTAATAATAAAATTAAAATAATTTCCGGCAATTATAATATTTTTGGAGCTCTTCAAGAATATTATGATTGTCATACTTAAGATCAAATCTTAATTCAATAATACTGGAAATACTCTTTATAAATATTTTCAGCATATTTAAAACACTGGGTGTGCCCTAGAAGTCATACGATATCTTTCGAGACACGCCATCATGGTTCGACATGCATAACGTGGCTCGTAGTCGCTAATGGGAAAGGCAGATGATCACATAATCTCTGCCTTTGGGATTTGCTTACGTCATAAAGACGAAACATACGTCAGAAAGAAGAAGCGTATGTAAGAAGGAAGGATCGTACGTAAGAAGAAGGAGCAGGATATCACAATAAGCTTCCTAAGGAAGCTATTGAATTGACTTTTCCTTGCACCCATCGTCCAAAGCAACACAAAAGGAGAAAAAAGAAAGAAAAAGAAAACCAAACTAACCCTAAGGCATTTTCCCCCCAAACCCGTCGGCTACCCTTAGGAAAAGCAAGAAAAGAGTTTCACCTTCTCCTCCAAGCTAAAACCGATCCTCTCGTCTTCTCTTCTCTTTTGTTCTTCAAGAAATCAAACTCCTCTCATCTCCTTCAAGCCAAGCATCCATTTCCCTTCTTCTCAAGAGGAAAATAGCAAGGTAAGAGTACTTAATCCTTCTCCTTTGTGTATTTTGAATTTAGCCATGGTTGATCAATTGGGTTTTCTTTTGATGATTTGTGATGTTTCAGTTTTAGGGTTTAAAACAATGGTATCGTGTTGCTCTTCATTCACACGGTTATATCTCTATTTGGTCTACCACTTGTGTTTTGAAAGGAGCTAAGAACTTAAGGTAAAAATCCTAATTTGACTCATTTGATTTAGTGTGATTTTGGAAACTCATTAAGTTGTTTTATCTTGTGTTTTGATGAATTTAATTTCTTATGTTGCAAATAAATATGTATGCCCTATTTTTGGCCCAAACCGAATGGTATTATAGTTGTTTTGCTATGTATTTTCCTATATTTTGAAAATACTATGTTGTTATTAAAATTGGTTTAATCATAGTTGATGATTTAAAGTGATTTTAAATTATATATGATGGTATCATGTGCCTTGTGTTGAGGTTTGGTTGGTAATCTATTTTTAGGATGCTAGAGGTTCGGTTTAGAGGTTTTGTTTGCGTTTTGTAATTTTATATCTTGCTTTTAAAAGGGTATTAAGTGGGTAAAGCATAAGCTTGAGTGTTTAAAAGTTTGCTTAATGAGTAACTTTGATATACCTTATGCTACTTTAATTTTAAATGGGAGGTTTTATCTAAACTAATTAAAATATTGCTTATGTGAATATGTTATAACTTAGTTAGTTTAGATATAAGAGATTGTTTGTGCATGATACATTATGATATGCAAAGCTGTCCAAGTACTCCTAAGCTCGTGTCACGCCATGTCTTGATGTAAAAATAGTCCATTTATATTGTCCCTCGTTTGGTTAAATTCTACCTAACCCAAGAGTCCAAAATATTGATAAGCTATCCTTTTTATAATAAGAGACTACAAGTTGATTTAATGGGGCATGTTTTCTAAGCTTGTTTAACCTACTTGAGATGCCTAAATCTATTTTAAAGCTCATTGTTGAGAATTTTCCAGATTTTATCTCCTAATGTTCACAACCCAAAGTGAGCTTGAACCAAAGAGACCTTACTTGAAGCCTATGAATTCTTAACTACTTTTCATGTAAGCTTTTAAAATAGTCTTTCCATGGACAGTTAGCATGTCTTAATATCTATCTAAGTTATTTATTTTGTAAGTCGAGGTGAGGAGTAGTCATTTGGGTTAATGTTAAGCATAGAAGGGACGTTAGATTGTAATATCGTGGCTTTCTCTTTAAAGGGAGGGCTAAAGAATATTGTATGAGTATTAACACGCTTATGCTATTTATTGAAATAGGACCTATATTGATGATGGAAGTATCGAAGAGCATAGAGGTAAGTAGCTATGACCATACTTCTTACACCAAGTTCTCTTTATGAAAGAATGTCTCTCTCTCTTATTGCAAATGTTCTTCTAAAGAAAAGAGTAAATGAATATAGTATGTACAAGTCCTTTCTTGATAGCCCCTGTTAAGCATCCTATCGATTATAATTGTGTGTATGTGTATAAGGTAATGCATGCACGTAGGTTCTAAGTCACGAGATTTCCATACATGCTCTCTCAATAAACTTATTGATTATTCCTATATGTAGTATAGTATGAAAATGTATCTTGTTCATAAAAATGCATGTGCATCGAAGCAAGAAAGATGATGAAAATGTTTTGATTGCAAAGGAAAGAAAATGAATGTCTCATGCCTTATGCTTCAAGTGATGCTTTAAATGAGTTTTAAAATGTCCTTATGAACCGTTGCTTTAAATGACACGAAGAAAGTGTTTTAAAATGCCCCTATGAACTGATGCTTTAAAGGACGTGAAAAAATATTTTAAAATGTCCCTACGAACTGATGCTTTAAATGACGTGAATGAAACCTTTTAAGAGGTCCCTATGAACTAAGGCTTTATGGATGCCATGAAAAATTATGTTTAAGCTCATGCTTTTAAAATGATGTTTTTTCATGAATGCACTGTTAAATGAAAAGATGATGTTTAAGTTCATGCTTTTAAATGATGTTCTTCCATGAATGAACTGTTAAATGAAAAGGACTGAAAGGGAAATACTGAAAGGACTGACATGAATGAAAGAAAGAAAGGACTGAATGAATGAATGTTTTATTGTATGAAAATATGTAACGGCCATATGAATGAAAATGGTACCAAAGGAAAGGGTAGATTGCAATGCCGGGTAAGTAGTACTGGTAGTGCACCTAGTGTTGCCCCTTGACTGAAAGGAATTCCCAACCTGTGGCCATGGGCAAAATCCAGATCCAAAGGAAGACTGCTAACCCCAACACACGGGGCGTAATAGTGTTACCGGCCAAAGAAAGTGAAACATGAAAGTTTGGTTATTTCTTAAAATATTTATACATGAAAGCATAGTTATTTGTTAAATGTTTATGCATGAAAGTACGACTTATCCCTTAAACTATTATGTATGAAAGCATTGTCAATAATTAGCTAAATGTTCATGCATGCATGTTTTTAAAAGAAAAGAATAGATGTCTAGTATGTTCACTGCATGGTGTACTACTTACTGAGTATTCGACTCACTTTTGTTTGAAATGTTTTAAACGTCCAGGTAATGATGAAAAGGCTGGGGAGCAAGGCATTACTGCAGAGGGAGAGGTAGAAGCTTAGGATCTTCCCTAACTAGAACAATTATGTTTATGGATGATGGGTTATGTTGTTATGGACGTATGGACTCTGAGAGTCTTTTATGGATAAATGTTCGAATAGAATATCTATCAGGTGTTCCCTTTATTAAATTAGAAATTTAGAGTACACATGTGTCATGTCTATGCCGATCTCATGTTATTAGAAAAAGAAAATGAAAGGAAAAGGACAAACATGTACGTCGTGATCCTGCCCTTCCCAGGGCGGGGTTGTGACAGTCCAATCCGAGAGATTTAAGACATCATTCGTCTAACTCCAGCGCAACTTCATCCCACCATGTGGAGGATTTTGATGTGCTACTACATCATTTGGCCTACAATCTTGGAACCCCTCGGTGAGGTCTAGCTAGACTGATTGCCACAGTGTGCTACGTCTAGATGGCAACCTGTGCAGTTTTCTTTCCCGATCAAGGTATCGGGTTGCTCGCCTGGAGACCTGTTACACTTGCATCAAGGATTGGTTCAAACGGTTTTTCTTCGTGATGGGAAAAGGTTGGGAGTTTCTCGCCAGGGAGGAGGTTCGCTGCAAGTTCCCTGTCTGGGTCGTTTGGGGGCATTGTATCGGACGATAAAGAGATCAACCTGGAGATGTCCGGGCATGAGCAAGCCTGATTGGAGGCCGCCTTTGCCTAGGTGAGGGCACATCCCAATGACGTCGCCTGTGAGGCTCAGCTGACCAGAGCCAACATAGACTGCTTCTTGATGTCCCCAGACCAATCTCTTTTTTTCTGGAGGGGTCTACCGGAGAGTCAACCGTCTTCTCAAGGACGAAGGAGACCTTCCAACCCCCAATTGGAGAGAAGGGGGAAGACCTCGCACTGAGATCGAGGAGTCATCGGGGTCGGGCGCCAGTGGTAGCAGCTTTGGGCCACAAAGATAGCCTCCTGTGGGCCAATCTTCCCGTGGCCCTTCTTCCTTAAGAGCTGCGGAGACCATCCGTGAGTCATCGTGTTCCTCGGCGAGCGCTTGTGCTTCACGGGCTAGGCAAGCGCCACCCCCACCACCAGTGGTGACTCTGGTTCCCACCCCATCGATAGTGTCCCAAGTTTCTACCCCGCCGAGCAACGTGGTGCCGGTAGGGGCTCTCAGCCGGGGGAATAAGAACTAGAGTGGCCTTCCTCGACCCCCCCCAAGTGATTATCAGATCTTTGTTCCTCCACCCGAGGTTCCCCTAGAGTTAGTCCCCTCTCCTAACATGGGGGATTTCAAAGTGGTTAGGGATGTCGAGGTGACAATGTGCTTGGGCAACACTGTGGAAGTCGTCTCCTCGCATCTTGACCTTTATTTGGGGTCGTCTCCAAGTGACACTCAGGTCATGGACCTTGACGAAGATAGGGTCTCCATCCCGAAGTCCCCTATCTGCGTGTCCCCGAAGACTGAGGTTGTTTTGACCTCGGCCTTGAAAGAATTGGTTAAGGCGGCTCCTACTTTGACTGCCATGGGGTCGATGGAAGATGCTCAAGTTGAAGAAGGGGTTATCTTGATCGCCACGATCCCTAAGGCCAAGGGTGCATTTGAGCAGGGAGGTGCGCCCGTCCACGAGGCAGAGGAGGTGACGTCGGGGTGTCGCTCGCCGGGGGGGGGGGGAAGGCATGTCCTCCCAAATTCCCTCCTCGCTCTAGTGGCAGCTGGGGCGTGGGGGGCAACATTTGGGAGTTGGAGGAAGCGGGGCCCCTCGGTCCAGCTTAGGCTATGACCGGACCCATGCCGAGACCATAAGTCGGGAGGTTGGCAAGCTAAAGACCTTCTTCTCCTCGGTAAG
This sequence comes from Juglans mandshurica, assembly GCA_022457165.1. Taxonomy (NCBI): domain Eukaryota; kingdom Viridiplantae; phylum Streptophyta; class Magnoliopsida; order Fagales; family Juglandaceae; genus Juglans; species Juglans mandshurica. Next base: position 9,040,285 of record CM039633.1, on the reverse strand, counting down.
AAACTTACTTCATTATCGGTCTATCACTTCTTGTTTCCTTTTCTTCACTTTATCCACGTTCTTTTGTCCTACTAGTGAATTGATCAGCTGGTCATGGTGATCGTGAACCAGAGGGGAGATCTAGAGGCGAAGGTCTGGGCATTTCAATCCCTTGTCAGGTTGGCCAGTTTCAAGCTTTTACAGGCGAACATGGAGCGAGATGAAGCAGAGGTGGCCTTTGCCCAGACGTATGCCAGTAGAGAGAAGAAGAAGAAGATTGTTGAGCTATGTCAGGAGATGGCCACCCTTCGGGGTGAGCTAGCCTAGTCCTGCAAAGAGTTTGGCCAATGTCGCCTCCAGGCCAAACTCGTGGAAGAGGAGCGGGACAACTTGCGCGAGTCGCTGGACCTCCAGGTGGTGGAGCTAGAGGAAATCCAGGACTCGTGTTGCCGCCTCGAGGTCGAGAGGATAGGCAGTCCAGGCAACACAACTCGAACATGAGGTCATACAAATGGTTCGAATCTCAGAGGACTGTTTCCATGAGTCGAGAGGGATTCCGCGGGGGGTTCTCTCTCTACCCACCTTCTTTGGGGACTCACTTCTTCACGGTTGTTGGCTCCCCGGTTGTCTATCCTACCTTCTTCCTACATGCTCAAGTTGGGTCGTGCATGTCGAGGGGCTTATCCCCTTGAGGTATAGGCTTTGTACCGCCTCCTCTCTTGCTGACCTCCTTTGACTTTTTTTTAGGCTTTCATTTGCTCTGTCACATTGGGCTTCCTACCTGCCTGCTCCATTTCAGTTTTTCTTGAGGCGATCAATGCCCGGAGAGTGTCCTTGACATTAATAAAGCTGTACGCTTTGTCCATCATGAATGGGTTTCTCGGCAACTCCATTATGAATGGGTTTCAAGGCCACACGCCCCGGAGTAGTGCCGCCAGAGATATATTTTCATCCTGGTTGTCTGTTATCATGTGTTCCTTGTTGAACCTGGCCAAGGAGGCCTTCAGGCTCTCGTCCTCCCATTGTTTGACGGTTAGGAGGTAGGTTACCAAACATCTCCTCCATCTACTTGTCATGAACTGTGTTAGGAATAACCTAGCCAACTCATCTAAGTTGTTGATCGAGCCGAGCTACAATGACTCGAACCAGCCTCTCGCAGCTCCCTTCAAGGTTAGGGGAAAAGCTCTGCAAGCTATCTCTCTGAGAAACCTGTGCAGGGTCATGTGGGTCTTGATGGTCTCCAAGTGCAGGGTCATCTGTAATTTACCTCATCTTCTTATTTCCCCTTCATCGATTTCTTTTCTGAATTCTCCCCCTTCCCTTTTCGAACTCAATTCTCAGAAAGTTAAAAAAAAAAAGATTTTGTGATGATTCGTATGAAATATAGAAATCTCAAAATAAGAAATGCAATTCTATATATCTTTAAGGCAATAACGTCTAAGAAGTAGGTTTGAGAAATAACATCATTATATCTTGCTGCACCTGCTGGAAGCCTTTCATGGTGTTGAGTTCCTCGTCTAATAAAGGCCAATAGGTGAATGCTTTTCTCTCTCAGCTGCAAATCCATTTCTTTCATGGATTAAACCCATGAATTCCAATGTTTCGCTACCACACATTGGCATGAGGGTGTGCTCTGTCTCTTGAAGAGCAGCAAAAGAAGCTTTTGTCCTTTGAGCCCAAGGTCTTTTCTTGTTAGAATCATCAGATGGAAAGTTTGGTGCATTGAGATGATAAAATATCATATAAGCTTTCTCCGAGAAGAAGTAAGGTATCATCTTGTCCATAATATCATCACAGAAAAATTCATACGAATCTAAATAAATGTGATTAGTTGAATCTGGTTCATCATCAACATTATGAAGGAACCCTACTATATATATATATATATATATATATATATATATATATAGATACCAAAGAGGACAAAGGATGGAAGCAAGTAAAATGAATACAAGAGCATAAACAAGTTAAATGAATTATAAGAACAGAGTATGCACAGTTAAGAGTAGGCGGTAAAACCGACCATATACATGTATGCAGAATGTAAAAAATAAATTAAAATGAAAATAACAATTTCCATTGAAACATGTATGAAAATAACAAGTAGGGTAACTCACAATATTACAAGAGAAGAAGGTGGAGGGGGCACAGGTATGGAAGAGAAGGAAGGTGAATTGGTGGGAGAGAAAGGAAGCTCGTGAGTTCTAAGCTTGCCTTCCTTGAACCAGACGTTCCCCTTTTATAGATGAAGGGGTTGCCTTTTACAATAATTGAAACAGTAAGTTAAGGCCCGTGAGTGAACAGTGATTGGAACTGTTTATGCACGTGAAAGTAAAATCATTATGTCTTCAGAAGGCTTTTCCAGCATGATTTGCGAGGGCATCTCCTTTTGATATTAGTGGGAATCTGGCAGAGAGGACCAATCAGTCTATGGGATGGTAGTCTTCTTTATCTTGTAGTGTTGGTGGGTCAGGGATCATAGATATGGATCATTCATCTTCAGATAACTTTGGGGGTACCTTCAGAATCATGTCCAAATATGTTGCTGCATGGGTAAGCAACTGAAGCCTCGGATGATGCTTTTGACTTATTATCTGATTCGTCAGAATTATCTTTTTCTAGGGACTTTTTAACAAGTAAATCAAATCCTTTTTATTAAGTCCTTCAAGAACATCATATTTCTTTTTGGACTTGGAGGATTTCTTGGTAGAGGATGAAGCAGTTGTTTTACCTTTATGCGAAGTAGTAGGCGAAGCAGTAGTCTGGATCATTGGATATCTAGTTGAAGTAAGAGAACCGTGGGTGATAGCAGAGAATTCTTCCTTGTTTTTTAGATCTGGATTAGTCTGTGACAAGTCCCTTATCACATGGTTAACAATATCTTGGGTATAGGGGTACCTATCACACCATTTGATAAAACAGAATCGGACTAGTATATCACCATTTCTCTCATAATTCCACTTCATGATATAAGGAATCTTGTACCATTTGCAGAAGTGTAAAGAATAAGGGAATTTGGCGGTGTGTCTGTCCAATTTTGAAACAACAGTGTTAGCAAAGCATTTGAATGCTTTGTGAGGCATTTCATTGAAGATCTTGAGAATAGGTCCAAACTGGTTCCACCATTTAAGAAACCAGAGGGGGAGTTTTCCTTTGAACTTCTTGTCGAAATTAAGAAACCAAGAGTGACTCATATTAGCCACTTGAAATAACATTAATTTTGACCAGGCATCAATGTAGTCAAAGTAATTGTAAACAATTTCTAAATCAGAGAGTCGTTTCGAAGTAAAGGGGTAGGTTCCCCAGTCTTCTTCAGTAATGACTCGGAGAATGTAAGCACTGTGATAAATCAGTTTTGATTTATCTATTTTATCATAAATTGGTTTAATCACAATGGATTCAGTTTGAAGCAAAATACTATAATAAAATTGAAGGGTTTTGGTTGAATTTTCTGGGATCTAGTAAAACCCAGGGGGAAAATAAGTTGAAGCAATTTTAAAGGGGTCTATATATAAAGATCGATTAGGTTCTATATAAAACAAATTCTATAAAAATAATTTCCTAATGTACTCAGTTTTTGAAGCAGGAAGAAAATTCTAAGTAGATTTGGAAGCAATTGGTTTGACATAGGGATCATATGAGGATGAAACAGTTGAAGCAAAGGTGGCAGGTTGAATTACATTGCCAATGGTGGTGAACCTATTGGCAATTTCTCGGGGTGAAGCAGGTTCATTCTTGATAAGTCTGTTATTAGGAATGGGTGGTAGAATGGTGGTCTGTTTTTCTTTGCCTTTTTTTCTTACTCATGGTTAGGTTTCTGCAAGAATTCACGGGTAAGAAAATTAGGGATAGAGTTATCAGTACCTTTTATATATTCAATATCAAAATAAAAAACACTTAAAATAGCTTGCCAGCGTGCAAAAATATGTTTTGATACAATGTTTTGAACATCTTTTTCTAATACCTATTTAGCACTTTTGCAATAAATACGTAATAAGAATTTCTCATTTTGTAAATCACTCTGAAATTTAGAGATACATAGTACTATGGATAAGACTTCTTTCTTAATAGTACTATAATTACTCTGTGCAGTATTCTAGGCTCCAGAATGGAATCGAACAAGTTGTTCGGATGAGCCTGATGAAACAATTTGTTTCAGAATGCCACTATAACCAATGTCAGAGACATCTGTTTCTATTATTTTGAAAGAATCAGATGTAGGAATACCAAGGGATGGAAGAGTTTTGACATGTACCTTGATTTGTTTAATAAGATTAGTGTGAATTTTGGACTAAGCAGGAGGGTTTTGATGTAGCCTTTCAAATAATGGGCGACATTGCTTCCTCATATCTTGATAAAATTCAGCAACATAATTAAGAGAGCCAAGAAATTTTTTGTAACTGCTTTTTGTCGGGGATGACATTAGGAAATTTATCAACAAATTCAATAGCCCAATTGATGGGTCTTATTTTGCCTTCAGAAATATCATAACCAAGGAATCTAATCTTGGTTTGAAATAATTTGATTTTTCTAGTTGAAACAACAAGACCATTTAATCTAATGATGTCTAGAAACGAATGCAAATGTTTCCAATGGTCATCAATAGATTTGAAAAATATGAGAACATCATCAATGTAGACAATGGTGAAATGGGTGAATGAATTGAAAATATCATTCATAATATTTTGGAATTCACTAGGGGCATTTTTTAGTCCAAAAGGCATCACATTCCACTCGTAGTGACCAAAAGGGGTGCTAAAAGCAGTCTTATACCTATCTGAGTCACTAATATGGATTTGTCAAAATCTGAACTTTAGGTCAAATTTGGAGAAGACAACAGCATTACACAACGTATGAATCAAGTCATTTTTGTTGGGAATAGGGTACCTAATCCACTCTAGGACTTTGTTCAAGGGTTTGCAATTAATGACTAGGCGGGGAGTTCCTCTCTCTAACTCGACATTTTTCTGGACATAAAAAGTTGCACAAGACCGAGGAGACTTACTATGCTTAATAATTTTTTTATCAAGTAAATCTGTGATTTCTTTTTTGCAAAATTCTAAAGTCTCACTATTCATTTGAATAGGTCGAACTTTAGTTGGAATGTCTTTTTCACAAAAATCTTTAATATAAGACAAAGTAACAACATGTTTTTTCCTATGCCAAAAGGCATTGGGTAAATAAGACCAAACATCATAAATTAAACGTTTGTTAAAATCATTAATTTTGGATTGAAGCAAAACATTAGATAATTGTTCTGAAATCTTTTTGTATTTGATTTCCTGTTGAAAGAAATTCAAATGATTGGTTTTTACAGAAAGCAAATATTTCAGACTTTTATCTGTGTCAATTTCAAATCTTGAAGCAAATTTAAACTTAACTTTTTGTCCAAAGGGATCAGTAATAATACCTTCTTTGTCAGAAAGAAATGGATATAAGGATGAAATAAAAGGAATCCCTAAAATTAGTTTGTCAGACATATTTCTAACAAGTACAGAAGGAATTTAAAAACAAACATTATCTTGGCAGATATGAGCATTGTTTAGCTCATAGTTGATCTTCATCTGAGATCCATTTGCTGTAAATAATCTTTCAGTAGATTTTTCAAAATACTTACTAGGTATTAATCCTTCTTGGATACAATTTATATCCGATCCGGAAACAATCATAGTAACAACAGAAAATTGAAATTCATGACAAACAATAATAGTAACTCTTGCAAACCATTTGTGAGGAATATTATGACGGATTAAACATATCTGATTATCAACAACCTTTTCTTTTTGGCTAGAATCAGAATCAATTGTTTGCGCATTGTCAGAAGGAATATCCTGATCAAATTGTTTGTCTATTTTAAAACATAAAAAATTCTTGTTTTAGAACATCATTTTCAAATTTAAGATTATTGATCTCAGTTTTGAGTTCAATAATTTCTTTTTCGATAAAATTTATTTCATGTTGTAAATCATTGGTAGAAACATCTTTGGGTTTTTTCTTTTGAGATCTCTCCAAAGTATCTTGAAAACTAATAATTTGTTTAGAAGTCTCTAGTTCTTGGCGAACCATTGTCTTCTTGAGCTTGTGACGATATTCTTCTTTAAGCTCTGTATTGGTAATTTGAGAAATCAAAGTTAATAAAAGATTTTCTTGTTCTTCAGCTTTGGTTAAAACATTAATTGTTTTACTCAAAGACTTGCAACAAGAATTATTGCAATTACAGCCAAGCTAGATATTGGGAGAATCCGAGAGTTCAATGTCCGAATGATATTCTGAATCATTAGAACTAAACTCATGGAAATTAGATGATGAAGAAGATTTTGTTTCTAGGAGTCGAAACAATTCTTCTTGATTGTTGACGCTAACATTCAACTGGTTAAGCTTACTTTTGAATTTGTTAGGCTTCTTGGGACATTTATCAGCAAAATGCCCAGTCTTGCCACAATTAAAACATTTTCCTTTTGAAGAATTCTGAAAATTCTTTTTCATAGAAAAAATCTTTTTATTAAAGGATTTTTTATAAAAACCATTACGGGGTTTTCTCCTATTCTCACCATGAGGTTTAGAAAACTTAGTAGAATATTTTTGCTTTCGTCTAGATGGAGCACTAGGAGGAAGGCTAAAATTGTTCACAGAAATTTTCCATTTCATATTTGGCTTTCTTACTATTCTTCATTTGTTCACGAAACATTCTTTGATCATTACACATATAATACCAAGTTTCTTAATTACACTGAAAATATCACCATATGTGTGTGATTTTCATAATTAAGAAATCTCGAGATATCAGTAAGTTCTTCCTTTACCTTATGAGCAAATAAACGAGGTAATCCATCGATGAACTTTTCCTTCCAGTAAGGCTTATGACTATCGTCTCTAAGCATTACTCTGGACATAAAAACATCTTGATACCATCTATAATCAGACATTTGATGGCATCATAAATTATTCAAATAATCACTAATACAATTAGTAATATTGGAAGGAGTTACAACAAAATGTTTAATAATAGTGTAAATCAAAGTATTGACACTATTAGGAAATGCCATTCCTGCGGTTTCATAAAAAATAGGTAACCCTTCTTTATTACGCTTTACAACATTCTGAATAGTTTCCTTTGTGTCAACAGTGAGATGTTTATCCCACCAATTACGAAGTACACCAAAAAAACCATTAGTTAAAATCATTACAATATCAGGTTGTCTAATATTATTGTTAATGTAAGCATTCGAAACTAAAGACATTTTACTCATAGTATTGAGGATCTCTTGTTCAGATAATCTATCAATATTCCATTCGTAAATTTTATCAGTAGAATAAGAAGATTGAGTTTGGAAAACTTTTTCTTCAAATTGTAAATCAGGATTAGTAGGCCTGGAATACCAATTCTTCATTAGACTCATTGGTTTGGGTCTTTTTGAAGAAAATGTGGCAATCTCTTGCTTTAGATCAAAATCTTTTTTTCAAGTAAATCAATGTTTTTAACAGTAGAAGAATCGCTGTCAGATGATTCTTCAATAGTTTCGATAAGAACAACTTCTTTCTCATTGCTGGTTAAAGCACTAGTAGAAGGTCGTTCTTTTTTAAGATCAGCAAGCATTTGATTAATTTTATCAAGGGTCTTGGCCTGTGTGTTTTGAAAATCAATCTTAGGCCAATCCTATGGTAAAATAATCAAAAGTTTTTCAATGAATTTAGTGACCGCATTTGGTTGATCTTTTGGTAAAACCAAAGGATTTTCAATAGTTGTTGAAATGGGGACTGAAGCAAAAAAAAGTTTTTCTGCTTTTTCTTCAATTCGATGAAACTGATATCCAATAGTTTGACAAGATTTACAAAATTGTTTTGGTGAATAATCTTTTTTGTTTCTTGCAAAACAATGGACTCTTCTTGGTCCTTGGACTTAGTTACAGGGATTTTGAAAGGGGAAGCAGTTACTTCAGATCTTTTATGAGAAATAAGTACTGTCTCTAAAGGCGGGTGGCTGGATTGAATCACAGCTTTGCCTTCTTCCTTGACAAAATTGGTTTTAACAACATTCAAACTATTTTTAGGAACATAATAATTTTCAACAAAATCAAAGAAAAGTATATGCCTCTGAAGGTCATTCATCTTTTCTTTCAATTTTCTTTTGACACGTAATTTTTCAGAAGCAGAAAAAGTAGTATGATAAGCTTTTCTCTTATCATGGTTTTCTTTTGAACTAAATCATTAACAAGAGCAACTAAATCAAAAGTAAAAGGTCTATTGATCATAGTAAGTTGGCTGTGATGAATAGGTGCAACAGGAGCAACCATATCCGAAGCTGTAGGAGATAAAGATGAAGCATCTTCTTCTTTATCAGCTTCTTCCTTTAAGGACTTATCCTTGGATGTTTCAGCATCCTTGGTGGAATAGTAAGCAGAAGTAACCTGAGAAGAGGTAGAAAGTCCTTTCAGTTTTAAATCAGGGTTAACAGGTTGAGCTGTTTTGACTAAATCTTCCAGAAATTATTTGAGATTTTGGTCTCGTCTTACTAGATTATCAGAAACAGAACTTGCAAAAGAAGATCTAGATCCAGCAAAAGAATTTCTTCTTATACTGGGTGCTAGAGGTTGATCAAAACTAATTTTAACAGTGCCATCCAGGTATTGCTTAATATAATCAAGGTTGATTTCATCAGCACATGCCTTGGCAAGTGGAACTTCATGTTCTAAAGTCCATTCATTGGGAAGATAAATATCTTTCCAATAAACCATCTTTAGAACCTGAATTTTCGCATCAGGAGTAGAACTCTGAATTAGTAGAGTCTTATTTCCTGAGGATTTTAAAATAGCTTTTGGATTTAAATTAATTTTTAAAATTCAATAGTAAATACGGTAGACAATGGCAAGAGGCTTACTGCCTTCTTCCATATCATATCCAGAAGTTAAAATATTCAAAGTAAGAGCTTTTAAAATATGGTGATCATCTAAAGCAAGAGTTAAGTCTGAGAAACAATCAAAGTGAATAGGACCATTAAATAAAGAGGATTGAATCATTCCAAGAATACTAGTTTCAAAATTTTTAAATCTAGCATCTCGTAAACATAGTAATACAGAAGCATTGATGCCTTTCCTTGTTAAATATTTGACAGCAACTTGAACAGAACCAATATGCTAGTATTTTTATCCTTTTACTAAAAAATCTTGGATTAACTTTTTAGTAAATAGGCAACATTTTTCATGGGTTTTTGAAATAGCATAGGTTTGTTCAACAGTTCTAACATTAAACTCAATTTTAAAAGTAGATTGAAGCCAGGTAGTTTTGTAAATAGAGTTGGTATCAATCTTTGGAATACTTCATCGATTGAAATCAACTGAATTAGTTTCCACAACAGAAAAATCTTCTTCATTAATAATATCAGGGGGTATAGACCTGGAACTAATAGATGAATTAGATCTAAACATTCTATTCAGTTTGTCATTAATCAAAATAGAACTTCACACTTTAGTGCCTAGTTACTAACAACCTTATCCCAACCCGACAACCTTGAATATATATATTTATAGGTTAAAGTAATTATTAGCTATAAGTTGGATATATATAAGCAAATATATATGTATATATGCATGTGATATGATATATATTATCTATAAGCTGGAATACATACTCTATCTTTTAGTATATTATATATTATTTTGGAATATAGTTATATATAAATACATATACATATATAATTTATTCATATAATGTCTATCCCGAAACGGTACACCGAAATGTACCGGTACCAAAATATTCCATTCCAGTGCCTCAACCAGAACGGAATTCAAAACTTTGGTCTCGACCGCGCTAAAGGGTTGAGGAGGGAAACACTCATTTGAGTTGTTTCCTCCTTTGTTCGCTAGGTGCGAGTGGAGACACTTGAATTTGTGTTAGGCGAGAGATGATCTCAACTGCGCTAAATGGGCGAGGAGGGAAACAGGCCTTTGAGTTGTTTCCTTCTTTGTTCGCCAAATGCGAGTGGATATACTCGGCTCTGTATTAGGCTGGAGATGGTCTCAATCGCGATAAAGGGCGAGGAGGGAAACATTCCTTTGAGTTGTTTCTTCCTTTGTTCTCTAGATGTGAAGGTAAAATATGGGAGCTAACAACCTTTTATTTTGTTAACATGAGATTACATGGGGAGTTATACAAAGTACTTCTTTAAATGTTCGGCATTTCATAGGTGAGGTAGCTCATTTCCTCGGGCATCTTTGAGGCGGTATGATCCTGGCTTGTGGCTTACCACTACTACGTAAGGGATTTCTCACCGTGGATCAAGTTTGCCTTTCTCTGTTGTGGTGACGCTGGCTTCTTTTAGGATTCTTGTTTGGGGAGTGAGATGAGATGAGAATTTTGTGAATATTAGTAAGATAGTTTGTGAATAGTAATGAGATAGTTTGAGTTAAATACTTTTTGGGTTTTGGGAAAGGAGAGAGAAAAAGTTGAATAAAAAATATTATAAAGTTAAAATATTGTAATAATATAGTTTTATAATATTATTTTTGTTTGGGGATTTGAAAAGGTTAGAATTATTTTTTATTTTTTATTTGAGTGTTTGAAAAAGTTGTAATGATTAGTTTGAAAATTTTGTATTTGAATTATGTTTGGGACTAAGATGGGATAAGATGAAATGAGATCAGATGAGAATTTTGTGTCTCATCTAAGGCCCCAAACCTGCCTCAGTCTCCCGTTTTGAAGGACCTTGCTTTGACCCTTCTGTTGAAATACTGTTCTGTCTTCCTTTTGTTGGTTGTTGCCTTGATCTCTGCCTCAACTCTTTTCTCTTCCAGCAAATCAAGATTTTCTTCTAGTACCTCGATGTTATGCCCTTCAATGAAATGTTGGGTTTTGTGGCTTGGCATCCTCCCCACTTCTATAGGTATTAGTGCCTCATTGCCATAGGTCAGGGTGAAAGAGGTTTTTCTGGTCGGGGTTTTGACAATTGTCCTATATGCCTAAAGTATTATTGGGAGTTCTTCGGTCCAGACACCCTTTTTCTCCTCTGGTCTCTTGTTTAGTATGCCCATTATCGTCTTGTTTGTTGCTTCAACTTGCCCGTTGGCTTGGAGATGTCCAGGGAGCGGCCACTACTAGCGCAAATGCTAACATTTCCACTTTAGAGTATCGGGTCTCGGCTCCCCTTAAAGCCCTTTTTATGCAACACACTGGTCTTTGTATCTTTCCTTCGTCACGTATTAAGGCGAGGTATACAGCCTCTGGCGTGACCGACAAATATAGGAGGAAGGTCTCTCTTTGCTTGGTCTAGCTTAAGAGTGGGGGGTGAGACATGTATTCCTTGAGTTGCGTCAATGCACTTTCGCACTTAGTGTCCCAATTTTGTACCTTCCCCTGGACTCAAAAGAACGGTAGGCACCTGTTTGTTAACCTTGACACGAACTTGTTGAACGCTGCTATTTTCTCTACCATCCTTTGTACCTCATTTAGGTTCCTTGGTGACCCCATTCAATTGCCTGGACCTTCTCCGGATTAGCTTCAACCCCTCTTTTTGACACCAAGAAGCCTAGGAACTTGCCCAACTACATCTCGAATGCACATTTTGTCGAGTTAAATTTCATTTTGTATTGCCGTAACACAGTAAAAGCTTCCCTCAGGTCTTCTAAGTGTCGTTCAGGCTCTTTGCTCTTGACTAGAAAATCATCAACATATACTTCCTTATTCCGCTCAATTTGTTCTTTAAACATTATGTTCACCAATTTTTGGTACATTGCTCCGGCGTTCTTTAAGCTGAAAGTCACTTTGTAGCAATATGGCCCCCAATCGGTTATGAACGTTGTTTTTTCCTGATCGACTTGGCTCATCCAGATTTGATTATACCCAGAATAGACATCCATAAAACTTAACATTCGATGTTTGCGGTGGAGTGTACATTTAGGTTGATTTGGGATAATGAGAAGCTGTTCTTCGGGTATGGGTGAAAAACAAAACTGGTGAACCGGTAAACCAGATAGAACTGAACCGGTGAGTTCGGTCCGGTTCTAAATCGGATTGGTCCGGTACCGGTTCCATTTTTTTAAAAACCGGTAGAAATCAGTTTGGTTCCGGTTTTCCTTTTTCTAACACCAGACTGGACCGGTTCATATAAATATATATTTTTAATTTTTTATATTATATAAATTATTTTTTATACGATCTTTTATATTATATATAGTTTTGATATCTAATATATATAATTATATATAAAATAATATTGTATTATATGCTAAATTACTAATTAAAATAACATTAAAATTTAAAATCCTATATAAATAACTATATATTATCACTATAGTATATAGTATTAGTAGTTATACTAATACAATATCACTATATATTATAATATATCACTATAGTCTATAATACAATTATAATATATATTATAATATACTACAATATATTATCACTATATTTTTTATATACTATAACATATATAACATAATATATATATAATATACCGAAAAACCAGATCGAACCGGTAAAACTGAAATTACCGGTTTAGAGGTGTAATTATTGCGGTATCGGTTCTTCAAATCTCAAAACTCGTGTATACCGGTTTGGTTATAAAATATGTCCAAAATAGGACCAAACTGGACCGGTTACACCCCTACCCTTGGGCATGCCTTATTAAGATCAGTGAAATCAATGCACATTTGCCATTTTCCAATGGATTTCGTCATGAGAACTACATTTGAAAGCCATTTTGGGTATTGGGTTTCTTTGAAAAATCCAGTTGCCAGAAGGCGATCAACTTCCTCTACGATGGCTTCATATTTCTCGGTACTAAAACTCATTTTTCTTTGTTTGACTGGCCGCACATCTAGATTAACACTCAATCGGTGTTCTATAACGTTCTCAACAATCCTTGTAATGTCCTTGTGGCTCTAAGCGAAGACGTCCCGGTGTTCGATTAGGAGCTGTTGCAGTTCTTGCCTTTCTTCGCCTTCTATTTTGGTCTCGATCCTTACTGTGGCCTTGGGGTGATTTAGGTTCAAGGTGATTAGCTCGAGAGAATCGTCGAGCTTGCCTTGATTCAAGGTCTCTTCATCTCAAGTTTCTGCTTCATGTACCATGATCTCAGGAGGAAGGGGTGGAAATTGTTCGCCTACTCTGAGGATTTGACTATTCTAACATCTTTTTCTCTATCTCTGAGCTCTTGTACATATCATTCTTGTGCAAGTACTTGCTTGCCACAAACTTCCCAATGCCTGCTTCCGTGGAAAATTTCATCTTTAGGTGGTATGTGGAAGTAACGGCTCTGAGAGCGTTCAAGGTTGGTCTGCCAATAATGGCGTTGTAAGATGATTGGGTCTTCACTATAAGAAGTTTGTCATTATGGTGGCCGTATGGGGACTGGATCCTGCTAAAATTGGTAGGGCGATTGAGCCAACAAGCTGCACCGCTTCTCTTAAGAACCCTTTCAACGGGGTAATGTTAGGCGTAGTCTGCTTTGGCTGATTTCCATCTTCATGAATGCATCCCAAAATAGAATGTGAACCAAACTGCCGTTGTCAATGAGTATCCTTCGTGTGGTGTATAGCTGGCCACCAACATAGTCACTACCAATGCATCATCATATGGGTATATTACTCCCTTGCAATCGTCATTGCTGAAGGATATTATAGCTGTAGGCTGCTTTGCCGGTCCTCCAATATTGAAAACTTCTTCGTACTTGGGTTTACGTGCATAAGCTTTTTGTTCGGAGGAGGTGGGGCCACCTCCAGTGAATCCTCCGGCAGTGGTGCGAATCTCCCCAATGGGAGGATCATTTTGGTCTTGACCTTGGCGAGGGGGTCAATCGTGGTGTTCCCAAGTGGTTTTTCTTCTTCTCGGGCTTTCCCTTCTTTGGCGCCTTTGCTCTCGGTCTTACCTTTTCTCGCCTGGTTGCCTAGGGGGCGAAGAGTTTCGGGCGACTACACACTCGAGTTTTTCACTGTCTTGCATCTCTTCGATTTTTCTTTCAAGGTGTGGCAGTCTTCCACATGATCCCCTACATTATGATAGGTGCAAAATCGTTGGGTTCTTTGAATATGGTTGTTGTCATGAATCGGCTCCCCGATCCTGTCTTGGACATTCATGCTGGAATATTGTACCCTATAATTCATCATTCGTGCCGGAATGCCTGTTTCTCGCCTTCTTTCATGTGGGTTCTTTTTGGTTCTTGGATCCTTTTCTTGGTCTCTTCCCGGGGTGCTCTTTTTTGTTTGGTCCTTCAATTGCTCCATCTCCAACTTTCTTGGTGCGGTCAGGGGCTAGAGAGTATTTTCAGTGTTGACAAAGTCGTCAACACTTTCAATGAATTCACGTAGAGCGGTTGGAGTTTCCTCACCAATTCGACCATAAACGGGTTTTTGAGCTAGATTCCTCCTAGCAGGGCTACGAATGTGATCTTTCCATCTTGGTCGTCTGCCATCATGCACTCCTTGTTGAAACGGGAGAGTTAAGCCTTTAGGTTTTCGTCCTCACTGTTGTTTCACGGTGAGTAGATATGCAGCATGTCTCCTTCTCCTTCTACTTGCCATAATCTGGGTTAAGAACTGCCTACCTAACTCCTCAGAGCTGTCTATGGAGTCAAGCTGTAGTGCTCCGAACCATCCATGGGCAGCTCCTTTCAAGGTTAAAGGAAATGCTCAGCACTCGATCTCCCCGGGAAAACCATGGGGTGTCAATTAGGCTTTGAATGTTTCTAAATGTTCAACGGGATCCTTGGACTTGTCTTACATTTCGACCAGCAAGACCTTCAACTTTGGCGGGAGAGGTACTTCCATGATCTCTGGTAAGTCGGTGTTAGTGAGCAGCTGGCCTATAGACGAAGGTGCGTGATGGGAACTAAGGTGGGCCTAGTCTTAAAGATATGTTGCAAGTTCTAGATGGGCCAAATACAAGTTCAAGGGCTTAAACGTTGAAGATTATACTTTGATTCATTTCATAAGCTATGGAAAGGGCAACAACTTGACTTATAGGCTTTGGATACTTGAAGGCGTTCAACTTATTTAATTAATTTCAAGGACCTATTTTATTTGCTTAGAATAATTGGGTTTATGCCTATGTAAGGGCATGTTGGGAAAGTTATTATTTTATTGAACTAGGGTTAGGGTTACTGTAGCCGAGTTACTGTAGTGCCGTACTGTAGCCACATCACTGTTCACTCAGGGGTATTTTTTGGAAGATGGGGTTTTATTTTATCTAGGGTTTTAATTAGGTTTTGATTTAAATACTCTTTGTAGCCTCATTTTCAGAAGTTTATGAAGTTTATGAAATTTGATGAATTTATTCATTGTGAGTTGAGTTTTACTCCTCTTGTTCTTAATTGAACTTTTGAACTTATTAAAGGTAAATCACAACCTTTGTGGCGTTCCTCCTTTGTAATCTGGATTCTTGAGACGTGTCCTTCAATGGGTCTAGATTTTAATATAATCTAGGTTCTTGAAACAAGTTCTCATCGGGTCTAGGTTCTCCATCCATTGACTTGATTTTGGCTTTCTTGGGGAGTTTTCAAATTGACCGTGGGTTCAAGAGATTTCATTCCCGCGGGTTCATATCATTTGGTATTCAGAGCAAGGTTTCCAATCAGGTCTGATTCTATCTTTTATTTCTTGCATATTTAATTCTAGGGCATCATTGTTCTAGGGTTGCAAAAAAAAAAAAAAAATAGAACCAAAAAGTAGGCTGCCGAAATTTTTAGGGTTTTGGGTTTGGCTGAAATTTGCATCACCTAGGGTTTCAAAATTCTAGGGTTTCCTGCATCTCTAAGTTTATCTGTTGCTTGGAGTGCTGTTCCATTGATTCTCTTCTACTTCATTGTCGTGCTTGAATTCAATTGCTTGATTTTCACAATTGAATATTGCTATTTGTGATTGAATTAGAGAAAAGAAAAGAAAAGAAAAGAAAAGAAAAGAAAGGAAAATAAAAGAAAAGAAAAGAAAGGAAAATAAAAGAAAAGAAAATTCGAAAAAAAAAAAGAAGAAGAAGAAGAGGAAGAAGAAGAAGAAAATAGAAGGTAGATATTCAAAGTTACTACATAGTTTCGACAAAGAGAAAGAAAGTATTTGTTGATTGAGCTTTTATCATCATACGAGCTGATTACATCTTTCTAGTTGGTACCTTGTTTTATAATTACTCTTTCCCTCGTATAAATTACTTGAGTCTCGTGTCATTTTATTCATTCATTGTTTCTTTGATCTATATTACTGGTTGGAATAATACAAGGTTGTATTGTCTTGATTTAGTTCAACTAGTTCTTAAAGAACTTGAGCGGGAAAACTATTGAGGTAAAAGGCAAGAGGGTGTGAGACTATTATCGGGAAAAAGCCATTAAGAGTGAAACACGAGTGGAGTGTCATTATTTGAGTGTAAACACGTAAGGGAGTGTGTGAGGTTTTTCACTAACATTTTTTTTGTGCAGCACATTATGATGTCTCATAGGAGTGACTCATCACCAAAGGGGATGGTACATAACCCATCCCTTCTCTTGCAAGCCATGCAACAACAGTTTGAGAAGTTGAACTTAGTGTTGGGTGAAGTGAGGGATAGGATGGATCATCAAGATGCAGTAATTAGAAATCTTCATGGCAGGAGAGATAGGAGGCATCCTGAGTTTAGTGTTGAAAATCGGTATGAGAATGAATACTATGGTGATTCTCTTGTCACCAACCATGCACTCAATACAAAAGTTAAGATGGATGATATAGAGCAGCAGAGTGAGAACATTTTTCATACTAGATGCCACATCAACAATAAGGTATGTAGTATGATCGTTGATTTGAGGAGTTGTATTAATTTGGCTAGCACTACTTTAGTTGAGAAATTGAATTTACCTATCCTGAAACACCCTAGGTCATACATGTTGCAGTGGTTGAGTGATTGTGGAGAGGTTATGGTAAATAAGCAAGTGCTAGTTTCTTTTTCAGTTGAAAATTACCATGATATGGTCCTTTGTGATGTAGTGCCTATGCATGCTGGCCATATTTTGTTGGGGAAGCCGTGGCAGTTTGATAGGAAAGTGATTCGTGATGGGTTAAGGAACATGTACAGTTTTGAAAAGGATGGAAAAACAATCAAACTTGCTCCTTTAACTCCGACACATGTCCATGGGGACCAATTGAAATTGAAAAGTGAGGTTGCTCAAAAAAGAAAGAGTGAAAATGACAGTGATCAAGAAAGAAAAAGTGAAAAGGAGATTGAGCAAACAAGCAAGAGTGAAAGTGAGAATGAGCTGAAAAGCAAGAGTGACGGTGAGAGTGAAAGTGAGATTGAGCTAAAAAGCAAGAGTGAATATGAGATTGAGAAGAAAAGAAATAGTGAGACCGAAATGGAGAAAGAGAGAAAAATGAGAGAGAAAGAAGAAGAGGGTGAGAATAAGACCTCAAGCACAAGAGAGAATGAGTTGAAAAATAATTGTGAGGTCGAGAGTACAAAAAAAGATGAAGAAAAAGAGAGTGACAGAAAAAAAAAGAGTGAAAAGAAAAAAGAGTGTGAAAGGGAAAAAGAGAGTGAAAAAGAAAAAGAGAGTGAAAAGAAAAGAGAGTGTGAAGAAAGTGAGAGAAAAACAAAGAGAAAAGTGAGTTTTTATGCTAAGACAAGTCTTAATCTTAACGAACTTGACGTATGTTTGCCTAGTATTGTTGTCTCTTTGTTGCAGGGATATGAGGTCGTGTTTCCAAGTGGTGTATTTAGTGGATTGCCACCCATTAAGGAGATAGAGCACTACATTGATTTTGTGCCAGGTGCAACTATTCCTAACCGACCTTTCTTGGAAGAACATGAGTCATTGACACACTTAAAGGGAAAAAGTAAGTTGTTGACTATAATGCGTGCTAAGCGGGAGGATTGTATTGAGACTTTTCCTCATGTATTCAAATACACACAAGGTATGTAAACTTTTGTGGTTGATGCTTTAGCAAGAAGGTATGTACTTATCTTCATTTTAGATGCAAAATTTTTGAAACTTAAATATGATAAGGAATTGCATGCTAATGATTATGACTTTGCTAGTGTGTATGGAACATGTGAGAAAGTATCGTTTGGTAAGTTCTATAAACTAGATTGGTACTTGTATAGAAAGAATAGATTTTGTGTACCTACTAGTTTTATGCGTAAGTTGCTTGTGTGTGATGGATATGGTGGTTTGTTGGGTAACCATGGTGTAAGGAAGACTTTTGTTGTGTTGCATGAACGTTTGTGGGAATATCATTTGCCTTTCATTGATGTGTTGCATGAATGTTTGTGGAAGTATCATTTGTCATTCATTAACATGTTGCATGAACGTTTGTGGGAGTATCATTTGCCATACATTGACCTGTTGCATGAACGTTTGTGGGACTATCATTTGCCCTTCATTGAGTTTGCATATATTTGAAGTAGTCATTCTGGTGTCAAGAAAATATTAGACATTTTGCATGAACATTTATGTTGGTCTAAGATGAAGAGAGATGTCAATTGTATTTATGGTAGGTGCATTACATGCAGAAAGGCCAAATTTATACTTTTGCCACATGGGTTGCATACGCCCTTACCTATTCCTAGTGAGTCATGTGTAGACATATCTATGGACTTTGTTTTGGAGCTGCCTAGGAAAGAAAGGAGTAGAAATTCTCTTTTTGTGGTTATGGATGGATTTATAGAGTTTGCATATAACAGGACCATGCATACTACCACTTTATATTCTCCTTTTGAAATTGTTTGTAGACTTAATCTATTTACTCTTTTAGATTTGTCATTATCTGTTGACAACAGGGGTAGCTTGGATGGATGTTCTCAAATTCTTGAACAAATTAATGACAATGCATATGAAATCAATGATAATGTTACTAACATTTTTCCCTTTGATCCAGGTGGAGATTCGAGGTCGAATCCTTTTGAGGAGAGGGGGAATGATGAGAACCAAGGTGGGCCTAGTCTTAAAGATATGTTGCAAGTTCCAGATGGGCCAAATACAAGTTCAAGGGCTTAAACGTTGAAGATTATGCTTTGATTCATTTCATAAGCTATGGAAAGGGCAACAACTTGACTTATAGGCTTTGGATACCTGAAGGCGTTCAACTTATTTAATTAATTTCAATGACCTATTTTATTTGCTTAGAATAATTGGGTTTATGCCTATGTAAGGGCATGTTGGAAAAATTATTATTTTATTGAACTAGGGTTAGGGTTACTGTAGCCAAGTTACTGTAGCCGCGGCACTGTTCACTCAGGGGTATTTTTGGAAGATGGGGTTTTATTTTATCTAGGGTTTTAATTAGGTTTTGGTTTAAATATTCTTTATAGCCTCATTTTCAGAAGTTTATGAAGTTTATGAAATTTGATGAATTTATTCATTGTGAGTTGAGTTTTACTCCTCTTGTTCTTAATTGAACTTTTGAACTTATCAAAGGTAAATCACAACCTTTGTGGCGTTCCTCCTTTGTAATCTGGGTTCTTGAGACGTGTCCTTCAACGGGTCTAGATTTTAATATAATTTAGGTTCTTGAAACAAGTTCTCATCGGGTCTAGGTTCTCCTTCCATTGACTTGATTTTGGCTTTCTTGGGGAGTTTTCAAATTGACTGTGGGTTCAAGGGATTTCATTCCCGCGAGTTCATATCAGTGCGCCTACAGACGAAGGAGCTAATCTCTTCTCATCATCATTGCTGAGGGTTTTTCTTGTACTTTGCGACTCCGCCTCTTCCCTATCAATATGGCTTGGTGCAACGTCCTCTCCTGAGGCGATGTTCCTACGATTTAGGGCCTCATTTTCACACTGGAGAGACTCAATTTATGTTGTTGCTCTTCTCAATTTCTCCTCCATTTCAGCCAATCTTCCCTCCACATGTCCATAGAAATAGCTTCCTGGTGTCAGGTTGCTTGAGAGCTTGTTGTTACAAGCATACAAAAAGCATGTAGGGATGCAATTTACCAATCACACAGACGACACCAACTTTTACGGACGTGTTTCTCACCACTGTGAACACCTTTAATGACCCTGCACCAATTAACTCAGAGAAGGCTTGAAGGGTATGAAACGTCTTTGATGCCTAAGTCAGATAACCCGTGTAACATCTTTAGGAATCCCATATTAGAAAGTCACTTACCTCGATTGTGGATCCCCTCTAATATATATAGGAAACAGGAGATGGCTCGTGCAACAATTTGATCCTTTTAATCAAATTGGGTTAGGATTTGTTATTATTTAAATCTTGCCTTTATCCGAGAGAGGATTTGAATTCCCTTTATCTGCTGGTAGTGTTGAAATGTTTGGGGCTTACACTGCATGGCTCAGGTTGGCTATCGGAGGCTGATTTTCATGGGCTCACTCCATTGGGCCCAGAGGCCTTTGTAGTGTGTAGGTAGGCTCGTAGGCGAGGGAGGATTTGATCCCTTTAAGGGCTATAGCTAAAAAAAACATATATACCTCAATCAAAGTATGCAATAGCTATTGATGCATTTTTCGATCTAGGCTGGAACCCAATGATACCATTGTACAATCCACGATAGTGGCTTGGGCTTTGATACGGTGTTCTTGAATTCATCTATGAAAGTAGACAATAAACAAGATGTAAAGGTAAGAGAGACACACATATTTACGTAGTTCAGCATAAAGTCTACGTCCACAGGGGGTTTTGAGGCAAATGCACTATGCTTGGTGATTTGTACAATTTCTCATAGTCGCACGTATCTTTCAATACAATAGAGGTAGCACAATGGAAGTTGAAGTTCCTCTTGCCTAGAGGAAGAAGATGATGTCTTTAGAGCCCCCAAGAGGAAGGTAAAGAAGGCCTCGAGAAGTCTTTGGTGTCTTGTAAGGAAATCCCCTTTTATTGAGGCCTCCTGAGAGTAGTTGGTCTCCTGTCAGCTTTATATCATTGCCACATTTCCCCTTTGCGTGTCTGACTTGACTTCCTTTATTTTCACTTCGCTCAATTTGTCTTTTCTTTCTCTTCCTTTTGCCTTTATTGATGGTCACACAGTGAGCTAAGCCTAATTTATTTTGTACCAAACACTATAGCATAGAGGGTGTTTGGTCAAAATTTTATTTTCTTTATTTAATTAAACTTGAGGGCCACTTTATAGAAAAATATATTATATGTAAAAAGAAGAGAATTTTAAAGGAATAGAACAATAAAAAAAATAAGAAAACCTTCAGGGTGTGTTGGGGACTTGAAAACCCATCTCCTGCCAAAAATTTCATTAGGTAGCTCTGCCCTAGGGTATCCAAACACTTGTGAGATGGCAAAGAGAGGATGACGAGCTGCTCTGCCTTGTGTTGGTTCAAGTAGGGAGAACTTGACCATCCGCAGGCAAAAAAAGTGTTGGTTGGTGTAATGAACCTTGTTCACAACTTACCAAAATCTGATGTAATTCGAGGTCTTCAGCCTCCAGAATTCACAAGAAATTAGGAATAGAAAGAGAGTAAGAGAAGGATTAAAAGAAATAGAGAGAAAGAGACGAATTGCACTTGAATGCCGAAGTTGGCCTCCTTCCCAACTTACGGCTACTATTTATAGATGACAAATTCAGTTACATGAAACGGTTATGGAAACTACACAGCTTGACTCAAACGACAACCACAACACGACACCGTTCTATTTATTCCTTCTTAGCACTAAACGACACCATTACAGACAGTTAAACAACCAACACTTAAACAAAACACTGCGTTTTGATCATTCCTTCTTTATGAATATAAGACTTCAACCTTTGTTTATGCAAAACTCAGCCCTTCATCATGTTATTCTCGATCTACTATCCCATTCCACTGCTATCATTGCAACCCGTAACATACTCTCCCCCATCAAAGCACCTTGCCCACAATGTGAGGAAACCTGTCACGCAATGACCAATATGGCTCCCACATTGCATCATCGACACTAGCTCCTTTCCACTGAACTAAGACATCAACTATTGCCCTGTTATGAACCTGCCTCATTTGACGCTGCAAAATAGCCTCAGGCTCATGAGTCAGTTCACCTTCCAAATCTACTGGAGGTAAAGAAGATAGAGGAGAATGGTGTTGACCCAGTTTTTTCTTAAGACAAGAAATATGAAAAACTGGATGAATAGAGCTAGTTGAAGGCAATTCCAGCTTGTAAGCAACCTTTCCCACTCGTTGGACAATCTGAAAAGGTCCAAAGAAACGAGGAGAAAGCTTGAGATTCCTTCTAGCAACCAAAGATTGTTGCCTATAAGGCTGTAATCTCAAATAAACCTAATCCCCAACATCAAACTCTCGTTCAGTTCTCCTCTTGTCAGCTTGACACTTCATCCTTTCCTGAGCAGCAGCTAAATTACTCTTAAGAGTAGAAAGAATCTAATCTCTAGTTCTCAAAACCTCATCAACTGCTTGATTAGCAGTCAAACCCGGTATATAAGCTTGCAACTTTGTTGGAGGTCTACCATACACTACCTCGAAAGGAGTTAACTTGGTGGAAGTATGAGGAGTGGAGTTATACCACCATTCAGCCAATGTTAACCAATCAAACCACAACCTTGGCCTATCCCCAAAAAAACTCCTCAAAAAATGTTCAACACATTTATTGACTGCCTCAGTTTGGCCATCACTCTGAGGATGGTAGGCAGATGAATAAGAAAGTGTCACTCCTTGGAGTTTAAAGAGTTCCTTCCAAAATGAACTGGTAAAAGTAGCTCCTCTATCAGAAACAATGTTCTGAGGCATGCCATGCAGCTTAAACACATTATCAAAAAATAATGTTGCCACGTTAGATGCTGTAAATGGGTGCTTCAAGGCCATAAAGTGTGCATATTTGGATAATCAGTCAACAACAACCATGATGACAGAAAACCCTTTAGAAATTGGCAAGCCTTCAATGAAATCCATGGATAAATCTGTCCATATATTTGCAGGTACAGGAAGAGGCTATAAAAGACCTGCAGGATATATATATTCCACCTTATTCCTCTGACACAAATCACATTCCCTTATATACTGTTTCACTTCACGTTTAAGGCCAGGCCAATAAAAATCTTGTCTAGCTCGATGCAATGACTTATGGAACCCAGAATGTCCCTCAGATGGACTAGCATGGATAAAATGCAGAATTTTTAGTTTCAATTCTTGATTATCAGGTATATAAATTCTGCCTTTTTTGAATAACAAGCCATGCTTAATAGAAAATGCAAAAGATGAAGGAGGAGAACTCCCTTGTAATGCTGCCAAGTGGTCCTGTACTTTCTTATCTGAAGCATAAGCTTGTTTCAATTCCTCCAACCAGATTGGAGTAGGAAATGAGGTAGCAGACATTAGAGTTGTGTCATCTGGAACTGCCTTCCTTGACAAAGCATCTGCTGCTTTATGTTCAACTCCCTTCTTGTACTCGATTGTGAATTCATAGCCTAAAAGCTTAGAAATCCACCTCTGTTGAGCATCTGTTCCCACTTTCTGTTCTAAAAGAAACTTTAAACTGTGATGATCAGTTCGAATAACAAAAGCAGCCCCTAACAAATAAGGCCTCCATTTTTTAACAGCCATGACAAGTGCTAAAAGTTCCTTCTCATATGTTGAAAGCATTAGATTTTTTCCCTTGAGGGCCTGACTTAGAAAAGCCAATGGCCTCTTATCTTGCATCAAGACAGCTCCTATTCCCACTCCACATGCATCACATTCCACTACAAACTGTTTGTTAAAATCAGGTAAACATAGAACAGGAGGACTTGTGACTACCTTCTTCAACTCTTCAAAGGCATGAGTTGCTGCCTCAGACCACTTAAAAGCATCATTTTTTAACAAAAGAGTTAAAGGTGCTGCAATTTGCCCATATCCGCGAATAAATTTTCTGTAATATCCTGTTAATCCCAAAAAACCCCTCAATGCTTTGAGATTTTTTGGAATTGGCCAGGACAACATTGATTCCAGTTTCCTCGGATCAGCTCTTACACCATCTCTAGAAATTAAATGGCCAAGGTATTCAATTTCTGAGCAAGCAAAGTAATATTTCGACCTCTTTGCAAACAACTGATTAGCCTCCAATGTGTTCAAAACAGTAGTTAAATGAGTTAAATGGGATGCCATGTCCTTGCTATAGACAAGAATGTCATCAAAAAATACTATGACAAACTGCCTAAGAAAAGGTTTAAAAACCTCATTCATCAATGCCTGAAATGTGGAGGGAGCATTTGTAAGGCCAAATGGCATAACAAGGAACTCATAGTGACCTTCATGAGTCCTAAAGGCAGTTTTTGGTATATCTTCATCTCTCATTTGAATCTGGTGATAACCAGATCTTAAGTCCAATTTAGAGAATACTGTTGAGCCAAATAACTCATCCAATAACTCATCAACAACTGGTATTGGATACTTATCATTAACAGTAGCTTCATTTAGCACCCTATAATCGATGCACATCCTCCAAGACCAATCAGATTTCCTCACTAGCAACACAGGAGATGAAAATGGAGATTGACTTGGTCTAATCACACCAGACTTGAGTAATTCTGATACAATCTTCTCAATTTCTGTTTTTTGAAAGTAAGGATATCTGTATGGTCTCACACTCACAGGTACAGTATCTTTCTTGAGATTAATTTGATGATCTCGAGCTCTATGAGGAGGTAAAGAAGTAGGTTCATCAAAAACCTTTCCAAATTTTTGTAATAACTGCAGGATTTCTGGACAAGGATCATTTTGAGTTTTCATGACTTCCACAGCCATAAGCTGCAACCACACTCCTTTGGAACCCACTTTAGAAATCATAGAAATTTCTTTATCATCTACTAAAGTACTAGCAGAGGATGTGAGTCCTTTAAAACAGACTTTTCTTCCATTAAAATCAAATTGCATTTTTAAGTCTGTGAAATCCCATAGTATTGATCCAAGTGATGAAAGCCAACTAACTCCCAACACTACATCACACCCCCCGAGAGACAATGAGAAAAAATCAACAACAAATCTGGTGCCTTGTATTAGAACGCCAACCCCACTAGCTTTGCCACCACTAGTCAAAATCTCACCATTAGCTACTTTGACTTGCAAAGCCTGCCCTTACTGTACTTCTAAGCCACATTTGCCTATCAGTGCAGTATCCACAAAATTGTGGGTGCTGCCAGAGTCGATTAATATCACTATCTTCTTTTTATTAATATGCTCAACCATTCTCATAGTTTTAGTACTTGGAGAGCCAACCATAGCTTGTAATGAAATGGAAGCTATGTCTGCAGATTCTGGCTCTTCATGTATCTCTTCCACAATTAATTCCTTCTCCCCCGTATGAACACTACTTTCACCCATTTCCATGCCATCTAACACATAAACTTTTGGCCTACTACACTTATGGCCTGGTTGCCATTTCTCATCACAAAAATAACATAAGCCTTTCTTTCTTCTCTCTTGCATCTGAGACTCATTTATTTTTTGGTAAAGTAACTTAACAGTAGTTGCCTTAGGGTTTCCCAACACAGAAGCTCCCACATTCGATTGTTGATAATCACTAGAGCTACCTCTCCATGACCTCTTTGTACTTCGAACATATTGTTCTTGAATTTTTGCTAAACCAAAGGCATCATTCAAAGAAGAAGGGTTCAACATTCGTATTGACAATCTAATCTCATCTTTCAAGCCACTCAAAAAACAACTTAATTTGTTTCTTTCAGAAATGCCTTTAATACGATTGGAAAGCAATTCAAAATCAGTCTTATAAGCAGTAACTGAATGAACCTGTTTTAAGCGTGTCAATGCCTCCATAGGATCATCATAAGCAGATGAACCAAATCGAACCTGCACTGCCTGGATGAATTCCTCCCAAGAATGAAAAACTCTAGACTCACTTGCATCCTGGAACCACACTAAAGCATCATTGTCCATGTGGAAGGAAGCTATAAAGATCCTTTGACCAGGAGGTACTTGATGATACAGAAAATATTGATTGGCGTGATAAATCCAAGCTGCAGGATCCTTTCCACCAAACCTTGGAAAATCCAGCTTTATTTGCCTCATATTAGATCTGTCAGCCATGTTTGTGCAATGGACTTCTCCCGTACCATCATCTGTTTCACTTTCTCGCGGTTGTTGAAAACCTTGTCCATTCCTTGTAGTTTGAGCATTACCTTCCAACGTTGGATTATAAGAAAGCTTCGAAAGATGCTGCAATAACTCAGCAAATTTCCTATCCTGAGTCTCCCTTTCCAACCGTGCTGCTTCTTGCTGCTGAGCCAGGACCGCAATGGCATCCTCAATCTGTTTCTATTGCCTTTCTTGCTGTTGCCGCAACTGATTCACAGAATCAAGGATCTGTGCATATGATCTCGTTCCTTTTGCCATCACTGACAACTGATACCAATTGTAATGAACCTTGTTCACAACTTACCAAAATCTGATGTAATTTGAGGTCATCAGCCTCCAGAATTCACAAGAAATTAGGAATAGAAAGAGAGTAAGAGAAGGATTAAAAGAAATAGAGAGAAAGAGACGAATTGCACTTGAATGCCGAAGTTGGCCTCCTTCCCAACTTACGGCTACTATTTATAGATGACAAATTCAGTTACATGAAACAGTTATGGAAACTACACAGCTTGACTCAAACGACAACCACAACACGACACCGTTCTATTTATTCCTTCTTAGCACTAAACGATACCATTACAGACAGTTAAACAACCAACACTTAAACAAAACACTGCGTTTTGATCATTCCTTCTTTATGAATATAAGACTTCAACCTTTGTTTATGCAAAACTCAGCCCTCCATCATGTTATTCTCGATCTACTATCCCATTCCACTGCTATCATTGCAACCCGTAACAGTTGGTGATCTATCCATCGAGACTGGATCATGTTTCAATTAAATAACGTCAAATAATTCATTATTATTAAAAGGTGTATAAAGATATTTGGGTATAATAGGATTCATCGATTGCCTGTTGCACTATAACAAATAGTGGATTTATATTTCTTAGAGATTCCTTCAGAACCCAAGATCTAAAATGAGAGATAGAGATAGGAAGTGAATCTTACAACATTTATTAAATATTTAGTACTATTCAAGAAATTCACTTAGAAAACAATAAATGTTGTAAAATTCATTTACGGTTCGGATTGAGAAACACTCTCAATCCATCTCATCTCATCTCGTCTCATTATTACAATTTTCATAAATCTTCACATAAAATACAATAAACAATTCAACTTTTTCAAATCTTAAAACAATAATAATATTAAAAAATAATATTCTAACAATATTTTATTCAACTTTTAACTTTCATCTCAACTCAACTCAATTCAACTCAACTCAACTCAACTCAACTCAACTCGATCTCATTTCAACTCAACTTAACTCACTATCCAAACCTTACCAAATGTGTCTAACTCTGTTCCACTCTAAACTATTCGAACTTTAGGAGAGATCTAAATCTCCAAATAGTTTAGTATCTTTTCAGGGTTCTATTTCTATTTTACTATAAAACTAAAATGAATAACTTCTTCCATTTCCAGTGATGGCTATTCAGAGACACTATTAGAAACACTTGCGAAGATTTGAAAGGTGAAAACTGCAATTATTTGACCCAACTGCAATTGCCTTGTTTCAGACATGTGCAGAGAAACCTTCGGTGCCATCGCCTATTTCTTTTTATAAATAAATAAATACTAAAAAATGTGCCATAGTTTCTATTTTAACCATGAAAACTGTAGAACCAGGAATTCAATACATAAAGACAAGCTGCCACCGTGATCTTCAAACCACCACCAAACTGCGCATTCTAATCAATCTGCAAAACGTTCCAGCTTGAGGAGTCTTGAGCATCCAACTCTTCGGATCTACAATTGCATGTTCAAACAGATTTCAAACAACTAATGAACTTAGACCCACAAAACGAATTCATAATAGTAAAAAAACCCCACTTCACTGATATGTACGCACCATGAAGACGTCATAACCCCCGAGTTTTACAAAGAATAACTTGGTCAATCATAATATTAAAGTTCCCATTGCTAAAGAGACTAATAAGATCATGTTGAACCAATATGCAACTAATATGGACTCCATTCTTTCCTGATTTTATCAACACGGTACATTTATCAACATGGCATTTTTGCTGCAGCATATAATTTAAAAATCAGTTGGTCATAAATTTGCATAAAGCCAAACTCTAATGGTGGGAAGCGCATCGGTGGCAGCAATCAGCGGCCTTGTTAAGAAATTCCAAAGCAGCTGCCCAGGAACCACCCGGCATATTAGTCCCAACAATACGAAACTGCAAACCTTCAGCTCTGACATCATGTCAAAAAGAGGCAGAACTTGTTCTTCGGAGCTGGTATTTTGTTTCAGGTGATGATTCACGAGGCAACATTTTATCAAATTCCTATAGGACCAATAGGAAAAAAAATCTATATTGGATTAAACATTAAAAAGAGGTAGAATGACAAGTTTGAAAAAAAAAATGTATAGAAACATCTACCAAGGACAATTTATATGTAATAATATATATCTAAGGGTCGCTTCTGTCATATCATGGTAAGTAACTAGTGCATCTCAGGAAGCCATTGGAATAATAGAATGAAAACATTAAATCTTAAGTCCGAGAGCATTTGGCAACTAAATATCATATGGGTAAGTACAGGAAATTGTATAGCAGAATATCTATTCAATATGTTTGGGGGGAATGCATCAAATAACTAAATACTACCCACTACAGAATTTTAATAGTGCGACATGCCAAGATTGTATCATGGAAAAATGAGTTTCTACCATCTCCAAAAACGGTAGTAATTTTAAGTCTTCTTCCTACGTGAAGATTGGAAAGGGGATGGAGGTCATAACAATTTTATGAAAACAAAAAAGCTGGTGGCATGATCCAATCTGTTACTCTGGTTTAACATCACCCAGATTGTAAAAATGCCATGACTGACTAAAAATTCCAAATTGCGACAGTGAGTGGTCCAGCCAATCATCAATTTTTTTTTTATCCGTAAAGGGTATTAGCAAATCATCATTATTAATTACCAGTCCATGTAAGCATAATTTATTTCTAAATGACGAGACAAAAAGAAACATATTGCTTGGCAGTAATAATGGTCAGGCTATGAATAAGGTTTTGGAGCCATACGAAAGGGAAAACCATGTGCAATGAAAGATGGAAGCACAAGGTTGACCCCCCAAAATTTAAAAGGACTAGAAGGACTAGTATTACAATACAATCTCCCTAATTACCATCTCTTGAAAGGGAGAATGGTATGTGCTACTTTATAGGAAAGACCTCCCACCATTCTCAGGCCATTTCACAAGGACCATCCAACAATCATCATCAAGGCCTAGTTCCGGGTGAGGCCAGGGTTAGGTTCTAGTTGGAACCGACTAAAGGGAGCACTTGCAAATCTACTGCATTCTTGGCACTGTCCAAACACCTGTTAGGTGCCCCAGTAGGTAGGCTGCTACTAAGCTTATGCCCAAGTAGGGAGTAACAATCTCCAGTCACTCTCTTCAATCCTATTTTACTGAGGGAAAAACGAGGCCTACTTTCCTAATCAAAGCAAGTCCCCCACAAGTATATCATCCTCCAAACCAAATCAGGTATGTCCTAGACTTCATGCATCATTTAATTCATGTTTAGTCCTTTGCCTTTTACTCCTTTGCGAGGTTGCTAGAGCCTTGAGGAATGGATTATTTAGATGAGTTGGGTCGGCTTGGGCTATGCCCAGATGGTTTCAATAATTCCTTGCAAACCTGGAGAGGTTATATGGCAGCACACAAATTGCAGCAGTGTGGAAGACGATCCCTCTCTTGTCTAGTATGGTGCATTTGGAGGGAAAGAAATAATGGAAACTTTTAAAGACCAAGAGCAGACGATGGAATGATTTGAAACTTAATTTTTCAATACTTTGTTTATATGGACAGCCACAGTAGACTTTAACGAGCTGATCTTTCATGATTTCCTTGCAAGTTGTATCTCTCTCTCTCTCTCTCTCTTTCCAATTAAGGGTTTCTCCAATACTCATCTTGCGTACTTGGGATATTCCTTTCAAGCTTTTCAATAAAACTCTTGATTACTTATGGAAAAATAATAATTTTATTCATGCTGAGGATGAAGTTAGTTGCTGCATGCGTTACTAACTTACTATTGTGTATTTGGTCCCTGATTTAAGCCCACCCGTCTGAACACACTATCAAGTTAACAACAGTTCCATCACCATGAGACCCCAATTCAAAGGACCAAAACTTCCCATTAAGTTGACATTGTATTGTCGGCAAACAGCCTCAAGCACGAAAAAGAAAATAATGAATCACTGCATTCAACAGGCAAAAAAAACTTGGTTTATTAAAAATCAGTGTGGAAAAAAATGTAATCTTTTTTGAGAAAAAGAAAAACAGAAAAAAATGCATTTGGTGCATTTTAATCTTTTATGCCACATTGATCATATTTCGAACTAGAAGGATTGATCACCATCAACACCTAAAACTACTGGCACAATCTCAATTCCAATGCTTATCATTTCGCTTTGAGGGGAACCCTAGATAGAAAGGCAACTACCAACACTACTGACAAACCTCCCTTCTTTAGATAGAAACATTTAGACCATTAACATACCCCAAGACCAAAATTGTGGACAAAGTGTGAAGTCTGCTATTAGTTTGCCAATACTTAACATAAAAGCTTTTGCCTAAAACAAACTAAGAACAAAAGAATCATGACAATATCTAGCTGTACGCAATATAAGATAGAATCTAAAAGTACATCTACAACAACCAAAACCAAGGCAGCCCTCATAACCTAAAGCAGATGTCCAGGGAATAAAAACAACGAATATAGGACACAGGAACTTACATAATCCATTCATTGCGAAAACAACCTTATCAAATCACGGAAAGGAGATGCAATAAACTAATGGAAATACTTGGCACATGGGGTCTGTGCACAAGGATCCCTCACATGAACAGTACATATAACCAGTAAATGCACTGTTCACATTAGGGGTCTGTGCAAATCAAAACCCTTAAACTAAATAAAATAACAAATCAACTCAATAACTCCATAACCTACTATTTGTTAGAGACTAACATTCTCCTCTATTTTAATAAAAGAAGGAACAAAAAATAACTGGAAATAATTACAAGATCCCATAACATAAACGGTCAGATTGAAATAGTTGAGGAACCACTGATCTCTTTTCTTTGCCCTTCTCTATTTAGCAAGGGTGAGAACAGAGTGCCATGATAGAATAATTTGGAGTCTAGCAGAAGAATCATTCTCGGGCAAGTCCCTTTATGCTGCTATGAACCACCACCACATTTCTTGTATGAATATTTGATGTGCTAAAATACCCTTTTGTTTATGAGTAATATAAAATTTATCAAACTATTAAATAGGCATAGCCCAAGTACATAGGAAGTATACAACAGTGAACACCTAATTACAAGTTAGGAGCTAGAAAGTGATACAAGAAAATCATGTAAGCTGGCTCCATTGTAAACACTGGCAGAAGCCCAAAGAAAGAAAGTATGGAAGACGAAACTTCTAAGCTCAACCCAAGAATGTTCCCCATCTTCAAAGCTTTGACCATTCCTTTCAAACCAAAGACACCACATGATACATAAATGAATCATTCTCCACGCATCCGCAATATCGGAATTGCCCTGAATCTCTTGCCAACAAGCGAACAATTCTACCACCCTTTTAGGGATCACCCATGCATTTCCAATCCTGTTAAAAATCTCCGCCCATAACATCCTTGCCACATCACAGTGAAGTAGAAGATAATCTACAAACTCACCACTCTTCTTACACATGTAGCACCAATCCATCACAACGATTCCACACTTTCTCAAGTTGTCCATAGTCAATATTTTCCCAAGAGATGTAGTCCAACCAATGAAAGCAATTTTAGTTGGCACCTTACTTTTTCAAATGCACTTCCAAAAAAATGAAATATGATTTTGACATGACATAGCCTTGTACAAAGATCACACAGTGAACTTCCAATTCCCAGTATTCATTCGTAGCATCCCATACGCCTCAATACTACAAATATTTGAATCATACAATAAACTAAAAGAACAGAAATAACTCCTATTTTCCAATCATGAGCAACTCTATGAAAACGAATATTCTACTATGAGGATCCACTAGAGCTATCCAAAAGCTCTGACACCGATGCCTCCTGATCAAGAGCCATTTGGAAAAGAGAAGGAAACACAGTCTTGAGGGCTGAATTAGCACACCAAATATCATGCCAAAATCAGACTCTGGATCCCTCGCCATCACAAAACTAATAAAACGAACAAAAACCTCCCATCCATTTCTAATATTATTCCACAAACCTACACCATGTGCAACCCTCACTTCATTGGAAAACCAAACCCCCACGAGCTCCCATATTCCGACTCAATAATAGCCATCCAAAAAAACTCCCCTTCTTGATGGTACCTCAACCATTTCCCAAGAAGTGCCTTGTTAAAGATCCTCAGATTTCAATCCCCCAACCTTACACTTGAATTCGGAGAGCATACCTTATTCCACTCAACCAAGTGAGACTTGGTCTCCACTCGGTCTCCTCATTCCTCCCCACAAAAAAGCTCAAAATTTTTTCTCAATTCAATTAGCCACACTAGTCGGCAAGGGAAATAGAGATAGGAAGTATGTGGGAAGCTAGAGACTGTACTCTTGATTAGTGTGGTTCTTTCCCCTTTGACAAGTACAACCTTTTCCTTCCTGCCAATCTCATCTCCATCTTCTCCACTACCCCATCCCAAATAGCCTTAACCTTGGAAGAGGCCCCAAGAGGAAGACCTAGATATTTCATAGGCAATGAAGCTACCTTAGAACCGAAAATACTTGCTAAACTTCTAATGTTCCAGAGTTTGCCCATCGGCACCATCTCGGACTTCCCTAAGTTCACCTTTAAGCCAGAGACAACTACAAAACAAATCAAAAGAGTCTTCATCGCCAAAAATGACTCGGATCTGTATCACAAATAAGTAGTGTGCCATCTGCAAAAAGATGGGAAACATTAATAAAACCATTGTTAGTACTTCCCACCGAGAAGCCAGAGAGAAATCCTGCA
Source organism: Juglans mandshurica (assembly GCA_022457165.1). Lineage (NCBI taxonomy): Eukaryota > Viridiplantae > Streptophyta > Magnoliopsida > Fagales > Juglandaceae > Juglans > Juglans mandshurica. The sequence goes on along the minus strand of CM039633.1, from coordinate 9,007,330 downwards.
TCAACCATAACCTCCAACATCCTAACTAAACGCATCCATAATAATCACATAAATAGGGGCACCAAGTCCCCCATTGTCTCAAACCACATGAGCAATTAAAAGAAACTAACAAGGGTACCGTTTACCAAGACAGAGAGCCGAAAAGTGGTAAACACAATGCTTAATCCACATACACCACCTCTCCCCAAAACCACACATCTCAAGCAAGTAAAAGAGAAAAGCCTAGTTCACATGGTCATAAGCCTTCTCCATACCTAGCTCAGTCCCGTTCCCATGGAAGAGCATTTGGAAGACAAAGGCACCTCTAAAGGCAGCTTTTTTTGTATGGACAGCCTCTTGGGGGAAGATTCTTACTATAGATAACCTGAGGAAACGTGGCATTATAGCTATGAATTGGTGTTACATGTCTAAGAAGAGCGGTGAGTCCGTTGACCATCAATTACTACATTGCGAGATTGCCATGTCCTTATGGACCGAAGTCTTAGCACGGGTGGGGTTAGCATGGGTGATGCCGGAAAGGGTATGTGATTTTTTAGCCTCTTGGAGAGGTATTTGGGTCAATTCTCAAATCACATCCATATGGAAGATGTTACCTATTTGTCTATGGTGGTGCATTTGGAGGGAGCGGAACGCAAGATGCTTTGAAGATCAAGAGAGATCAACAAAAGAGATTAGAACTCTGTTTTTCAATACTTTACTCCATTGGTCAATTGTAATTGATTTTCAGGGCAGGTCTTTCCATGATTTCCTTGTATCCCTAAGCTAGACTTAAACTTGCTCATGTATATGTCCCGTATATTTGCGCATTCTTTGTCTCACTTTTGATCAATAAAATTTTGTTTACTGATAAAAAAAAATTATGATCAATACTATGTTAAATATCAGTAGATGATGGAAAGCTATCTTTGGCATAAAATTATGATCGTTTCTTATTCTTTACAATTGGCCGCTCCATTCATCTAAAGAGTGAGTAGAATCAACCAATTACATCTTTGTAAAGAACTTCCTTCTTTTCTTTGTTCCATATATGAAAAGTCTCTTGTCTCAATGAACTGAGATGATGCATATGCTGCTCAATAGGTCTTGAACTCATGAAGCATCTTCCACCTGGTTCTTTTTTTTTATAGGTAAAATAAAAACCAACTGGGTCTTGTAGCGAGAAGAGGGATTATTTAATGCAGAATCATATACATAATCTTGTGTGGCAAGAACTGACTATCTTTATCAAGACGAAATTCATCACATAAGAAGTCACTCTAGTCTTTTCTTTTTATAAGTAAAGAAGTCACTCTAGTTATGACATGATAAACTTATCTCCACGATGGAATGCTTCTGCCTTATCAACTTTAGAAAGCACTAGAAATTAATATTCTACTTTTTTAGTAGCAATATACTATATAACAGTAACAACTAAAAAGACAGCACAAAAAGTTTAAAAGTATTTATAGTAGAAACATAGCAAAAAATAGATAAAATAAATAAAATATCTTTTTGATAAGTAAATAAAACATGAGACACTAATTCTTACCTTCTCTTTCTTGAGCTTTATATTCTCCTCTTCTAGGTGTGAGACTTTGCTCACTAGCTCGTTATGGTAAGCCTGTGCGGTCCCAAATGGTTCGTCAATGAACAAGGGTAGCATAAACCAACATAAGTAATTTCAAAAAGGAAACAAGCACATAAGCCTACCTGTTTTCTAGCTCGTGAGCGTGCAGCCGATTCCCTGTTCTTGATTTTTCTCTTAAGTCTCCTGTCCAAAGTCTTCTCAAATGTATCTGAGGCAGTCCTTTTCCATCCAGGCCCTGTTGTATCAGATAACGTGCACGTTGAAGGGGATGATGACAAACCCATCTTTTGTGGAAAACTTTGAGGGGTCACTGCCTCAACAATATCCAACCCCATGGTAGGACCTACAAAAGCTTGGGCAAAAAGCCCTGCTTGTACAAGGAAGTCCTCTAAAGTCGTTTCCCCAAGTTTCATATTGCTATCCTGACCCTTTGGGCCTTCACCATACCTCTTGTTCCGCCCTTGTTGAATCTCTGTCCACACTTGATCAACCGTCTTCCCACTCAATGCCCGAGCCAATGTTGCACTAGCCTCACGTTGGAGGGAAGATGCTGAAGAGGAGTTGTCATTGTCCATTCCCATGGATTGATTTGCTTCAGCGGCCCACACTTTCTGCAGAAGCTCATCAAGGTTCATGCTACCCACTGGTTTCCCCATGTCCCCCAATTGGTTTTTTACTTCATTAAGGGTGAGGTTATACCATGAGCTCTGCCTTGTCAGTGGGGATGGTTGTAAATGAGGCTGTTGACCATTGCCTTGAGACCCCATTGTTTGAATCCCCATTAAACAAACTTCGAACAAGAGAAGCCTACTACTGCAACAGACATTAATATTTCTCAAAATTAGTAATGAGCATAAACTAGAAACCCTAGGGCAGTATTTGGGTGGCATTTTATTTCTCCTAAGTTTTTTTTACAGCTTAAAGAGCTAAAAGAAAATCTAGAAAAGGTACTTTGAAGATGAACAACAATTTACGTCCAAATTGCGCAAACACACATATACCACAAACGGATTCTAACAACCCCCTCATGCTTCATCGGGTGAATTGGTTAGCAAGCAAATTCACCAAATGTATTAGTATATCCAGCGTTTTTGAGCTAATTACAAACGGGAAAAAAAGATAGCAACAAATTTTCCCACCATTTTGCAATACAAATACAAGTAGAACTAAAATTCCTCAGGAATTATCTCAAAACTGAAAATGAAGATAAAAGAAATGAAAGAGGTGGACAAAAAAGATCTACCAGGAGGATTGGGGTTAAATCCGCAAACCAGTCGTGAAAGGATTTTTCACCTTTTACATGAGGAAGCCCTCGCCTGGTATCTGTATTCCTCTATAACCTCTATGACTCTATGTACGTACGCGTACGTACGTATGTGTGCAACGCAACACAGCACAACTGAGGAAGAGGAAGAGGGGAAGGGAGAAGGGGAAGCGAATGGAGGATTAAAATAAATAAATAAAAAAGCAGAAGAAACGCCACGAAAATTGTTGGCTTTTCTTCGATCGGTTTCTGTGAATACCGTTGACGGTGGTTGCCTCGTTGCGGCCGGAGGCGCTCGCTGCTCCTTTATATGTGACATGTGCCTAACTTCCCAGCTGGGCCTGGGCCATGCTTTGACAATTAGTAGATACGAGCCTATGACCGTGCATCGTTATTTATATTAAATTTTATAAAATAATTTTTTATATATAATCACTTTCACAATTATTAAAAAAATATATATCAAATATATATAAAATAGAAAATGAATATATAAAAGAGTTCAATTTATCAATAAATATTTCATAATCAATTTATAATATTTAAAATGTAATATATATATTAAATAATGTAAAATAGATTATATTACTATGATACAGAGAAAGTTGGAAGGAAATTCAAAAAAAAAAAAAAAAAAATTCTACACAACTGAAAATTTAAAGATCCAATTTATGAAAATGAAACTCTGAATAAAATCAGAAGAACCCAAAATCGATTTGAAAGGAAAATTATTAAAAATAAGAAGGAAATAGATGAAGCATTTACCTAATCATGGCCGAAATCGGCGTCCATGACTGCGTGGAAAATGTATTGTGTTAAGCACCTTGTACTCTGATTGAATGAGAACAACGTCGTCTCTCTTAGACACTCTGATTGAATGGCAAGCACCTTCAACACACTTCGATTCACTTCCACAAACTTCAGGACTCTTCCACAGCAGAGGTTTTCGTGCTAGTACAAAGATGGGTTCTACGCGTTGAGATTCATCGACAAAATGGACAGTTGCGATCTACCTGCCAACGCTGATCTTGTGTAAGACCTAGCTCATTGCCAAACCCATGTACGTGGAAAATGTTTCCAGATTCTGTCGCACGGGTTCACGCCATCCATCGCACGGGTTCACGCCATCTTTCCTTTTTCATGCATGTTCCCCTTCCCTTTGTTTTAGGTTTGTTCTGTTTTCTATTATAGCCTATATATATGTTGAGCTTTTCTCAACCCTAAATTTATTTCCTCTATTCTCTTCATGCCTCAACCACCCAAATCGTTTGGTCATCACTCTCCACTGTGAATCTTTGGCCAGATCTCACCACCATGCTCAGCCACACGAAGCTGCCGCCGAGCATCATCGTAGCCTCTATTGCAAGCTTCAGACTCCCCTGTTTTAGTTCCAAAAAATAGAGTTTTGTTCAGCCACCTTAAGCCACTGCAATCATCGTCCACCGAGAGCTCCACCACAGTTAACACCACCGTGAGCCACCCCTCTCACGAAAAATCCAGTCGTTTATTCCCCTGTTTTTAGCCACCCGAAACAGAGATCCACCCACTGCACCGCACCGCACCAGCCACTCCAAGCTGTCGCCACCCGCACAGAAAAGGGCGTTGAACACCCTCAGGCCACCTCAACTCGTAGCAACCCCTCACGGTGAGTACCTCTCTCGGTTACTCCCTCCCTTCTCTCTGCCCTCTCTCGCGCTCACCTCTCCTTCTCTTTCTCTCGTGCTCAGCCCAGCTCGACGGCATCTCCGCCGCACTCCTGCTCTTCAACCGCGCCACCACTGTCCCTCCAGCCAGCCCCATCGCGCCTTACCCCTCCACGCGTGCCTTGGTTTCTCTCGGGTAAGCCCCTGCCACAGCATACATGTTTTTATCTCCGTATATGTGTTCGTCTGGCTTTCATGTTCTTATAAGTTATATATATATATATATGTGATTATGTTAACCTATTAGAAGGAACTGCTATTACTTTTTTACCCCTTAAAGTGTGATACCCTGCTCATTCTTCTTACGTACGGTTATTCCTTCTTATGTACGCTTCTTCCTTCTGACGTATGTTTCGTCTTTATGATGTAAGAAAATTCCGAAGGCAGAGATTATGTGATTATCTGCCTTTCCCATTAGTGACTGCGAGTCACGTTATGCGTGTCGAACCATGATGGCGTGTCTCGAATGATATCGTGTGACTTCTAGGGCACGTCCAGTGTTTTAAATATGCTGACAATATTTATAAAGAGTATTTCCAGTATTAGTGAATTAAGATTTGATCTTAAATATGACAATCATAATATTCTTGAAGAGCTCCAAAAATATTATTATTGCCGGAAATCATTTTAATATTATTATTAAAATGATTTCAATTATTTAAGATATTATGAGATTTAAATTATGTTGAGAACTTTTATTAATTAAATGGTTTAACCCTTTTAAATATGTTAAGTGAGACTTCATCATTTTATTAATGATGAAGAATATTATTTTATAAACTAAAGTTAGTTTAAAATAATATTCTATCTTAATTCCTCTAAGCGCTTTTAATTAAGTTAAAATTTACGCATGTTCAAATCAGTATTTTAATCCCTCGTCGTTAGATCGTTGTGTAGATCCCCAGACGAAGGGACTGGATTATAAACCCAGACCCCCTCTCTTTCTCCCTCATTTCCTGTAGCCCTCTCTCTCTCCTCCCTCTCTCATTCGGCGTACGCAGTACACGATCCACCCCACGCCGAACGGCTTAAGGCCTCAACCTGGCGCCGCCGTGCGCCACCAGCCCTCACCGCCGGCATCATTGGCCTCCTCTCCCTCCGGCGAGCTCAACCATGGCAGCCCCTCCCTCTCACGCTCTCTCTTCCCCTCCCTTAGAAGTGTGAAGCCCGAACGAGCTCAAGGGCATTGCACCGCTGTGCGCCGCCGAATGGCTCCACCGCTCCCATGGCAACCTCCCCTCCCACCAGCCATCATCCTCCACTAAAGCCAGCCCCTATTACGCAGCCACCTTCCCTCCGTCGCACACACGCATGCACAAGGAAACCCACGCACGACTTCACCGTGCGCGGCCCCTAGCGCCGCCGTGCGCAGCACCCACGACCACCGAACGACGTCATGAACCTCCTCTCCCCTTCCTCGAGCTTCTCCACGTGACCTGAGGCCCATAGCCTCTCTCCACTGCACGGCTTCTCCCCCTCATGCACGCACGGGTTGCACGCCGTGCACCGCCACCCACAGCTGGTAACCACCACCTCCAGCCTCCTCAGGCTGCCACCAAGCCAACCCAACCTCTCACGGCCCCAATCTGCCACCCACAAGAGCACACTCTCTCTCACTCTCTCACGGCTTCTCCTCCACGGTATGGCCAGATCCGCCACCGTGAGCCACCATGGCACCACCTCGACGCCACCACGAGATCCACCGCACCTCCCTTAGCCAAGCCCTAGGTCCAAGCCACCACTTTATGTGGTGGGTAATCACTGCACGTGATGGACAGTCACTGCGCGTGATTGACCGCCACTGCACACGGCTAGAGCCGCCGTGTTATGCCCCTCACCGCCATCACAAGACCATCACGAGACCTTCCAAGACCACACCTATCTATCCAAATGCCAAAACAGTTAATGTATGTGGGTCAGCCGCCACATATGACACTGTCGACATCATCGGCTATGACGGTCAACGAGCAACGCACGGGTTATCCCGTCGATGGTATAACCCTCTACCTCTCGTATTTATGTTAGATATTGATTAGTTGACTAGGTTGTGAACTGTGCTGTTAGTATTAATGGAGTTGTGGCATTGTGATGTGGTGTTGTGTGCTGAAGTGTTGGGCTTATCTGTCTTGTATGGATGTGCATTGTGCCGTGTAGTGTGCTGTGAAGTGTTGGGCGTATTGTGAAGTGTTGTGGACTGTGGTGTGTAATGCAGTTGTGGGGCATGTGTTGTATGGATGGCGTGGCGTTGTGTAGAATGAGAAGAGTACACGCTGGGTGTACTTTGTATGTGGTGTAATGAGAGACAAGGAGAGTATATGTAAAATATACCCTCCTGGCATATGGTAGAACGGGATGAGTACACGGAGAAGTGTACTCTGTGGGTAGTGCGTGTAAAAGGAGTACATGTGGAATGTACTCCATGTGGTGGATTGATGCACCATATGGCGTGTATGCCATAATGGTGATGTGGCGTGGTGTATGTGGAACGAGAAGAGTACACGCTAAGTGTACTCTGTGTGGGGTATGATATATGAAGGGGATATATGTGGAATGTACACAATATGGCAGGGATGCCATAATGGTAATGTGTCGTAGTGTGTATGAAGGGAGTATACGAGGAGTGTACTCTCATGTGATATAGTGATGCACTATATGGCGGGTATACCATAGTGGTGATGGAGCGTATGTAGGGAGTACAAGTGGAATGTACTTCATGTGATGGTGAGATGCACCATGTGGCAGATATGCCCTAATGGTGATGTGGCGTAGTGCATGTGGATGGAGTACACAAGGAATGTACTCCATGTGATATAGTAATGTACCATATGGCGAGTATGCCATAGTGGTGATATGGCATAGTATGTATGAAGGGAGTATACGTGGAGTGTACTCCACGTGGCGGCGACACTCTGTGTGGCGTGTCGTAGAGATAAGGATGGTTACGTGATTGATGAGCGTGAAACGTGATGGATAGTGTCGGGAACTATGGAACAGTGTCCCGAAGTAGTTATGGCACAACCTGTAGTCTGAGGTGGCAAGTGTCACCGTGATGGGCTTATGGCTAGGAATATGCGCAAAGTAGCGGAACAAGTACAAGAGTGCGCAGCAGAAGCATGACTGAGGAATGTCACGAAGTGACATGACTACTGACAGTCGTGCTTGTGATGGGCGAAGTAGTGGAACAAATGTAAGAGTACGCAGCGGAAGCATGACTGGGCAACGTCACGAAGTGACGTGGTTACTAACAGTCGTGATTGCCATGTGGTGAAGTGATAAGATATGAATGGCGTAATGGGAACGTGACAAAATGTCACGTTGTGTCGGGAGTACGTAAGGAATCGTACTCGTGATGAGTTAAGAATTTATGTACCAGAGTGTTGGGTAACGTGACAAGGTCACGGTGTAGCTTGGGAGTAGTCTCGAGCTGTATGATGTGGCATAAGACATGGTTATGATTGGAGTTTTGTCGTGTTAAGTGTTGGGATGAACTGTCAAAGGGACGGGTAGCATGAGGAGCCATGCTAGCCGGGTTAAGAGAAGGTTGGTATTGGAGTATGACCCTTGTCCCTCGAAACTGGTGATCAACGTGTTATATATGTTGATCTTAGGTGATAAGGGGTAGACTACATGTGTAGTCTGGTTAGACACATGTGCCGGATGGATTCACCATATGTAATGGGTAATCTATCCTGAGTATAGTTACACGGTGCTTAAGCCTCAGAGTTGGCTTAGAGCCGTATGGTTTGTCTGGATGGGAATGAGGATTTGTATGGGCTAAGATGCATGAAGAAAGTGACGGGTGTACTGTCTAAGGACGGGATGCGTGACTTAGTTGGTTTGAGTCATGTGTCGGAATGAGGTTAATGAGAAGAATGAGACAGAGGCCTTAGTGTCTTAATCCTAAGGTGAATCATGAGTTCACTTTAGTGGATGAGCACTCGAGGCAAGACATGAGTTGGAAGATGGGGTGACCGTAATGGGTCCCCGAAGGTTTTAACATAGTAAAGGGCACGTAAGTGCATGGATAGAAGGAGAGTGTTCCAAGTATAGCGTAGTTCTATTTATAGTTCAAGTTGCTTATGTACTAGATAGAGAATGACGTTAAGTTATGTGTATGCATGTAGGTTGCCATCTGACAAGCATGAATGGACTGAATGACATGCAAGTAGCATGGAGTCCAGGTAAGTGTTACGTTCATACTCTCCTAGAGTTTTCAAAGATACAAAAAACGCTTTTCCTTTAAGTTGCTCACGAAAAGAAACGAAAGACATTTTAAGAAAGAAAATGCTAATTGTTAAAAGGTATAAGTATGTACGGCCCCTCCTTGGCAGCCCCTTTTTACGCAACCAAAGTATTAATTGTATGCATGTGAATGGATGATTATACGCTGTATCTATTGTATGTATTTTCTAAGAAAATCCATAAACTGATGAAGATGCATGAAGGGCATGACAACGAATGCTTTTGTGGATCCTACGAACCCACGCTCTCATGTGCGCCACGAGGTGACTATCGTTGATGCCATGAGAGACGACGTTCAAAGGTGATGCTTATGGATGCCACGAAAGCCGATGTTTAAGCCCATGTATGTTCTCAAATGAAGTTTTCAAGAACGAACTGTTAAAGAAAATATAGAATTGAAATGAACTGAAACACAAAAAGACAATTTTTTGGGCTTACGCCCCAAACAATGTTTATCCATGAAAAGAAATGCTTTCTTATGAAAAGAAATGTTTTCTCATGAAAATAAAGGACCGATGAATGAAAGAATGAACTGAATGAAAGCTCCAGCTCTTTCGAGCTGACATGAACGAACAAATGAAAGGCAAAGAAAGAAATGAAAGCATGAATGTATGAAGATACGTAACGGCCACATGACTGAAAGGAAAGGGTACCAATGAATGGGCAGATTGCAATGCCGGGTAAGTAGTACTGGAAGTGCACCCAGTGCTGCCCCCTATGAAAAGAGATTCTCCACCCGTGGCCACGGGCGGAATCCGGGTCCAAAGGAAGACCGCTAACCCCAAACACACGGGGCGTAACAGTGTGTACTGGCCTATGAAAGTGATAAGAACGAATGGATGTATGCACGCATGTACGAACGCACGAATGCACGAATCTTTAAGAAATGAAGGCATTGACGGGGGACACGTTTTTAAAGAAAGGAAAGTCTTTTGAAAGAAAAGCCCCGTCCAGTGACGTTTTCAAAAGAACGCACGTAAACATGCACGAACTCTTGCAGAAATGAAGGCACTGACGGGAGAAACATTTTACGAAAAGGAAGTCCATGTTTAAAAGAGAAAAAAACCCTGTCCAGTGAAGTTTTCAAACGAATGCACGTATGCACGCACGTAATAGTATGTACGAATGATGAATACATGAATGAAAACCTATATTGTTATATTTTTAACGGTATGAAGTAATGCTTACGAGTCTTCGACTCATTTTAGTTTTTATGCATATCCCTCCCCCTCACAGGAACTGCACGATCAGGATGGACACGGCCCATGGGGAAGAGCACGGAAGTCTAGGCACGAGTTTTAAACGTACGAGAGGCATTTTTATTATAAGATTTATGTTTTCCGCTGTAAACCCCTTTCATTGTCAAATCACATTTTAATCTATAAACGTGGAGTCTCGCACCCTGGGTATGCAAGTGAAAAGTTTTAAATAGGATGGTAATTCCCGTCGTCCTTTTATAAAAAAAAGTAATAATATATTTTGGAAAAAGTCCCACCACAAGGACGGGCGTTACATAAAGTATGCCTCTAGATTTATTGTTTCGGGTGTTTAGTTTAATGAGTTTATATTATGTACTTTGGGTTTGAAGTCATGAGTATATTACGTGGGTTGCAGAGTATGTTTTCATTTGGACGTCGACGTGTGGATTTATATTGTTAAGTTGGTTTTTGTAAGAGACTGATATTTTAACGGAATATTTTTTTATGTAAATACTGATGGATTTTTGGTGTGATCGGTAAGTGCAAAATCTTATTTTAAATCCTTTTAAAAGAATATTTTTTATTTAAACAAAAGTATGATTTTCTACTTATGATGATCTCAATATAGTTATGTTATTTGGTTTTATAAATTATAGTAAGATCTCAATCGTAAATAAGTTAGAATTTAATGTTTTAGTCGGAGTTATTATGTTGGATATTGATGAGTTTAGAAAGCGATGTTGGTATATTAGGAACAATGAGAATTTTGGGTTTGAGGAATTTTAAAAAAATAGATTATTTTAGAAGTTTTTAAGCTTGAATATCGAAATACGAGATTGATTGGAAATTTATAGAAATTTACGTGATTACCTTATAGGTGACGATTAATAATTGTTAGGCATTGTTGAGGAAATTTTTGAAAAGCTAAGAAGTCCAGGTAAGTGGGGTTCTTATGCTAGATTTGTATAAAAGAAATGAACTGAGGTTGGTTTGTAAAAATGTGCATGAAAATGGGAAAAACAACCTCAGTATATATTTTGCATTCACTAGTGAGATATGTAAGAAAGAGAAAAGAAATGTTTTTTTTATATGAAATGTGTAGACACGAGCAATATTTGACATGTTTCTGAAATGTGCAAAAGAACGAATACAATATCTGTGAATTTTTGGTACGTATGATATGAAAATGATTTGGGTTTGTTTATGATCAAATGTAAATGATATGAATATGTTCAGCATGTGGTTTGATATGGATATGAAAAATCTTTGGCATACTTATATGTTCTAATTTTGACTCTGAATATGGTTCTGTTATGATGATACTGGTTCACGTGATATGGTTGGTACCAACATGATATGATATGAGTGCACCCACTTTGGAAACAAAGTGGTCTTTTTACGTGTTCTTTCCTGTGTGCACACTAAGGCTCCGAGATTGAAAAATGGGAAGTTCACCATATGATACTGCCTGATTTGGCCATTAGGGATAGCACAACCCTACCACGGGGGTTAAACATGGTATATGATATGATACGATATGATATGATATGATAAGATGAGGATGTTCAGTTATGTTATGCCAAAGCATTTTTTAATATGAAACGGATCTTTAAATATGAACAATTGATTTTTGAGTATGAAAAGATTGAAAAGTCGCTCTGATTTTCTAATAACATGTTTATGAGATATGCATATAAAAATAAAATGTTTTGTTTCTGCATACTGAACTTTCTGAAAAGGCTCATGTTTACATACTAGTATATGTTCTCTGCTTACTGAGTTGTTGATAACTCACCCCTTATCTCTACAATATTTTTCAGATGATTTGAATATTCCAGTTGAGGATCAAGAACATGGAGCATAAGTAAGAGGAGTTAAGAATGATGGTTTAAGCATAGATGTTTTACATGAGTATTGAGGATTTTTATTCAGTAAGCTTGTTGTGCTCTGATGATGTGATTTGTTGGGAGGTTGATGCTTATATTAAGACTTTGTATTGTCTTAGAATAATTATACTAGGGTATTTGATGTGGATTAATGAGTATTTTGTGCGATAGAGAAAAATTAGAGTATGTACTATGTGGATGGGAAATGATTTTTAGGTGACATGAGTTAACTCTCCTGACCCTCGGGGACGGGGCATTACATCTTGGGTGTTGTTTCCTTGCTGGAGGGAGTGTCGGAGGGAATCTGGCCCACCACATGGTGGTCAGGGTTGGCAAGTGCGAACTCAAGCGGGTGAATCTCCTCGGGCTCATCACCTACAACCATTTTTTGGAGGGGAAGAGCGGGTGGAATTGGAGATGGAATTTTCCCAAGGTCTAGTTTTGTCATTAGAGTTGACGGTCTGGTTTCAATTCTCTTTGTGAATTCTGAAGCCTTTTGATCATTGAGTTTATATACAAATTTTTGTATACAAACGCGCATTGCAAACGACGCCCTTCGGGAGACTTTGAAGTCGGGCTAACATTTTTTCCTAGAAAGACTAAGCATTCGCAGAAAACAAAGACGGTTTTCTTCAAGATCAATTACAAAACAAAGCCTAGCATATCTCGGTGAACGCCTCCACAATGATCTGATGATGGTACGAATTTAGAGATAGGAAACACTGCAAGAGTTGCTCCAAATCTTTGGCCACAAACATCTGCTTCTCAACGATCATTTCCACCATTGGCGTCCTGAAATTGTTGTACGGATCGCTGGACCTCTTCACCATAGATCGTGGGGTTCTTTCAAGTCGAAGATGAAACGATAGAGAAATGGTCGGTCAAGTCACTAGAGAAATGGATGGAGAATGAGACTTCGTTGGTGGCATCGATGCATGTGCTTTGCTTGTTGTCTTGCGATGAATATGCGTAGGTTTCCGAGAGATTTTAAGGATTATATAAAGGGAGAAGGGTTTGAAAGTACAAAAAAATTAAAAGTCGTTTCGGACGGAAGCCATCACGATGATTTTTAATTATCTACCCTTACTCTATTATTAATTAAGTATTTCCATTACGTTAAAACTTTCCTTAAGCTTAGCAATTGTGTGACTGTAGAGGAATGAGTCAACATCTGTTTGGCCTTAGCTATATCTCATGAGTGGCAATAAATTGAGGATTTCTACAAACATAATTGCATTTGTTGAGGAAGAATCTTGTCTAGTCTATTATCTTTAAGGTTACTAATGACCACTGTTATATAGTAAAACCAACTTTTGTTTGACCTTAGTTATATGTCATAAGTTGCTATACATTTCGATCAAGAGTAATATGTTGCCCAGTTATCATTTATAAAATATTATAACACGTCTATAAATGAAAGTTTTGTTATTTTGTACGCCTCGGAAGGTAAGTTTGTACTTTTGTAAACACAACAAATTTGTGCTTATCTTAAAGGGAAATAATTTGTATAGTAATAAGGTGTATAAGTCTTGCACACCTAATTTGAAAAAGGTAGGCAAGTACGGACCCACATGAAAAAAATTTACTTTTTAATGGTATGCTCCACTTTTTTTTTTTAATTCCAAAATGAGTGCATGGAACTTACTCGTTCTAAAACTGTATCATTATTATATTTTAAAAGGGAAGAAAGTTTTGTAACATTTTATGGCATATCTATTTTAGCAACGTGTAAAAAATATAAATATTTCAGTCTTCACTTACTATTCTAAATTCGGGCCTATTGTAACACCTTGCCTAAAAAGCCCGTTAAGACTTAACCATTAGCTCCATCAATCTTAGTTAGTGGGAGATTGTTATTATTGTTGGGGAAATTATTTTTAGCATGAGAATCTCGTTTTCTTTTTATTATTTTAGTTAGAATTATTAGAATGATTTTAGTATTATATTTTAGATTAATTGCTAAGAAACCAATAGTGGAATGACACTTGGCATAATTGTTGGGCTAAGCAATGGGCTAAATATGGATGAATTTAGTTGTGAGCCCAAGAGTATTTAATTAAGGGACCTCAATCACTAAGGATGTGATAGGCCAAGAATATGTGTCATAAGCCTAGACCCATTAGAATTTATGAAGTTGTAGGCCTTTCTTAGAGAGCCTTAGAAATTAGGCCTAAATGTGTCGAAAGCATGAAGTCTTTGGGCTTAACTTGGTGTTAGTAAAGGCATTTGGCCCAACTTTAGAAAGACATGTTATTTAGACCCAATCTTAGTAGGCTTTGAGGCCTTAGATGAGAGGGTTTAGATGAGCCCCCAAATCTGGACATAAGGTCCACTCAATAGCCCACACCTAAAGCCCACAACCCAGAGACTTATATAAATGGCCCCACAAGCCCATCAAGGCCCAAAAGCCTTGTCTTCTATTTTTGCACTTCTAATTGAAGCCCACATATACCATACCATTAGTTTCCCTTAAGCCCAAGAAGTGCCACACACCCCTAAGGTTCTCACTTGATCATAATTAAGATTCTAACTTGAGTTAAGGGCATTAATCAACTTACACATGATTAGTGACCTCTAAACCATATTTTTTAAGCTTATTTTTTTTTCAAATTATTTTTCACATTTTTTGATCTGAAATTTTTTGATTTGCATTATTCTTAGACTAATTTAAAAGTTTAGACTTGACCCAACACATGTCAATAAAAGCAAAGCCATGTAATACCCAAATGATCACTAATCGGCACCTTTATGCATCACCATCTGTACTTCATCAAATCAGCCCCTAGCCCACGTCATCTCTATCATATTTTCATTTATAATTTCACCAGTCACATATCATCTCATTACTTATGAACCAGACCAAGCATTGGGTGAAACTCCTCCAAGAAACCGAACCAAACTCCAACCATTTCCTTAGGAAAACTAGTTGGAACCAAACCGAGTGCCCTTAGCATTTTTCATGATTTTTCTGCTCTTCCTTGAGCCATTCACACACACCACCACTCCTGCCCTCCAATCTGAAAGAAGTACTTCAAGGCACTCAAAAGCTTGTTTGTCACTTTATCCCCCAAAAAACGCCAAACGGATTGGCAAAGGGAGAGGGTTGCGCATGTCACTCGGCTGAACCACCATTACTTTACTTTCCTTTCATTTTCTACTCATGTATGATCACATGGTAGCCAGTCAAGCTTTCTTTCCTCACCTAAAAAGGCTCCAAATGAAGGCCATCATACCTACAAAACAGACCACAAAGATGAGACAAACAAGTGAGCAAAAACTGGTCAGCTTGATGGAATCAAACCCGTTGGCCTCTAGAATGATTTCCTCTTGGAAATCTTTTTTTTTTTTTTTTTTTTAATCTGAACCAAAGTAGGCCCTACACCCATAGGCTCATTGCAGCACCTAACCTTGATGAAATCATGAAGTTATAGGGTACTATTCACCTGCACAAAGGATGACACAATCTGATTTTTGGCACTCATCATCCACCGCCCACCTCCACCAATCCCAAACCTCACCATTGCCGTGCCTCTCTCCCCTCACCCCTCCAATGAACCCTATAAATACCCCCTTTCACCTTCTCACTTCCTCACACCACTTCTCAAGCCTTCTTGAGTTCTTGAAACCGAGTTGTGAGAGTGTTCTTGAAGTGAGTGTGTTTGGGAGTCTAATGCCCACGCATTTTGCAAGTAACCTTTCCCTAATCTTTGTTTAGTATTAGCATAGCATATTAGGCTTTAATTTATGTCATGAGAATGAATTTTGATAGAGTTTGAATAAGGTTTAGCATGCTAAGTTCAAAACTGGGTTAATTAGGAAGTATGGATTGCTTAAATTATCTAAGTTGAATTTTTAGCTATGGCATGTCTTAATATAATTTTATATGATTCAGAAATGTCATAGAATGAATTTTGAAGGTTTAATTGGGAAAATAAAAATGCAGCAAATGCTAGGTTATGTTGTAGTGGAAGATGACTACCCCTGACCTTGATAACCTGGAGGCAAATCCAAGTAGATTTCTTCATCTAAATCTCTATGGAGAAATGCATTGTGTACATCCAATTGATACAAGTGCCAATTATAGATGGATGCCAATACTAACAAAATTAGCATTGTTGTGAGTTTGGCCACGAGACTGAAGGTTTCTTTGTAATCGAAACCTTCCTTTTGGGAGTAGCCTTTAGCCATGAGTATTGCCTTATTCCTTTCTACAGTTCCATCAAACCTTAATTTAACCTTGTATACATATTTGGATCCAATAGCTATTTTCCCTGGAGGTAACGTGGTGATAGTCCATGTCCCATTGGATTCTAAAGCTTTCAATTCATAACTCATTGCTTCCTGCCAATGTGGAGATGCCACAGCTTCTTGGTAGGTCTTAGGTTCATAAAGATGAGAGAGGGAAAGAACATAGGATTTGTAAATGGGTGATAACTTATTATAGGTTAAGTGTCGGTGAAGAGGATGAGTAGTGGAGGCAAGGAGGGGTTGTGGAGTTTCAACTACAGAGGCTAGTTGGCAGTGATAGTCTTGTAGATAGGAGGGTTGTTGCCTAATGTGATCAGATCTTAAGAGTGATGACAGGAAAAGGATCGCCAGTAGAGGGTGGTGAGTGATGAAGTTGAGTTGAAGATGCATTGAGTAAGGTGCCAAGGGATTACTCAGGTGATTGTGACGGAGGGAAAGTATCATGATCAACAGTGGATGCATGACAGGGGTAAGAAAAAAGAGAAAAGGTGCAACTTGATAGAGGAGAAGGGAGAACCAGATCAGGTGTATGTGTAACGTTGATGGAGTTTCAATCATAATTTTGGAAAGGGAAGTTAGATTCATAGAAAATAGGGGTGCTACCCGCCCCATACGGGGCGGGGTAGCCCCCACCCCGCCCCCGCATGGGCGGGGGGCCATACTACTAATCCGCCCCCGGAGTGCGGGGGCGGGGGACCCCGTCCCAGATGACGGGGTGCAGGTGGAGGGGGTCCTCCATCCGCACCCCCGCACCGCTACTGGGCCAAAGGCCCAGAAGTGGTTTTTGGGCCTTTTTTTGGCCCAGAAACCGCTGTAATGGGCCTAAATTGGCCCAGAAACAGCTTCTGGGCCATTTTAGGCCCATAAAAAATAGAATTTTGTGTTTTTAAAAAAAAAAAAAAGTTAAAAAAAAAAGTTTCATGAAGAAAATAATATATACATACACAATTTTATATAATTAAGACTGATGAAGTACTACTATAGAGTATAGACTACAAGTCTACTACCTAATAAACTAATAAATAATAATAATAACTAAGTTATTACAAAAATAAAATGGAAAGTCTAAACAATTACAAAATTACAAATAAAAAAGTGTCAAAAGGACATTGTATCAACATTACAAATAAAATATATAATACATACATCTGATAGACTGATTCAAAATTCAAAAATCTAAGAAATTAATAATCTAAAAAAAGATGTGAGTGGTTTGGGTCTTTGACTGTGACATTTGGGGCGGCCGGATGGGTAGTCTTTGACTCTTTTGAGGCTTGAGCACATGTTCATATAGCAGTGGAGGTAGATATCGTCTGAGTCGTCTCATGTGTTGCTTCAACAATCAATACTAAAATTAATACTGATGAAATTGAAATGAATATAAATAAATCAAAATAATAAAATAAAAATAATAATTACCAGATGGTCCAAATCCAGACTGATCACCACCCTCTTCGTCGGTCTCTTTAAAATCTAACACATCCGGAACATAAATATAATTTCCCATCGTCCAAATCTGTGTGCATATCAATGCCTCCACAGTTGTAGGAGACAATGAACTATGGAAATGATCTAATATGCGCCCTCCGGTACTAAAGGCAGACTCCGAGGCAACGTTGCTAATAGGGATGACCAATATACAACGGGCAATCTCAGAAAGGATGAGATATTTCTTTGATGCTACATTCCACCATCCTAAAATGTCAAAATCATCATCTTTTTGAATAAGATCTGTTGACAAATAATTGTCTAACTCTGAAACCACCTCCGTAGATTGATGGACTAGTGTGGGATTATGTGCGAGAGTCTTCGTCCATGCCAATCTATGCTTCTTTGTTGCCATGGTGTCTGGAGGAGGTGTTGGGATATGTGTAGGTGTAGTAGATGCAGTACCACCCTTAATTACATTAAACTCATCATAAAATCTATGAAGGGTATCGCGGGTCATCTCACCAATAAGATCAGTCAATGCCTGATCATACGCAAGTCCCAAACCATATAACATGCTTGAAATATTTTGACGGGGATCAAGAATAGTAGCCACATATAACAAAATATTGAGTCTAGTCAAATCTCCCCAATACTTGTCAAATTTGACCCTCATGGTCAATGTCATCCCCCTCATCCTTAGATTGGAACCCCTACACATGTCGTCTAATTCTTCTTTCACCCTACATATTTGTTGACAAAATTCATAGCATGTAAGGTGCAAAGAAGCAGATAACTTCAACGTGACATCATAAAACAGCCCGAGAAAATCAACAAATGTAGCAACTACCTCCCAATCATCATCATTAGGCAATCCTAAACCTCCGTGCTCATCAAAGTATTTGACATATTGAATGTCTTCATCACCCAATAATTGAAAGGCTTTTTTATATTCTTGGGCCGCCTCCAACATCAAGAAAGTTGAGTTCCATCTGGTGGGAACATCAGTACAAAGACACCTCTTTGATGTTATGCCCACACTCTTCGCAACAATCTTGAATTTCTCCAATCTAGAAGGAGAAGACCTCACAAATTTCACAGCCAATCTAACTCGTGCAACTGAGTTATCAACATCTTTTAACCCCTCAGTCACAATTAGATTCAAGATATGTGCAGAACATCTAACATGCAAATGCTCACCACCCAAGAATGTCTTATTTGTCTCTTTAAGATAAGTTTTCAGATATCTCAAGGCGACATCATTAGACGAGGCATTGTCAATCGAAACTGTCAAAACCCGTGTCAACCCCCACTCCTTTATTGAGGCCTCTAAGACCTTCCCAATTGTCTCACCCATGTGATCAGTTATTTGACAAAACTTGATAATCTTTTTATGAAGAATCCAGTCAGAATCAATGAAATGGACAGTAAAAAACATATAATTAAAATTTTAGATAGAAGTCCAAGTATCGGTAGTGAGGCAAACTACCAAACCCGCCAATTGGCCCCTCATAACATCTTTATCTTTCCAATACATCTTTTTGATATCCTTTGCCACAGTGTGGCGAGAAGGAAGCATAAATCTAGATTCCAATTCTTGGACAAATTCTTGGAACCCTCTCCCATCCACAAACTGAAAAGGTAGCTCGTCTATGACAACCATACGAGCTAACTTCTTCTACACTCATCAGCATTATACTTTGTGAACCCCTTCAATGTTGAACCCCCACTACTCCCATCTGCCATTTTTTTAGTCCAATTTCTAGTCTTGATTGACCCTTCTCCACTAAGGATCTTAATATTGGACTCTTCTTGCATTGTTCCTCTAAATGGACCTTTAACTGGGATGTACCATATTTCCTATAGTGACATCCATATATTTTTCCACAATAATTACATTTAGCTTGTGGGTTATTGGGGTCACCACCCTCTAGTTTGATAAATGAGACCAAACTACGGAAACATGTTTCTTACTTTGTGTGGGCTTAGGGGTGGGGCAATGTGTATTCTCACTCCCAGGGGTTAGAGTAGGGTTAGGTTCTGGGGCAGGGGTACTGGTTGGGGCTGGGGTACTGGTAGGGATGAGAGAGCTATCAGTGAAATCTCTTTGAGAAGACATTCCTGATTCACAATAAAAAATAAAAAAATCAATCAACATACGATATAATTCCAAACATGCACTTATCAATCACATTATTATTTCCATTAACATTGGACCTTTAAATAGTAAAATAATTATATAAAACATAACTTCAAACCCCTAAATTGAAAAACATAACTTGAGGGGTTTCAATCCGAAACCCTCAAATTTTATGGTGTTTCAAGGGGTTTCAATTGAAACCCCTAACTGAAATTAGGGATTCGGATTGAAACCCCCTCAATTTTAGGGGTTCAATCGAGGGGGTTTCAATCCGAAACCCTAAAATTGAGGGGGTTTCAATTGAAACCCCTAAATTGACTTAGGGGTTTCACTTGAAACCCCAAAATTGAAAATTAAGGGGTTTCAATTGAAACCCCTAACTCAATTTAGGGTTTCGGATTGAACCCCAAAATCAATTTAGGGGTTCAATCCAAAACCCTAAAATTGAGGGGGTTTCAATTGAAACCCCTAAATTGAGTTAGGGTTTCGGATTGAACCCCTAAATCAATTTAGGGGTTCAATCCGAAACCCTAAAATTTAGGAGTTTCGGATTGGAACCCCTAAATTTCAATAATGGGTTTCGGATTGGAACCCTAAATTGATTTAGGATTCCAATCTACAAACAAAAACAAACAAACAAGTACAAAGAAACACACGAATCAAACACAAGCACAAAATTCTCCACAGCACACAAATTCACAATTTTCCCATCCTCCATCTCCGATTCAACCCAACCTTCCTCCAATCTCCAATCCAAAAAAAAAAAAAAAAGAATGGGTTTCGGATTTCTTACATTTGAGTGGCGGCGAAATCCCAGTAAGAGACGGAGACGAAGAAGTGGTAGCGGTGGTGCTGCCCGTGCGAGACGGAGATTCGAATGAGAGAGAGAGGCTGGCACTGCGAGTGCGAGACTGACTCAAAGAGAGTGAGTGTGAGAGATCGCGCGAGAGACTCAGAGAGAGTGAGATAGGAGAGTTCGAGAAATGAGGGAAACAGACACGAGGAAGGGGGAGGGGGGGAACCTTAACTAAAAGTGAAACGAGAAGTGAAACGGTGCCGTTTCACTTTTAGTTGAGGGGTGGCTTACCACTTACCAGTCCTAAGTGAAACGGCACCGTTTTGTCCATGACAAAACGGCGCCGTTTCACTCTAATTTGTTTTTTTTTTTATATATATATATAATTTTAATTATATTATATATATATATAACTTAAGCGGGGCGGGGCTTTGCACCATCCGCCCCCCGCCTCCGCATCTTCCTTGGGGTGCGGGCGGGGCCCCCCGCACCCCGCTTAAGTGGGCCGGAGCCCCCGCTACCCACCCCTAATAGAAAATGACATCTCTTAAAATGAAAGAGGGTAGACTTTCTAAATTATAAAGCTTATAGCCCTTGACACCAGTTGGATAACCAAGAAAGATGCATTTCTTGGCCCTAGGACTTAGCTTGGTTATGTTGTGCCTAAGAGTTGAAGCAAAGCAAAGGCATCCAAACACCATTTGGTGTGTATAAGAGGGTATGGTGGAGAAAAGAACCTCATATAGGGATTTATTATTTAGAGTGGGAGTGGGGATTTGGTTGATAAGGTGAGTGGTGTCAAGAAAGCATCTTCCCAAAATTGAAGAGGAAGAGAGGTTTGGAAAGAAGAGCTCTAGCAATAGAAAGGAGATGTTGATGCTTTTGTTCAACCACTTCATTCTGTTGAGGGGTGTAAACACAGGTTTTTTGATGCAAAATCCCATTAGAGTTATAGAAGTTGGGCATGCGAAACTGTAATCCTTTGTCAAGCCTTATTTGATATATTAGCGGTGAAAGTTATCCCTGCCAATAATGAATGGGAAATAGTTACGGCGACTCATAGGCGCCACAATTGTTGAATAGAATATTATTGGTGCAAAATTATCGCCGGAAATAAGTTATAGCGACAAATTTTAAACTATTGATACACTTTTTACTGGCGATTATTTACTTATTTCCAGCATTGTTTATCATCGGAAACAAGAAGTGTTTTCGTCAATTGCAAAAGTCGGCAGAAAAAATTTTACTTGGCTCTGGAACAACGGCGATGTTGGGGCAGCCCAATTTAGTTGGAAATAATTAATTCCGGCAATTTTTCTTAGAATTTTCGGCGACTTTGATCGCCGGAAATAAGGTTATTTCTTGTAGTGAATTTTCCTTTGGTGTGAAGAGAATAATTAATTATGTCAGCATGGCAAGTACTTCAGAAGCTCAAAGCACCAAATAATGGAATATCCACAGCACAACAAATGCTGATTATTTTATTTTTTGCCGCTCTAGGAACCCAACAAAGTAACTAGAACATACTCTGGCAACTTGCACTCAAAACTGTTGATTTTCCCTCATTTTCATAGACATCACAACAATACCATGTCTGCCACTTCAGAACTACATTTCGAAGACACTTTTTTAACTTTATCAGAGGTAGAAACAAGTTATAACTTTACAACCACCTTTCAAGCAAAATAACACGTAATTGGCGTAGAATCAATTTCAATTATTCTCATTTGGGGAGAAAATAAAAGAAAAGAAAATCACTAGTTCTGGAAATTAAATACAAATGAAGAATGTCAAGGCATCTTGATCTTCACGTAGTACTTTCCAATCCTCTTCAAGAGAACACTTAAGACCGCAAAGCTAATAGTAGAAGTATTTTTCAGATTAAGATGCACATCTTGTGATATTTGAAGCACAAGAAACTATAGAACACGGAAATTCTAATGCACAATAAACTAAACACCAGGAGAAAGAAGAAGACGAAAGGAATAGCTATTGTTTTCCATCTTAAGAATTTCTTGAACTCTTTCAGAATAAAAAGCTATCCAGAAGTTGGTCCACACAAGTTGGAGCACAAAGAGAACAAACAAAAAGCCTTTTTGGTAATTGGTAAGGAGGTACCTGAAAACTTAAATCCACTGCAAATAAGTTGGGTTGCCTGACCAAAATGCAGATATATTAAGATATAAGTGTTGATCAGTGCAGTATCTCCCCACTGAGAAAGACAACTACGCAACCATTTTCATTGGCTTTATATAGATATTCCGACGATAGACTCACATTAAATTGCTGTAATACATGACATGCCAGAATCTTTGAAAAGATACAAGATTTAGATTAAAGGATATGAATGATACCGCTAATCAAGAGAATATCATCAATGCCCTTTGACTTGAACTCCTCTGCCCTTTTGTGTTTGCTACACACAAAAGCAATTAACTTGATAAAACACACAGTCCCTAATTTAAAAAATAGTTTAGACCATAAACTACATGAGTTAGAGGTTGCCTAAATATGAGTTAAAAATACACGAAGAGAAATGTTGTTATTTATTTCTAGATCTTTTAGATAATGAAAGATCATATTTTGCTTTCGATCATTTGCATCTACACATGTCAATACAACTTAATTCGAGCATATCTAACAAAATCAAAACTCAAACTTACTACATTTCCACTGCCTCTAAGCCAACAAAAAGAAAAAAAGAAAAGGCCTTAATTTGTAACAACTGACATGCATTAATAAAGACCTTCAAGACTTAACTTCCTTAATTTAAAGTGCCGCAAACAACTGGGTACAATGAGCGGGGACTCTCCAGGCCTGCGTTCAATGGATAAAACCCCAAACATATCTGATCTCAATCCCAATCCCAATCCCAATAAAGAACTTAATGTTGTCAACTAAAAGAAAAATGTGATCATGAGCACGATACAAACTTACTGCTAAGATGTTGTCAATTTCATTCTGTACCTTCCAGTTTAAACAACCCACCCACTGCAACATCATACAGATATAGCATTTGTCATTAGTATAAAAAGGATGTATTAACGAAATGCATAACTGGCGCAAACAACTTTCCCACCTCCACCCCAACTGACAAAATGGTGTTGGTGAAGGAGATGATCTGAATCTTTTACACCTGAAAGTGCGCCAATAGGACAGTGACAGTGAGTGGCGAGTTCGATTTGGAAGGCTAGGCTTCGAGAGAACTAAAAAGGTAAGAACAAATTTATAGTTCGGTCGGTTTAACACCCGAAGAACAAACTCGATATAAGCCGGGTTGAGGAACCGACTTTATAATAATCTGACACATGTCGGTTCGGATCGATTATGCCAGCTCACTCGGGTCGCGGAACATAGGCACATAATGTTCCTTGTTTTATTTGAAGTTTCCGTTTCCGAAAGAACATAATGTCCTCCTCGTGCTTTATCTTTTCTTATTTTTTTATTTTTTATTTTATTTTATATATATATATATATATATATATGAAATAGACTTCATTTCATCTATGAAAGAAGTTACAGCTGTAACAAGTCAATATAAAATAAACTCTGAATACAAGCCAAACTACACATCTGTTATACGCCTCCCCACACATAAATTTCTTTGCAACAGGTATTGTCTTAACTTTTAGAGAGTATCACTCTCTGTAATAAACAAAGATAAAACCATCCCCCACCTCCAAAAGATGTGGGGTATCCAACGACCCTATCTAAAAGGAGGGGTATCCAACCACCCCATCCAAAAGGAAGGATTTCCCTGCTATGGACATAAGTCCAATAGCCTATTTCTTTTATTAATAAATAAACATACCAACATTACAAAATTACAAAAAGCCCTCATCCTGCAAAAGGAGGAGAAGGAGACAAAACACACGAACTCTAAATAAACAACTCATGGGCTGAAGAAACACATGGGCCCAGCCTAAACAAAAGGGTCCAGCCCTATATGCAAGTGGGAGGGCCTTAGGGTTTTATCTCTATCTTAACTGCCACCACCCTTCTTCTACTTTCTTTTTCTTTTCTTTTCTTCTTTTCCTTCTTGCTTCATCATAGAGGCAGACAATTTTCGATGGAAATCTGAATTAGAAGATCCCGAACGGCCCAAAGGAGCATTGCTATTATAGAACTTTGAATTAGCATCATCTGGACATACTAAATGCACCTCGCATTCTTTCACTTCTACTTCTTCTTTTACTACTTTCCCAAGACCTTTGGCATAATGCCAGAATTCTGCTTCAAATGAAATCTTAATGACCCTCCGTATATCCAAAAACTGCAAAACCACCGGTATATACACCCAGAATCCAGTTCGCTTACCCAAAGAGATGCTCAAGATAGGAGGTATTTTACGGTAAAGCAAACAATTATATTCCACATAATATTCTTCATCCGTCTCAAACACTATTGTAAGCCTCACCTCATTCTCATTCATACCCCATCTCTTGATTATCGAAGAAATTGAAGTATATCCTAATTGATCATTGGAAAACAATTGATCAGAATCACAAACAATAAAGAAAGCAAACCCCATCTCTGGATTCTTATTAGCATCCAAATCTATATTTACAGACGAACCATTACTTTTATACTGGACCCACTCCGGGATAATATGGAATCCCAAAAACCATCCACTTATCATGTTCTATAAAAACAAACCCAAAAGGAGATGTTAATTGCAGCAAAAATAAAGCAATTGCAAGGCGATGATTAATTTTTTTATTTGTGAAATGAAATACTTTTTTATTAAAGCATTTTTCTGACATATTTTATTTGTTTCTAAAGAAAAGAATGAGAGAACTCACCAAATCGTCATCTAAAGCCGAAACAACTCCACCTGCCACGTCTAAAATATTTTCTACTTTTCTATCAAAATCAATCCACGCTGCTTCTAGGTCATATTTTCCTTCCTTCTGATATTCTACAAGTGATCCGATATCATAGATGGGATCCCTTGATTTAAGTCGCATCAAATTGCGTCCTTCAAAAAAAAAAAAAAAAACCAAACGTCTTCACCGATGCTCTTGGGCCTTAGATTGACAGGTGGTATTTGTGTTATAGCAGTTTTATATGCCCCAAGATAGGTCAAGCATTCCAAACTACTTAGGTCTGGTAACTTCTCAAGGTTTGAACATTTGTTAAGTACCAATGATTTTAATTGTTTGAGACTTCCGATGGATGGGTGGACCTCACACAAGCTTCTACAACCTCCCAGGTCTATTCTCTCAAGATTTGGGACTCCAGTCAAATCTGGTGTTTCAATCAAGTTCTTTGAATATCTCAGATCAAATTCCTTCAAATTGTCTAAAACTTGTTATAAACAAGTAGTAAATTGGATCAAAATATAAATATATTAACTTGTTTGGAAAATTAATGGGGAATTATTAAGATGAATATGTATTTATACGATCGAGTGAGAAACTTACCATCGACCCCTTCCATAGTTGTTTCATACGGCTGCCACGCATCCTTAGTACAATAAGATTTTTTGGTTGGAAACTACTCGGAAAGGATTTCAAATGATATCCTGGCAACTCTAGGTATCGCACATTGGTTGGCATGTATTTTAAAGGATTTCTACGCCATGTTAAAGTTCGAGAATGATGGATTTCAAAGTATCTCAATTTTCTCATCTTTGACAATGCTTTGGCATTGAGTCTCTGATCTTTCGTTTTTGGACAAAAATCCATGACTATGGCTTTAGTTGCATCAGTTCCCTGGTAACCAAGAAACAACAGATCATTAGCAAGAATTAGGATGAAAATATACCTTTTTATATTAATATCTACACTAATCAACTTACAGTATCATTCTTCAGTACGTGAAAGACATCCTCATGACGAAACAGTCTACTACGTCGTCCAGGTTCTCCAAGGCATTCGCGGCGAACTATTTCCCTGCCCAATTCTTTTAGCAAATCGTGCATGATCAACGTTCCCTTATATGGTTTGCTTATGAGGGACTTCTCGACGAGAACATCAAGGTCGATGCGATAATGACCAAATCTTTCTAATAACATCTCAGAAAATATGTCCTCATGTCCTTGGAAGAAACACGCCATATCCAAAAATAACTCTTTTTGCAATTCCTGCAGCCCATCAAACTTATTTGAAGTACATCCATAATTTTTGGATTAGGAATTGCTTTTAGTTTTTCTCTCTCACTTTCCCATGCATCCATTGTTCTCCCAAATAAGAAGGACCCCAAAACTTTAATAGCTAAAGGAAGGCCTCCAGCATAATTTACAAAATGCATAGATAGATTCTTGTAATTCTTTGTAGGATGGGTTTTCTTGAATGCTGACAAACTAAAGAGTTGCAAAGCTTTTTCTGTTCCAAGCTGCTCAACCTTATAGATATCATTCACTTTATGTGTTCTCAACAGATGACTATCTCTGCATGTTATAATCAGTACCCTACTCCCTAGACCAAACCATTTCCGATCCCCTGCTAACGCCGTCAGTTGCTCGTCACTATCCACATCATCAAGGACAATGAAAACCCTTTTATTCTGCAGCATCTTCATTATCCTCCCAATTCCCTGGTGATGATTGTATACAGGTATTTTCTCTTGGATGATCATATAAAGGAGTTCTTTTTGTAAAGAAGCTAGATCACGAGCGGTAGTAGAATTTTCTCTAATACGAGGAATAAAGCTGCTTCCTTCAAATCGACAATTAGAATTAGAAACTCGATCATAAATTATTTCGGCCTGCGTTGTCTTACCAACGCCACCCATCCCATGAATTCCTACAAAGCGAACATCGTTCGATTCCATATCCAGTAACTCCATCATTTTGTCTACATGAGAGTCTATTGCTACAAGTTTATCGTAATCATGACGTGAGAATCTTGAATTCAACTCATTAGATATACGTCCACAGTTTGTATAATTGTTGATTCGTACCTGTAAATTGAAAGAACAATTAATATTGACTAGACCACAAGATCAAAAAAACACTTAAATTCATACTTCAATATTTTCCCTCTTGCAACACTCGAGCTATCAAACCAGATCACAATTTCAACATTTTAAAAATTATAAATGTCATAATTTAAGTAAATAGATAGATGTTAATTAATGGCTTGCTATATATCTGTCATTGGAAGAAGAAGAGGAAATGTTACCTGTCATGTATGTGCTCTCCTACAATATTGCCGACTTTTCTGAAAGCATTTCTCCATATTTCAATCTCTTTGATGTCTACCTTGGGATCTTTTTCATGTGCGGTGAAAGCTTCTGCAAAAGTCCCTCTTCGATTTCTTACGTCTGAAGGATCCACATGGTAGAAAATAGGAATAATTGTGATCAGCTTCGTCTTTTCCTCCCATTCAACGATCTCGGAAAGTTCCATGAGGCACCATTTGGAAGAAGCATAATTTGCCAAAAGAATGACGATGATGTATTGTGATATTTTAATTGCTTTCTGAAGCGCTTTAGAAATGTATTCTCCTTGCTTGAGTGTTCGTCATCCCTAAAGACGAGAATGCCTTTCCGTTTTAAATCATGATGTAAATGATCCGTAAATCCCCTCCGGGTGTCTTTGCCATAGAAACTAAGGAAAACTTCATGTTTCCAATGAGGCGAAGATGAATGATCTCTTTCTCTTTTCTTAATAACTTCAGAAGTAGATGAAGAGGGTCTTTGAGTGGCCATGAATGCATTAATGCGAGAGATTTAGAAGCTTAATTGTGGAAGGAAATATTGGTAATTTGCGGACTTAGACAATGAGAAGAACACATGAGGTGATCTGTATGTATATATAATAGAAGCTAGACATGGAGTACTAGTAGTACTAGAAAGGATAACTATTACAGTAGATTTTCAACGTAAAAAATGTGTGTGCGTATTCAACGTCCATATTTATTGATCCAAGTCTAATCACAAGTCGCACATGATCCAGATCCAGATCCAGATCCAGATAATTAATGAAACGCGTAGAGGAATTAATTCCTTTGAATGAAACTAAAAAGACTTTCAGAAATGCTTTGGACTTTGAATTTGGGTCTCGAATTTGTGTACTAAATGAATTTTTTATTTATTTAGTAATTAAGAAAGTATTTTTTAATAATGCTGTGAATTTTTTATTTTTTTAAAAAATATTTATAATAATTAAAAAAATACATAAAAATAAATAAATATATAAAATATATTATTCGAGACACTTATTCAGACCACCTTTTTGATAGTTGTAGCATAGCTCGAAGATTTTTTTAACTCACCACACTACAAGAAATTAAGTCTTTTCCAGTGCTCAAAATCGTCGCAAATACCCCCCATAATTGCTGCATTTGATCATTTTCAGCGATTTTGAAATCGCTGCAAGTTCGATGAAATTAAAGTGCCATTTTTTTTATCAATTTCAGTGATAAGCAAAAATCGTCACAAAAAACTACTATTTTCGGCGATTTTAGTCTGTCGCAAATGTATAAAAAATCGACGGAAATGGCCTTCACGTTCACCATTCAAACCGTTGAGAAAAGTTCATTCCGGCGAAACTTCTCGTCGCAAAAAGTTACTTAATCGCCGCAAATAACTCATCATTTCCGCAGCGATTTTAAATTATCGTCGCCCTTATATATTTCCAGCGGATATTTTCGCCGCAAAATACTTTTTGCGGTGATTTTATGTCGCCGCAAATATATCTATGCTATTAAAAAATGATTATTCGCCGGAAAAAAGGTGTTTCATAAAATAAATAAAAAATTTGCATAAAACAAAACCACAACTGGCATGAACCACAAAAAAAGACCTATTGATCTAAAATGTCACTGCACAAAAAAAGAACCACAACTGTCTTCTGCCCTAAAACATCGCTGCACTAAAATAGAAGCACATAACAAATGACATGAACCACATGTAGAGCTCTACCTATCACTGCACTAAAATCACCTACATGTAAAACACATGTAGAGCATCTGAAGGCATGAACCACATGTAGAGCCCTACCTATCAGCAAAAGTAGGTTCTACCTGTAAGCAAGAAAAGTGTAAGATTAAGCCATGTCTTTTTTTTTATAAGTAACTACTTAGAACCATCTGATAAAACTTTTTCCATTTTCAAATTATATATAACTCTTCATACATTAATTAGCACAATTTTATACTTGAATATTATATAGAAAACATATTGATAACTATATATTCCTAAAACATTGACAACCACATGCAGTACTACTTGAGCTCTCTCTCATATATATAGATATGTTGGGAAGCACAAAACCAGATAAAAGCCAGCTTAATAACTCCATGTGGCTCAGGATGCACACAATGATCACTCAACATATGATCCATTAAGCATGAAAAGGCATAAAACTAACCTCAATTTCAGATAAGTAAGCTCCATTTTCTTCATTTTTGGATTTTAGAACATCACTTAGCCTAGAGGTATTCCTGAACAAAGATGCAAACAATATACACTTGGTAAGAACTTTTACGCCATTATCAAGTTCAAACAATCACCACCTAATGCTTCAATATCAGCCTGCCAGTTAATATAAAGCACCATAGATCATAATGATGCTAAATGATAAAAAATAAAATAAAAAATTCATCAAGTCTTCACACAAAATATCAACCAGGCTTAGTAAACTTAGAAATATACAGGAGAACTAAACTCAACAAGACAATGGGAAAACTCCTAAATCTAGTCCCCAAAAAGCATATGAAAAATATGCTAGATATAATCATCCAATCAAAGGGCTATATTTGAGATCTTTGAAATTGAAGGTTAAGTTTGATCTCTAAAAGATCAACAACCTCAAACGTTCTAATATCAACTCATGGCATTCTTCACAGTAGAGCTACATTCCAAGCCTTTCCAATTGACAATATATCGATACCCAACCAGTGCACCATCCCATACATCCCTAAATGAAGTTGAAAGGGAAAAACCAACTAATAGATAGAGCTTCCCAGAAAAACCAACATACTAATCAACAACTTATTAAGCTTAGTACAATTGCAGCTGTCTGCGCACACAAGCAGATTCATAGAAGCCACTTGAATTGAAAATAAACATTAAAAATCAACTCAGATCAACAGTAGCATCAGGTTAAAATTAAATTTTTCAACATGTTCTGTCAAAGTAAATCAAACCTTTTGGAAGCTTCTAATTTCTGCCTCAGCTCAGCAATCTCAGCTTCTGCTGTAGCAAGCCTTTGCTGGGATATGGCCTCAATTCATTTGCAGTCTTGACTCGTAATTCCAAGTTGCACTCATCAAGAGAGGATTTCAAAGTTTGAACATGGGCCCAAGCCTTATATTCTGAGTCTCTGGCTTCCATGACATCCTTGCAGATCTTATAAACTTCTAAGAACAGTGACATCATAACACTAAACAAACTAATATATATCACATCATCTGACCAACTTTTAAAAATAATGGAATTGAATGTGCAAAACTTATTTATTTTTATGCAAAATTCAGTTGTAGCATCATATTGACACTACAGAACCAGAACCAACATTATGTAGGTGTTAAATCACTCACAAGTATACCAGAGGCTGCATCTCAATCATTTGGAAAATACTGCAACAAGTAGCCATAATAATGATATAAGAACAAATAAATAAGCCACGACTATAATAAGCCATATGATGAGAATATTCTTCTTTTAAAACCAGTATACAATTCACACTTTACAATGGGGAAAACTTTTACCTTGCAAATTGCAGTATTCAACACTTGAAATGTAACTGAGATACTACCATAGTAACACTAGCATGTTGATCTTTTTTTGTTTATGGTGCGTGTGTATATATATATATATATTTTGATAAGTTTGTTTATGGTTATTTCAGTACAACTTATAATTGAACAAACATAATCTATAAAATAAGAATTGAAATGATAAATCCTTTTTTCTTTGATTGATTAATAATAATTTTATTGATGGTAGAAAGTAGAAAGTAGGCATAGCCCATCTAAGGAGAATTATTAAACAATGGTAATGGTTGACAGGCCAAATGAGGCTCGATTGATGTATGAGAAGCTTCAATCTCACCCAAATGTGCAAGTAAGCAAGAACACAAGACAATTCATGTTCAGCTTTCAGGTAACTACTGATTTTATGTTTGTATTTATGGGTGAAGAGTCAAAGTTACTGAAAGGTTTAAATCTAGCATGGCAGTTTGAATAATGAAAGGTTCAAAGTTACTTATGTCAATGCCTAAGAACTATATTATGTGTGGGCATTTTCTTTTCCTAATCATGGCAAGATTATAGTTTTTAAGTTTAAATTTCCCACCACCAATTAGAAATAGTTCTAGACATATTATGGGGATTTTATAGAATTGATCACACATAACAAGGTATATTCACTTTTCTTTTTTCCTGTTTCTATCTAATTGTCATTGTCAAATTACAACTCTAACAGGCCATGGAGATGATGAAGTTCACAACAAGCACACCTTTTTAATCAAGAGCCTCTGTATTATTAGCATAAGGTTCAACCAAATGCACTTGAACAATGTACACCTATCTTCAAAACTTATTGTGAGGTCGTACATCACAATCTGAAAATTTGAAAAACCCCCCAAGGCATTCACAAACTGAAAAATCCATGTAAGCACACAAGAATTTTATGCAACATTTAAGGAAGCACAACCAAATGTTGCCTTACCTTCATTTTACAACTATAGGGATCTAAATAATTTAAGCAATTGTCATAGATTAGTGTATCTAGTTTACCTTTGGACCAAAGAGCTCTAGCAAGCACTTTGTCTGCAGGTCCTCACCTCTATTTGAAGGCAATGCTGATTTCAAAAAACTAACACATAAGTTATTTATTCTAAAAGAATGGCTAGATATAACTTATAATCTGCAAAATGTATTTAAAAAAAAATACAAAGCAGAACAACTTTTTGTGTGGAGATCTCATAGCAGATAGTCTATGAATGCTTTATATGTATATATATATATATATATATATATATATATATATAAGTAGTTAATCTATCAATACTTGGAGAAAACTTATGGATTTTTTTTTAAAAAGTAAATTGCATGTTGGTGGATCACAAAATGGAAAATAAAGCTGGTAACATATGTGAAAAAAGATGTAGCAGCAGGACCCAAATTTTAAACCAATCACCCCACCAACTTTTGAACCCTAAAGAAATCCAATTACACCAATCCAGAACCACAACTCATATGCACAAAACAGACCCACAACACGGATGCACTAAAAGACTCACAACTCAGATGCACAAAAAAAGAACCACAACTGTCTTCTACACTAAAATGCCACTGCACTAAAACAGAAACACATAACAGTCTCAGTTTGTAGTGCGTGCAGTCACAAAGGCTAGTAGAATGCACAAAACACAAGCTGAAGACCACTTCTCTTTCTTTTATATTTTCTTTATAAGTTTTACTAATTTGAAATATAAAATAGATGTTAAACACATGTAGAGCATCTGAAGGCATGAACCTTATTGTTAAAAAAAAAGAGAAATGCACTAAAAACAGAGAGTAGTTACGATTTGTGATGACTGAATTTGTGAGTGAAAAACTGAAGTGAGTGTTGCGTGAGCAGAGGAGAAATCGGAGGGAGCTTACCGCTGTGAGAGATTCTCAGCAGCAACCCAAAATCGCACAAAAAGTAGGAAAAATCCCTAAAACCCACGAACTGCACAAATGAAATTCATTTCACAGAAATTTCATGGGAGTGAAAATTAACTTGAAGTGAATGTGGGTGTGTTCGTGAGAAGCAGAGAAGGAGAAGGGCATTACCACCGATCGGCAACTCAGACCTCCAAGAACTCCCACAAATGCTCGCAGCACCAAACCCACAAGAAATCTGCAGTGGAGAGAGAGAGAGGGTCTACTGTGAAGGCCCTAGGGTTCGAAGCGAGAGAGAGAGAGAGAGAGATATGAAGATGAGTCTGGTTGGGGGGGTCTGGTTGGGGGGGGGGGGGGGAATAAAACATTTCGTGCGTTTTGCCGCCCTAGACCAAGTAGCGACGATTTTTAGCCCGTTGCAAGATTTTTTTATTTATGCGGCGAAAACAATCGCCGTAATATAATTGAAAATCGCTGTAAGTGAGTCTAACTCCATTCAAATCGCAAGTCGCGGTTAAAATGCAGCGACGAATCTCATTTCGCTGCAAAAAAGGACTTATTGCAGCGATTTTATTTGCAACAAAATAAAAATCGTCGCAATAGATACTTTTTCTTCTAGTGGGCCAGTCATGATCCAGAGGAAGATCATTAATGAAACATGTGGAGAAATTAATTCCTTTAATTGACACCACTCTCCAGTCATGATGCGTAGAGAAATTAATTCCTTTGAATGGCACGGTTCCGTCAACTCTCTATACAATTTTTTAAATGAGAAATTTAACAAAAATTCACTTTTCACGTGCTCAATGAGTAATTGCTAGCTATTTCGGAAATGCCATCCTTTAAAAAATAAAATCATATTGCATTGGTCTTGATTTATTTATTAAAAATGATGTTTTGATTGAGAAAGTTTTTAAACTTGTTTTTATCAATATTTGGAAAAGAAGGGGACTTATTAAAACTTATTTTTAGTAAGAATATTTTGGTGGCCAGGCCAATATCTACTCTTGATATTGTTTGGAGTAGCCAACAATCGAATTAGCGCTCAACTATATATAAGAGCTCATGTATTGAAATTAGGCTAAGTCATAATTGCGTTAGGATTAGGATCTTAGGGAAAAACTTATTTCTCCTCTTTGGCCAATTGAAATCCAAGAATATTGCCCAATGCAAGTAGAATAACTCGGGATATATTCATCCGACAAGCCTATTAATAATTAAGCCGTGCATACAAATTAGTCAGGGAGTCTTTTTTCTTGGTCAACGCAGCCAGCATATGCATTTAAAAACCACAACCACCTTCTGACCATCTTAATCATGTTGTTTCATAGAATTGCATAGAGAATTAAGACTTTTATGCATATATAATATATATGAAAGTATGGTCCACATTTAAATTTCAAGTAATACAAGATACCAAAAAACCAGCCCCATATTAACTCAAACATACCAATGGCAATTGAAGACTCACCAAGCATAGATGAAGACTTACCAAATGAAGAACCCTCAATCACAACAACGGCAATCAATCACACTCTCCTCAATCACAGTATCGGCAACAATATCTTATGAAGATACTTCAGCTCTCTACCACAACGGCTACTTCTCCATTATATTTTTTTGTCAACTTACCTTGTATATGTAGTATTCCAAACGGTACAATATCTCTGGTGTTGATGTAATGAACACTACAAATAGCAATGATCGACTCTCGACAAACTCACGATGACTGAGGCTTTGTATCAAACAGCTTAAGCTCTTATTGACTTTATGGTATCAGAGATCGTGTGAGTGAAGAGATTCTTCCTCCATGGCCACCATTGCTCTCAATGTTGGAAATTTTGTCACTCTACGCCTCAACAATAGCAATTACCCTCTTTGGCGTGAACAACTCCTAGCCTTGGCTGAGAGCCAAGACTTAGTAGATCACCTTCTTCGTGAGGACTCTGCTCCTCCCGAATTCAAGCTTCCTCTTGATGGAGCATCAGACTCGGGAAAACTAGAACAAGCCCCAGAGTACCTTCAATGGCGCAAATCAGATCGCCTACTAAGAGGATGGATTATTGGCACCCTCTCGGAAGAGGCACTTGGCCTTGTTGTCGGAATGGACTCTGCCCATCACGTGTGGATGGCACTCAAGGCAGCGTATGCTCATGATTCACAAAAACGTGAATTTCATCTTACCCAGCAGCTTACATACCTAAAAAAGGATCCCTCAACGCCACTTGCAGATCATCTCCGAACCTTCAAAAATATGTGCGACAGCTTGGCTTCGATCGGGAGACCAGTTGCTGACAAAATGAAAGTGTTTTCTCTGTTAAACAGCCTCGGTACCCGCTATGAGCCGTTCACCACCTCGATGCTCAAACCTCCCATGCCCTCCTACGCCGAGACACTCCCACTCCTTCAAGGGTGTGAAATCTGCACCAACCTCCATGATTCTAACAATTCTTTTGCATGTAATGGACATCGGGCAAGTTCGGCGACCTCTAAGGACCACCGTGGTGGTGGCCGTTTGTAACACCCCGTATTTTAGTGCATTTTTACTGAAGGATTATTTTTATTTATTTAGAAATTTATTCTCGTATTTTAAAATTGGTTGGATTTTTAGTGAGTTTATTTCTATGATTTTAATTTGGTGAAAATTATTTTTATGTGTTTTCTTAATATTTATTTATTGTTATGCATTTAAATTGCTTTTAATATTTAATTAATTACTGTGGGATTTAATTATTTCAATTTCAATTTCAATTTACCATTACGCTTAAATTATTTTATTTAACTTATGGTTTTAAAATCGTTTCCTTTGGATCATTTTTGTGACCCAAGTTATGAGGATTGGACATCATTTATTTTCCCCTATTTTTCTTTTCCTCTTTTTCTTTTCTTTTTCTTCTCCCTGTGTTTTCCTTCTTCCCGCGCGAGCCCCCTCCCTCTTTCTCTCCCGTGCGTCCGTCGCCCATACCTAACCCGCCGCCGTCGAGCTGCCGTAATCGTCACCGCCCACCCCATTAGCTTCCCCAGCCGCTAGTGACCACCCCCCATCAATTCCAGCTTCCCTTGAGTCGCCGTGAGCCTCCACGCACGGCTTGAAGCCGCAGCACTCTTTCTGCCGCTGCGCCGCCGTCGCACCACCATTGGCCACCATCTTCTCACCACATCATCCTCGACCTCTTGTCAACCCATTAGACCCAACCCTACCTCCGATCCGCCACCGGTGAAGCTCCACCATCTACATTTCCGATTTGGGTGTTTTTGGTTTTCTACCGCCCATTGCGCCGCCACCCAAGGCCAACCTTCACCACCCATAGCTTCACCGACCTCCCTAGGCCCTACCCTATCATTTTTGGGTCTTCGTTTGTCTCTGTTGAAAAGTGGGTATCTGTGACCCACGGCCACAGTGTATTTTACACTGTTCTGTAGCTATTTTTCCACTTCTTGTAGCTTCGTGATCCTTCAGAAATTGCTATATAGCGCTGTAAGTATTTTTCAAAGAATTCTTGTGAATTTAATGTATTTTTGCACTAACACATTTCACTGTATTTGAACTGTTGATTGGTTTTGCCGGACTGAGTCCGAGGAGTTCGGAGGTCGGATGGATTGGTGATTGGAGTTGTTTGGTTGGATTTGAATGGTTTGGTTATTGATGGTTGTGGATTAGTGTTGGTACATGCACATCTCATTATTTCATGCATGATCATGTTTGTAAAGAAAACTGGGTTTTCGTGTATTGCATTCATGTTCATGTGTTTATGAAAACTGGGTTTTCATGTGAGAATGGAATTTGGGTGTGTGTGTATCACGACCCCAAGCCGAGATGGGGCATTATCTCAGTGGAGCTCCTCTGGTTACTCGGGAGCGGAATAAACTGAGTAACGTCCCCTGGATTGTCGCCGGGCGACAATGGGATCGGACGAGAGATTCGTGCTGACTCCGTGGTCCTTCTGCTGGCGGGGACCAGAGAATGTCTGGCCACGTACGTGCTGGGTGAGGAACTGAGCATCGCTACGAAGCCAGTACGTGCGGATGGTCCCTAGGGGAGGCCATGGTGCATAGGGTAATAACGGATTAATTGGCTATTTTATGAGAAAATAGTGTGTTGGATTTTGTGTAAATCATTTTCTGGGAAAATGTTTTACAGATTATTTTTGGGCCAAATGGGATTTTGGCGTGTCTTGGAAAATTATCATTTTCGGAGAAAATGATGTTTTGAGGAAAAATGCATATTTCATCATATGCATGCATGTTGGTTGCATTAAATGCATTTTATTCCTAAGGATTATTTGGGTTATACTTACCTGCGGTACCATTCTGTTGTAACGCAGATTTTGATGCAGATGAGGAGGAGGAGGGCAAGCCTGAGGAGATGGCTCCGCCCGAGGAGTGATCTGGGATCACTGGCTTTGTTATTTTATTTTACTCATTTGTATTTGGGACATGTGTTAAACTTTATTTTGGGATGACTGTATAACTGCTTTTAAACTTCTACTGATATTTAAATTGTATTTTAAATTCTGGTACTTAGTTGACTATCCGCTGCGTTATTTTATTTGTACACCGTTGCATGTACACACACTGGCACTTCGTTGGGATGTGTGACCGTGTTGTCACCATCCTAGTGTCTCGATCCCCGTGTATTTATATAAGGGGGATTGGGGGCGCCACACCATTCGCAGCAACGGACCTTCTCCTCTCGTGGTTGTGGGTTTCATCCAGCCAGTCACTCCACACGAGAGACGCAACACGGTTTGGTTCCACACACAGGGGGTCTTTCAAATGACATGTCTTCTACACGGGAACTCACTGAACGGCCCACCAAGGCCCGTAACCCACCACCTACATGTCAAATTTGTGGAAAGAGGGGTCACGTTGCTCTTAAATGTTGGAACAGATTTAATCACTCATACCAACCTGACGATATTCCTCAAGCACGGGCCGCTATGACATTGGACCTCCTTTCTCCCGAAAATGAATGGATTGCAGACACTAGAGCATCTACTCATATGACAGATAACTCAGGTATGCTTGAAAATTTACGTCGTTATTTTGGTACTAATGCTGTCATTATTGGCGATGGTAGTTCCCATGCTATTACACATGTTGGTGATACATATATTACTAATGGTTCATCTCGAATTAAATTACGTGATGTACTTTTAGTACCAGCACTAGCAAAAAATCTTTTATCTATTGGCCAACTTACTACTGATTATCCCTATAACTGTGAATTTTATGGTGGTCGTTTTGTTGTTAAGGAACGGGAAACCAATCGCGTCCTAATGAGCGGACAGCGGAAGGGTAATCTCTACACTTTATCTGAACCGTACGAAGCACATTTCTCAACTCGTTTTCGAATTGTCTCTGAAAATGTGTGGCATTAGCGTTTGGAACATCCTCAGGCCTCGACTATCCAAGTCCTTAAATCTAAAGGACTTATTCAAATTTCTGGCACTAATAAAATTCAGTCTATTTGTGAAAGTTGCCAATTAGGCAAATTAAGCAAATTTCCTTTTTTACCCTCTTCTAGTTTAACTCATGCTATTTTTGATAAAGTTTATTGTGATTTATGGGGTCCTGCTCCAGTTGTTTCTGTTGGTAAATTTTCTTACTATGCCTGCTTGATTGATGCTTTTTCTAAATTTATGTGGTTCATTCCTCTCCGCAAAAAATCTGATTTTTTCTCGGCCTTTTTATCTTTTGAAAAATATGTCGAACGACAATTCAATAAAAAAATAAAAGTTTTCCAAACTGATGGGGGTGGTGAATTTGCTAACAATCAGTTTACCTCTCATTTACACCAACAAGGCATTATTCATCAATTTTCCTGCCCCCATACCCCTAAACAAAATGGCACCATAGAACGTCGCCATCGTACTATTCGTGAACTTGGTATGACAATGTTTTTTCATAGTGGTGTTCCAAAACGTTTTTGGGTTGAGGCTCTTGCCACTTCTGTCTTTTTAATTAATCGTCTTCCAACTCTACTCTTAATTTACAATCCCCTTTCTCAATTTTTTATGATACCTTTCCTGATTATCGATCTTTGCGTGTTTTTGGCTCCAAATGTTATCCCTATACTTGGGATACTAAGCAAAATAAATTTGATCCAAAAACCCTACCATGTGTCTTCTTAGGCTATAGTGACCGCCATCGTGGGTATAAATGTTATCACCCACCTACTTGTCGTACTTACGTTTCTCGCCATGTTGTTTTTGATGAACTTACTTTTCCTTATAAAAATCCTGGGAACCTTCACCTTTCCCCACCATCCGAGCCAACGTTGTCTATCTTTGACATCTGGATTACACCCCCGCCGACCTCACATACTACCTCCTCTCTCTATGACCTAAATATTCCACTACCCTCACCCATCTCTTCCCCCGCGCCTAACCCACCACCCCATCACCCGGCTGCAGCCCCTTCTGACGGCTCTCCTTC
Organism: Juglans mandshurica; assembly: GCA_022457165.1. Lineage (NCBI taxonomy): Eukaryota > Viridiplantae > Streptophyta > Magnoliopsida > Fagales > Juglandaceae > Juglans > Juglans mandshurica. The sequence continues at coordinate 8,967,859 of CM039633.1, read as the reverse complement.
ATCTCCATCTCCATCTCCATCTCCATCTCCAGGTCCTTTGCCTACATTGACCCTACCTTCGCCACTTGAACATACCATAGTTACCTGATCTCGTGCTAGTATTCGCAAACCCAATCCAAAATATGCAAATTTCCATGATCTTAGTCACATACCTCGTGAGCCCAAAACCATTCGATCTGCTCTCCATCACCCCGGATGGACTCAAGCCATGCTTGATGAGCTAAAAGCCTTACAAGATAAAAATACCTGGACGCTTGTTCCTTGTGAGTCCTCTATGGATGTTATTGGTTGCAAATGGATTTTTAAAACCAAACTCAATGCAGATGGCACACTTGATCGGTTGAAAGCTCGTCTAGTCGCCAAAGGCTTTCACCAAATAGCTGGTATTAACTATCATGAAACGTTTTCTCTGGTAATCCGACCAAGCACTATCCAGAATGTTATTACTATTGCCTTGATCAATCATTGGGACATTCGACAACTGGATGTCAAGAATGCATTTCTCCATGGTGATCTCCATCCTCAAATTTACTGGTTCATCCTCAAATTTTCTTTCTGAATTTATTCTCACCCTTAGTAGTCAATGCCATGAAAGACTTGGGTCCTATTCATTATTTTTTAGGAGTTCAGATTACTCAAACTCCTGAAGGCCTCATTCTAACCCAAGCTAAATATGCCCGTGATATTCTAGACCATGCCCAAATGAGTGACTGTAAGCCCATGGGCACTCCCATGATGGCTAAAACCAAAGGGCTTACATCCATAACACCATATCCTGACCAATGCTCATTATCGCAGCCTTGTTGGTGCACTTCAATATCTTACCCTTACTCGCCCTGGCCTTGCATACAGTGTTAACTTTGTGTCACAATTTATGCACTCCCCTACTGAAGCTCATTTTAAAATGGTCAAACGTATACTCAGATATGTGAAAGGCACAGTTGACTTCGGCCTTCATTTCAGTTCCAACTCTACACTTGATCTTTATGCTTTCTCTGATGCAGATTGGGCTGGATGTGTACTCACCCGATGCTCCACAACAGGCTATTGTGTATTTCTCCGTAGTAATTGTATTTCTTGGTCCGCAAAGAAGCAACATACTATCTCTCGCTCGAGTACCGAAGCCGAATATCGAGCTATGGCCCAAACCACTACTGAACTCACTTGGATCTCTTTCCTTCTTCGCGATCTCGGCATCACGCTACATGCACCACCTATGCTGCTTTGTGACAATCTCAGTGCACTTTACATGACTGTTAACCCGATTTTTCATGCTCGAAGCAAACACATTGAGATCGACTATCACTATTTACGTGAACGTGTTGCTCTTGGGCTTCTCCATACTCGCCATGTTCCGGCATCTTCGCAACTTGCGGATATCTTTACCAAACCACTTGGGCGCCCGACTCTATCTCCTTTGTGTACCAAACTTGGCCTCGTACCTCAGCACAGTTTGCGGGGGTATATTAACACAAACATACCAATGGCAATTGAAGACTCACCAAGCATAGATGAAGACTTACCAAATGAAGAACCCTCAATCACAGCAACGGCTATCAATCACACTCTCCTCAATCACAGTAACGACAACAATATCTTATGAAGATACTTTAGCTCTCTACCTCAACGGCTACTTCTCCATTATATTTTTTTGTCAACTTACCTTGTATATGTAGTATTCCAAACAGTACAATATCTCTGGTGTTGATGTAATGAACACTACAAATAGCAATGATAGACTCTCGACAAACTCACGATGACTGAGGCTTTGTATCAAACAGCTTAAGCTCTTATTGTCTTTACCCCACTTATCTTAAAGGCTTCAAAAGTGGGAACACAATCATCAAAAGATAGCAAAATTGGGAAAAAGAAAAGGAGGGGGGGGGGGGGGGGGGAACATCAAACATAGACATTGTACCCAATTATGGCGTCATAAGTCTTGGGTTCGTACGAATGTGTGGTGGCCTGAGCATAACCCCTAGCAAACCTGAACAACATGCTGCCTCCGATCATCGGTATGCATCTCCCTCACCTTGTTGCTACCACCATTGTTCCTGATCCCCTGTATGCTGAGTGATGGCGGACCTGCTTAATTCAGTACTTTGGATACTGTTACATCAATAAAGCATGAAGTTTTTCATGAATTGGGTTTTCACGAGATAGTCAGAATTGCATGGTAACCAACAAAATATGTTCAAGAACCCTTCTCCAAGTGTTTTTGTGTCATTTTGTGTGTATGTGTGTGTGCGCGTTATGTGTAACATCCCGTATTTTAGTATATTTTTAATTGAAGGATTATTTGTTATTAATTTAAAAATTGGTTCTCTTGTTTTAAATTTTCATATTTTAGTGGGTTTATTTTTATGATTTTTAATTTGTGAAAAATTAAATTTGACATGTTTCCTTAATATTAATAATTGTTATGCGTTTAAATTTCTCTTCATTTTAAATTAGTTTATTGTTGGATTTAATTATTTTATTTTCATTTAATCACTACGTTTGAATTATTTTATTTAATTTGTTGTTTTGAAATCGTTTCGGTTGAATCATTTTTGTTACCCAAGATGTGAGGGCTGGATCTCATTTCTTTCCCTCTATTTTTCCTTTCCTCTTTTTCTTTTCTTCTTCTCTTTTCTTTTTCTCCTCTCTCTCTCTCTCTCTCTCTCTCTCTCTCCCGCGCGCGAAGGCCTTCTCTCCCTCTCCCCCGTGTGATTCATTCTCCTCCACCCAGCCCCCGCCGCACGCCGCCGTGTACCTCACCGCCCAGCCCACCTCCTTTCCCACCCTCCAATCTCAGCTCCTCTCGCGCCGTCGTGAGTCCCCAAGCTCGACGCAAAGCTACGGCATTCCTTGTGCTCGCGTGCTACCGTCGCCCCACCTCCGGCCACCATTTCTTCACCACTTCATCCTCGACCTCCTAGCAACCCAATGCACCCAACCCCAGCTCGGATCCGCCACCGGTGAAGCCCTACCAACTCCATTTCCGATTTGGAAATTTTTGCACTTCAACCACCCTCTACGCCGCCACCCACGGCCAACCACCACCATCACTAGCTTCACCGACATCTCTAAACCCTACCCTATCAATCTCGGGTCTTGGTTTGTCCCAGTTCAAAAGTGGGTTTTTGAGACCCACGGCCACAGTGCATTTGGCACTGTTTTGTTGCTGCGTTGCCGCTTCTAGCACCTCCGTGATCTTTAAAAAATTATATTATAGCATTGTAAGTATTTTGTCAAAGAACTTTTGAGATTTAAATGTATTTTCGCGCTAACTCATATTTATTGTGAATTGGTTGGTTGTGCTGGACTAAGTCCGAGGAGTAAGGGGGTCGGTTGGATTGGATGATGGAGTTGTTGGTGTGATTGGTTTATGCTATGAGATTTGTTGGCTGTTTCGGGTTTTAATATCGGTGTTTTGTGTTTGACGTGGGTTATGTAGATATTGGTGATTTTAGGAAGTGATGATATATTTTGGGATTATGAAGGTTTTAAGTTTTGAGGAATTAAAATAGATTATTTAAGAAGCTTAGGCTTAAATATCGAAATCCGTGATTAATTGAAAACTTACGGAAATTACGTGATTATTTTTATAGGTGACGATTTATAGTCGACTCGACATTTTTGAAGAAAAACTCTGAAAAGCTAAGTAGTCCAGGTAAGCGGGGTTCCTATGCTAGCCTTTGCATAAAAATAAAATAGACTGAAGTCAATTTTGAAAATGTGCATGTTTTGTTATGAAAGGAAATTTTGGAAACGATCTCAGTTATTTGTTCTGCATTACTCATGAAATTCTGTATAAGAAGGAAATAATTTATGTCATGACTAGTGCAGACATGAGCTTATTTTGACATTTTACTTCTGAACTGTGCAAAAGAGAGCGAATATGAAATTTTGTGCATAAATTATATTTTTGTGATATGATTCTGTTATGTTCTGAAATTGTTCTGTACTCTGATATGATAAGATGTGATTTCTGAAACATCTGGCATGACATTCTGTTTCTACTCTGATCTTACCACGGGTGTAAAACTGTGGGTCTCTATTTGGGTTGGTACCAACTTTTTTGTTTCTGGTACACCCACTTTGGAAACAAAGTGGTTTTCTGCGTGGTCTTTCCTATGTGCACACTCGGGGCTCCGAGAATGATAAGGGGAAGATTCACATTCTATTTCTGCTCGGTTGGCCGCCGGTGTTTGCACAACCCTACCACGAGGGTTAAACATAGAATTCTGTTCTGATATGATGTTTCAATTATGCTGTGCCAAGGGAATTTGAATAAGAATATTTTTGATAACATGTTCTGACTCTGCATTCTGAAAATAAAGTGTTTTGTTCTGCATTCTGAAATCTGTAAATGCTCATGTTTGCATACTAGTATATGTTCTCTGTTTACTGAGTTGTTGATAACTCACCCCCCCTCTTATCTCCAATATTTTCAGATGATTTTTAGATATTTCAGCTGAGGATCAGGACTATGAAGAATTGGGTGAGATGACTTAAGAATAGTGGATTAAGAATATAAAGTTTTCGATGAGTATTGGTGATTTTTCATAATTATATTGTTGAAATGTGAGTTTAGGTGACATGTAGAGAAGTTGAAATTTTTTTTAGGGTTACTGTATTGAGGATTAACATCGTCGTGTCGTG